>CM056604.1:39627876-40076240 GCA_029721355.1 Tegillarca granosa
CTTGTAAAAATTTTTTTTTAATTTTTAATTTATCAGAATTGAAAATGTAGGAAACATAACACGTGGTATCCGTTAATAAACCAGTAGAGCTCTTTAAACTCTTGAGTTACGTAAACGTAAATGATAAAGGATTTACATGAATATTTTGACTTCTATGATTCTCCTTTCTAAAAGATAAAGAACAATTTCAATTTTCTATTACAACTTATAATCATCATACGGATTGGAAGCGTTACTGTCTAAAATGTGTGTTTGTAACAGCACAATAAGAACACAAAACAAAGGAATGAAATATCGCATACTGAGATCATTGATAACAAAGCATTCTACTTAGTAGGGACACTAGATATATACATATAATGGTATCTAGTGGTGTTGTCTAGTGCAGGGCTAATTTTTCTTTTATATATATAAAAAAAACAACCAACAACAACGAAAACACCAAAGCAGCACATTATAGTATGGTTGATTTAGATTTGTAGGACCGTAGATAGAATGGCAATGTTACTCACTGTACAGTCTATGATTCTTAACCATTTACACTAGGTAAAACTTCAACATAGTTTGAACTTGTTAACGAAACAACGAAAGGACCATGAGTACAAAATATCATAAAGTTTAGCAAATAACTAGAAATCGACATCACTTGAACAATCGCTACATACCACACTCTCTTAAAGCTGCATTAAGTTTTCCAAGGAAAAAATTAAAACGGTGCTGATCTAATTAAGGATGTTCCTAATCAACAATGTTACATTTGGTTCAATGATAAAAGCTAAAATAAATACAGAAATAACAGTAATTTCCTAGCGTAATGAAGCCTGTAGGATCTATTTTTAGAACATGGTTACGTCATAAAAAACCGGGTCATTTTAAACACAACTTACAAAACTGTGAAATACGATAAATTAAACACAGAATTTCATTAAATTTGTCATTTGTGACTTTGTAAGGGATAAATAACATCATTGCGAATACATTTGGATATTGATGACGGACAATTAATACAATTTGTCAGGTTTCACCTTCGATTCAATTGATTTCCCGTGCATCCGTGCGCATGCTCCAAGCAAACAATAATCATCTTTAAACATTGACCAACCCGTTAGAAGATTTCGTTTATTTATAGCTAATAGGAACCAAATTTTATAAAATGAATCTCGCGGATCGTGATTAGAAGTTATATATATTTTTTTTTTAAATATGTTTTTAGAAAGAAAAAAAATCAAAAAATTGAAAAAACTTGATGCAGCTTTAAAAATTACGGTTTGAAAACTGTGGTCTACTCACTTTAACAGATATCTGTCTCCGGAGTTAAGCAGGCATGTCAGATTTAGTGCTGGATTTAAGAAAAGTGTCGTCTGGTAGTTAAGTATCGAAGTGTCTGTGAATGTAAGATCACCTTTGTGAGCACTGTACCAATTACCAGTTATGTTCTCGGGCAATAAACATCCATCTGAAATAGCTATTAACAATATATATCAAATGTATGGATGGATAAACAGATGGATGGATGGATGGATATAGGATGGGTGGTTGATTGGATGGACATTGATACTAGTAAATGTATGGGTTGATAAACGGGTTGGTTGTAGGATAAAAGCTGAATGTTTTTATATCTTGGTTTGGTGTCATCTCACACTGTCAAGTTTAATTTCCGTCCACCTATGCTAACATGGTTTAATGGTGGCTTGTTGACAACTAGAACGTGTGTTTAAAGCTTTACATTGTCATGATGCAACGGATCTTTATAGTATTGAGTTGAGTTAAGTAATAGTGTTTAACGTCCCAGTCAAGAATATTTCACTTATATCGAGACGTCGCCAGCTATAGGCGAAAGTGCAGAAATTTTGCCTGTGCGTTGCGCTGATAGCATTATACAGCAGGGTTCTTTATCATGCCACGCCTGCCATGACACGGGACCTCGTTTATTTTAAGTTCCCATCCGAAAGAACCGTGACTTTCATTTCGTAATGCCGAGTTCTTGGCGAAAGAACAGTCACTACCCACTTTCAAGTCTTGGGTCAGACCCGGCCAGGGTTCGAACCAACGACCTTCCACTTACGGAGCGATCACTCTACCAACTGTTTATAGTATAGAGATAATATAAAAGAAGACATGTAATAGTAGTTTTAAACGTGTGTGTGTGTGTGTGTGTGTGTGTGTGTGTGTGTGTGAGTGTGTTTATAATAAAGAGTAAATGGACTGTTCAACTTATCAAATACTTGTATAAATTGTTCACAGTACATGACTGTAATTATGGTAAACTCTGATATTTCCAAAAAGCCATTTCACCTTTTGGTAAAGCAATTGTTTCAGCAAAACAGTGGGGTCCCCGGTTGTAGCGAGTTCTTCAAAACTGCATTTCAGTAAAGGCAATGAAACTTTGAGTAAAAGAGTCACTGTGCGTGAAAAAAGTGCTTTAGATTTTAAATTAGTCAAAAGTCCCAAATGTTTTAAGTTTTTCGGAAAAAAGTAAAATATGTCAAACTGGTTTTATTGTGACTCATGCGATAATAATTCCTTACTCCAGCATTGAATGTTGTTTCTCTGGAGTGTATAATAAACATCTGTATCCAATTAATTTTGTGGAATAATTATAGAAAAAAAACGTACCTGGTTAAACAAATTAAAAACTATATTAAAGTAATTTGATTGGTTTATAAATATGATTATAACAAGTAATGTCACATCGAGGTATGACATATTTTATTGTGTAAAACCGTAATAAGGAACTAATGTGTTAAAATGTCACCACCTTAACATTAGATATTCAAAAATTTATCAGGTTTTAAATATTAGTATTCACTAATTTGTTACAATATTAATACATGTATGTATGTCATGTGCAACATTTTATTTTAAAAAATTATTTATTTTAAACATGACAGTAAATAACAGGTTCTTCTTCTTCTTCTTCTTCTTCTTCTTTCTTCTTCTTCTTATCATTATTATTGTTATTATTATCATTATTATTATTATTATTACTATTATTATTATTGTTGTTATCATTATTATTATTATCATTATAATTAGTAGAAGATAGTTATTATTGTTATCAGTGTTGCCGTTATTGTTGTTACTGCTGCTGCTGCTGCTGCTGTTTAAAGTTTCAAACCTGAAAGTACTTTTATATAGAACAGTTAAACATGTTTCTGAAATGTAAATTTATACAGAATTTATGCGTTTTATAGTACCGTTTTTAACTTTTTGTAACTTATACGTTCAATGTTACTGACTTAAGTTATAATGTTAAACCTGATTAGATTTTATTGGAAATACAAGAGAACACATTTCAAGGGACTACTTCCTGTACATATCGTAAAATGGTACCACAAGAATTTTTAAGTAAAGCTTCTGATGATATAAAATTCGTTTATTTATAAAAGGTTGATTGATATTAGTCAATGCTTTTATGTCATTAAAAGTACCCTAAATTTTATGATTTACCATTAGGTTGGTATAACGGGTACAGTTTGATGATTTAACTTCGATAGCATCGTATTTGGTAGAAGGTAACTTAAAAAGTTCCATATATGAATTGGGTTTTATTTTGTTTGAAATGTTTAAAACAAGGATGAGATTAATATTATAGTTTAGTAATAAGTGAGAGTTTGTGAGACATACGAATTTGTTTTGAAGCAAAAACAAAAAAATAACACTTTTATCTATGGTAAGACTCACAGATTAACGAGTTTATAAATGTTATAATTTTTAATATAAGTGTTATGTCTATATCCCCAAAAAGGATATCAGCAACACCCTTGGGTTATAAAGTCCGGTTTGTTCATAGATCCTGTTTCCGTAGAAAAAATCTTGAGCGAAGCGCAAATTCAATATCTAAAGCGTAGGGTGTATATATTTGTACCTGGTCCTAATACTATACATAGCCAATCGTCACGTGTTTATACTTTCTGTAAAATATTCAAAGCAGTTTTAAATGTTTACAATATCATTAATCTTTTTTTTTAAATTAATTTTTTACTTCATCATGAAACTGTTTTACTGTTTTATTTAAATTTTAAAATAACTATAAATTACTGTAGAAGGTGCTTTAAACATAACATGTATTTTCATTGTAAACGCAGAATATTGGACACAGTTATGGACAGTGATTATACGTTGGTGATTTAGGAACATCTTTATTGTAACTACAATATGTGTTGAAAATTATACATAATACTACTTATTTGATAATGTTAATTTGTGATCTATGTTAATAAACAATTTATATTAGGGATAAAATGAGTCGAGTTCGTTTTTTAATGTCAAGTGTCATATTTCACAATTTCATAAAAAACATGTACTTTGTTTGTAGTTACAATGTAATACAAAAACACAACAAAGCTGGGTAAAACAATACAACAAATATTGAGAACATCAATTGTACAATCCCCAACCTTGAACCGGCACTGGGTATGAATGATATGAATTATAAATCTTTATATGACAGTGATGTCATAGATCAGACAAATTGAAATCTAGCACTTTTATTGTTGTCTGTTACTATAACATTTTATGTGCTCAGGACAAACACTGCAAACTGGGAAAGGACTGCTGGTGATCAAATGTCATGATAATAGTGTTACAAAATTCGGAAGTAAAAATATCAGAGTTTGAATAAACACAGAATTTTATCAAATGGTATTAATTACTGTATCTGTAATTCTGTACTTCTCAAAGAAATTTAAGTACATGTAGATCTTTTCTTATTTGACAATACCAAAATAAGCTGATTACAAATAAAAAAAATAATGGGAAAAAATGATGGATAAAATAAATAAATAAATAATGGATAAAATAAATAAATAAATAAATAAATAAAAATAAGTAAACTTACCCACATTATCAACAAGCATAAATAAAGCCAAACAGATGGTAGAAGAACTCCTGATGTACACCATTTCTTCTGTAATATTTGGGTTCATCAATTTAAGTCTTTTAAGAACAATATTTCAGCATAGAACTCAATGAAGTACATAAAAATAGGAAAAATCAAAATTCATAAACTGATACAAAGGTATTTGTATTTATGTGTAGCATCTCTGGTATATACGGATTCTCCTTTAATACTTTAATAACAAAGTTTTAAATGTTACTGTGTTATTTATGGTCATTTTGATAAGTTTGTTTTGGTTCGTAGCGTAATTAACCCCAAAGTATGATTTTAATGAACATGACAAAATTTCGATATAAATCAGCCCAGTATAGGTAATATAAAGCATAGTAAATATTACACAGGTGAGTTGACAATAATACGCCTTAATAAGACGGATACAAATACACCTGTTATTAAAGAATTATCTCCACTTTGTTAAGCAGAAAAAACTTACATTTTCGTCCAGTGAACAATGAATATATCAAATTCCTCAGTGAACTCCTCTAAGAGTTTCTCAATATATTTTATACTGGGATAGATAGTTATCTTATTCCAAACTAAAACAAAAGGAGAGTGGTAAAAGTTTTGCTCGTTGAAGTAAAGTAACAATCCTGATTTGAAATATAGAACAATAAGTGAAAAACGAAGATAACAATAATATAATATTACGTTTATTGTTCGAATCACTTATAATAAAGCTGAGATTAGAATCTCTGGAGGCGTAAGCGTCTTCTGTTGCAATATTTGCCACGGTGTAAGTTGCAATATAGACTTTAAATCAAAATAGATTGGCTGAAACTGAGCGTAAAATTAACAATACGGATAGTCAATATACATGTCAACGCCAGATATCCTACAGGGTCAGACAGTAGTGAATCAATATACATTTTATACTACAGTAAAACTTTTTTCAACAATTGAACACCACAACATTAATGAAGATATACATTATGTACAGATATGTAAAGTTTGTCATTTAAAACCTGTGTTCAAGCAATGTTTTAAAAGTAATAATATTAATGTTGATAAGATTGTATCTATTTGTGATAAATTGAATTTGGTTAATGTACATAGTGTTAATAAAAAAGAATTAGATGTTTTATTTACACAAGTAGGGGATGTTTTAGTTGAAGCTGCTAAGCAAACTTTTGGTACATTTGAAACTTATAAAAATAAAGGTATTGTTAATAAGCGTAAATCTAAAGAGTGGTTTACAACTGAATGTTTTGTAGCTAGGAAACAGTACCGTAAAACACAAAGGATGTATAGAAAATACAGATCTAATTATTTTAAATTAGAAATGCAAAATGCCGAGAAAAACTATAAGAATGTCATGAATCGTAGTATTAAGAATTATAGAAATGTTTTACAAAGAAAAATTAAAAAATGAGATCATCTAATCCAAGTGAATATTGGAAACTTATAAATAAGAAAAAAACAACAGGTACACAGAGTAATATTTCAGTTAAAGAGTTTGGAATTTTATGTGAAAATCAATCGGGATTTAGGAAGAATTATTCAACTGTTGACAATATTTTTATTTTACATTCCTTAATTGAGTTATTACAACTCAAGAAAAGAAAGCTTTATTGTGCTTTGATAGATTTTCAGTCTGCTTTTGATAAAGTATGGCGTTATGGTTTGTGGCAAAAATTATTAAGTTATAACATTACTGGTAAATGTTTTAATGTCATTGTTAATATGTATAAGAATACAAAATCTAGGATATCTGTAGGTGGTAATGTTTCTGAGTTCTTTTCATGTGACATTGGGGTACGACAAGGAGAAAATTTATCTCCTCTTTTATTTGCATTGTACATGAATGATCTTGAACAATTTTTTATAGATAGTAATATATCAGGTATCAAGTGTATAAGTGAAGAATTAGCTGATGAACTTAATATTTATTTAAAGTTGTTTTTACTTTTGTACGCGGACGATACTGTTTTAATGTCCGAATCTAAGACTGACCTCCAGTGTCAATTAGATAATTTTTCTGTTTACTGTAAAATGTGGAAATTAACTGTTAATATAAATAAAACAAAAATTATGGTTTTTTCAAAAGGTAAAATTCCAAATAATGTGTCTTTTCATATTGATGGTGTAGATTTAGAAATAGTAAAGGAAATAAAATATTTAGGTGTTTTAGTAGATACGGGTCATTTTTATGTACAAAAAAGTATTTAGCTAAAAGAGCTACAAAAGCCATGTATGGAATTATTAAGAAAGCTAGAACTTTAAATTTATCAATTGACTGTCAAATAGATATGTTTGATAAAATGGTTTTACCAATTTTGCTGTATGGCTCAGAAATATGGGGTTTTGAAAAATCAGATATATTAGAAAGAGTCCATTTAAAATTTTGTAAACTAATTTTAAAAGTTAGAAAGAGTACGCCAAGTTTTATTGTATATGGCGAATTAGGCAGGGTACCATTACATGTTTATGTCAAAACCAGAATTATAAGTTACTGGTCAAATATTGTTGAGAACAGAGATGCGAAATATACATTAATTATTTACAAATTGTTATATAATTACTATTCCAAAGGTGTTAAAACTAAGTGGATAAGCTCAGTTGAAACAATTTTTCAAGAATGTGGTATGAATAATATATGGTTATTCCATAATTATAGCAACCGTACTTGGCTTAATTAAATCTGTTAAACAAAAATTATATGATCAATTTTTACAAAGCTGGTATACAAATTGTACTTCTTCAAGAGGAATTTCTTATAATTTATTTACTCATTTTGATTTTAAGCTACAATCGTATTTAACTTCAGATCTCTCTGATAGAAATAAAACTACTTTAACTAATTTTAGATGTAGTAATCATAATCTACCCATTGAAGTTGGACGTTGGAAACATATCCCAAGAGAAAATAGATTATGTGAACTTTGTAACACCGATTTAGGTGATGAATTCCATTTTATTTTGTGTTGTACTGCTTGTCCGAAGATAGAAATATGTATATTCCAAAACGGTACTATGTCAAACCAAATAGTTTAAAATTTTATTCATTATTTAATGATACAAATTTATCTTTACAAATTAAATTAAGTAAGTTTATAACAATTATTAATGAAAGAATCGGTACTACCGGTCCTCCGGGTTAACATAATGTAGTTGTATACATGTAATTATGTTATGCTGTTACTCATGCATTATTTGTTTTATATTATACATATGTTTATATATTCTCAATTTGTATTTTTTGCAATATGAGAAAAAAAGAAATGCAACAATACAAAAGTCCAACATAACAATGAACTATGTAAACAGTCCAACTATAAAAAATCCTTGATAGAAAACACAAATATTAGCAATTATCAGCTTGTAGACGCATTGGAGATATTCTAAACACGTACACAAGGATAACAGCTAACTTACCAAACCTTACAGACATAACAGCAATGGGATATATTATTATGTCACAATATAGAGCTCCATTTACAAATAGATTTATACCAGACAAGTATGCAACATATGTCATACAATGAATAACATAAAAACTAAAGATTGGAAAGTGTGGAAGACAACTGTACACAGAAAATTATGTGTACGTAATAACAACAGGTTTCAATTCCTGATTTTACAAATTAATACGTGCTCATTGTGCCAAAGTGAATAAACCATACTTGGGATAAATATGTACTATCCCGTATTTAGGAAAATCGTTGAAGTTACGAGTCCTCAAATACAATTTTATAGGCTATGTACTTCATGGAGAAGGGACGACTTAGGCTTAAATATCTGTATTGTATGGATATAAGTAAAATAATCTTGACTGAGATTATAACTTCTATTCAATCAACATCTCTAACAGTACCCAAGAGTATAATAACATGTCGCTTAGTTAAGGGGTTAGGATGTCCATCCAAACATTTTAATAATTGAATTCCGTTGTTTTCATTTGTGGGTATTATTTTCTGTATAATTTTCAATTCTAACTTTATAAATTTCATAAAAGCCTACACTAATTTGAAGAACAACACAATGAATTAATTCTGGTAAATGATATATATTGTATCTCAACATTAAACAGCTCATAAAATGACCATTGTCAATCTCTAACCAAGCAATCACCATAACAGGTCTTTTGAAACTATAACGGATCCCTTAACATTCCTGGTGACTGTCCGTATTAAAAAGAAATCATTTAAATTTTCGTCACACCGTTACACTTTGACCGGTACAAACGTATTCTTTACATCAATGATTTCCCTTTATAACTATTACCTTTTATTTGCTCATGCTTCTTACTGAAGTGAAAACCTGGTAATGGATAGAATTAAACAGACCAATCTTGTAAATAAATAAGTTAACTGAAATTTAAAAAATCCAGTCAAAACTAAACTTGACTAAATGTATTTACAAAGTCTCTTACATCATTTTTCAATTGATTTTGACTTCCCATTTATGGGGAAAACTATTTTCCGGTTGATTTTGTGGAGTGTAATATGAGGTGCTGGTGGAGGAGAAAGAAGATTGATGGTGTTTAAACTTCAGTCAAGATTATTTCACTGTCAATGTGATCCGTTCTGAGGTCGTGGAGAGAACCGGAGTAACTTGATAAAACAGCTGACCTTTGACAAGCGAAGTTACAAACTTTCTCTCACTTGGAACTGTAGGAGTAGATTGAAACCTTTATAGAAAATAAACCAATTTTTCCTATTTAATCCATTTATTGCTCATGTTATGGAATATTCTGTACAAAAATAATTTAAATCTATTCAAATATTACATTACTACCAACCAACAAAAATATAATTTGAATCATCATACAATTAAATATGACAGAGAACTGTAACATTAAAAATTTATACAAATATAAGATTCAATATTGTAAGGTGTTCTGTCAATTAATTTATAACAAGTCATAACAAGATAAAAACAATAACAACATCTATACATGTGTAAGTCACAAATGTAAGTGATAAAATTCTAGTGTAGTTTCTCCACCAGAAATGTCAGCAATGTGAATATGGTCTTGTTTTGTAAAAAGACCTGAAATCAATAGTTGTTATATTTGGAATTAATGCTTCAGAACATTTTCTGTGACAAAATAATTTCATTGTACCTCTAAGACTAGAAGGTATTTCAACCAAATGAATTTATTACACATTTCATTTTAAAGATGGATTTCATTCACCAAAGTCTTTTTGCAAAAGCCAATACTGAAACATTAAATGCCTCATTCAAATTTTCACATAAAAAATAAAAGCTTTAAGTGACTTTTTGTTTTGAAGGATTGCACTTTTTTATAAAACAAAACCGAGACAATGCCAGTCCAAACTGAAATTATGCTTAATATTCATAGTTGCCAATATCTAATGAGAGATTACAAAATGTCTTTACATACGGCTTATAATCTATGTTCAAAATCAACTAAAAATAAAATGAACTGCAAATGAATTGCTGGTTTGAAAAAAAAATGCTTGCTTTTTATGTGTGTTTTCCCTTTTTTAATTGGCAAAGTTGCTGTAAGGATTAGATATACAAGTTGATTACAAATCTGTTCTAAATAACAATAGATCTAACGTTTTTGTTTAACAGTAACTTTTTTTTTAGTACAACTAATGAACAATATACTAGTTTTCTTTGTAGCTAAATCACGGATGTTGTTTTAACTGAACATTTCAATCTGCCATCAGAATTTGGGTTACCTGAATTCTTCTATTCAACCAATTGACAAAAAGGTATATAAGAGAATAATGCTGTTTATTTAATTTTAAAATTCCAACTAAAACTGTGTTAGACTTAAATCTAACACTTTTCTGGAAGCAGATAAAAACTTGATAGCATAAAGATTGAGATTCTTCACGGCATTCTTTTGACTGCTTTCCTGTCAACCTGCCAACAAATTTATTCACTTTTGTTATAACTTAAAATTTAGAAAATGATAGGATGTTTTGAGTTACATCATGTAGCAAGTAGATTTTAATTAAGACTCTGAATTAAGAACATTTAAAGAGTAGGTGCAATAAATTGTGAAATTCTGTCAGTCAGTATAAAAATTTGACAGTAGTACCGGTAATTATTTAGTAATTTAACCATTTTCTATAGAGACAAATACAAGTTACAAATTGATATAATTAATGTAATGTAAAACTATCATTTTTATCTTATGTTCTAAGAATGAAAAATGTTTAAAATGCCTTTAAAGATGCTTCAATCACTCAAGAAACAAGATTGGATGTGTTGGATGATTGCAACATTTAAACCAATCAACAATATATTAACTATTAAATGTAGCTATTGATTTGCCCGAAGAGTGCAAGCAAAACAAATTTTGAAAGAAAACATGCAATGATTGACTACTTTTTACAATTTGCTTTATAAAATTTGAATAAAATGATCACAAATTTCTTTAAAATAATGCAAAGCCTTTAGGAATATAATTTTACCTCATGTAACCCTATACACAAGTTGTGGTGACAAATAATGCTAACAATAAACATCTAATGTCATGTACAAGTTCTTGACAGTCAAAATATCTTACACAAATACAAACTGAAATTTACCAAAAGGAAATTCATGAATTACATGCATGTCCCAAGGGACATATACTTGCTCGGTAAAATATGAACACTGATATTACATGATAATGAAATATACACTTTCAGGGATTTTGTTATGGACACTGATGATGACGTGATAATGACATATACACTTTCAGGGATTTTGTTATGGACACTGATGATGACGTGATAATGACATATACACTTTCAGGGATTTTGTTATGGACACTGATGATGACATGATAATGACATATACACTTTCAGGGATTTTGTTATGGACACTGATGATGACGTGATAATGACATATACACTTTCAGGGATTTTGTTATGGACACTGATGATGACGTGATAATGACATATACACTTTCAGGGATTTTGTTATGGACATTAATGATGACATGATAATGACATTTACACTTTCAGGGATTTTGTTATGGACACTGATGATGACGTGATAATGACATATACACTTTCAGGGATTTTGTTCAACTACCCAGTATATTAAGCCAATTTTCTACTCTAGCACTATGAAAAATTTAGAATGATTTTTTCAATCAAACAAAGCTTTAAACATAAAACACTCATAATGGTGGGTTCTTGATAAAGTCATAAGCTGTACACACAACAAAATGACTATGTATATTTTTAATGACAAATTCTTTGGTCCATTGGGATATTCTATTTTGGAAAAAAAATTATCTTTTTGCAAAGATGAACTGACTGATGAGGTAATCCATTTAGGCAAACAATTCCCTGATATGACAAAACTGAATAAGCATAAACAAAATGATTAAAACTTTTGACAACCATTATTTGTCAGATGGATTATTTATATATTGTATTTCCAGCTTAAAATTTAAGGCTCAAGTCTTGAATACAATCTATATATATATATTCCTCATAAAAAGTGAAATAATACAATCTGGAATAGTAAAATAAAAGCCAAACATGCATTGATTCCTTATGTGTATATAATTCTATTCTGGTTTTTCATGTATCAGTATGTAGCCAATTTGACATAAGTTCTCTATACTAATTTCTCGTAACATTTAAAGCTGCATTAAGTTTTCCAAAGAAAAAAATAAAACGGTGCTAATCTAATAAATGATGTTCCTAATGAACAATGTTACATTTGGTTCAACGATAAAAGCCTCGAATAAATACAGAATTTACAGTATTTACCCAGCGAGATGCAGCATTTGGGATCTAATATTAGAACATGGTTACGTCATCAAAACCCGGGTCATTTAAACACAACTTTAAAATGTTGAAATACGATAAATTAAACACAGAACTTCGTTGAATTTGTCATTTGTGACTTAGTTAGGGAAAAATAACACCATTTCAAATACATCTGGATATTAATGAAGGGCAATTAATGCAATCTGTCATGTTTCACTTTTGATTCTAGGCTTTTCCGTACATCCGTGCACATGCTCCAAGCTCATAATTACCATCGTAGAACACTGACCTACCGGTTAGGAATTCAGCTTATTTACAGCTAAAAGAAATGAAATTTTAGAAAATGAATGTCAAGGATCGTGGTTAGAAGATATCTACTTTTAAAAAAATATATTTTTAGAAAATCAAAAAAAATTCAGAAATTTGGTAAACTTAATGCAGCTTTAACTGGAAAATTACTATGACATTAAAATGTGTAGCTGACCAAATTATTAGTTCTATTATTGAGATGACATACCACTACTGATCAATTCATTTTCAAAATATTTTAAACATTTCTTATATCCACCACATTACATAAACATTATAATCAATTGTAATATTTAAAATTGATTTTTTTCAACCTATAAAAATAATCTGTATAAAATAGTATATCAATATGATAAAATGAACACTTGAGCAAAGCTTTTTTTTCTTCTCGCATGTTTATTTCAAAATGACTGTAACTTACAATAAATCTAATACCGAATAAATTATTAAGCAAAAACAATTGGAAACAAAAATTTTTTTTGGTTTTCTTCTAAAAGTGAAACCAAAAGCTGTCAAGAGAAAAACATACATGTAGCTTGCTTCATATCTAGTCTATTTTTAAGACTTTAAGTAGAATGCTTGCACTGACCTTACATTACATTTATGATGTAAACCTCTTTATTTTTTAAATAGGATAAAAAGTGATTAAAGATTTATCATTTCATTCTATCAAACTTATGACTTTTTATATAAATAAAATCCTGAAGTAATAACAAACACTACTGTTAAAACAATATATTACTGAGCATGAGAATAAACTTGTTTTAATTTTTTAAACCTAGCTATAATATCATTTTCATCTATTTCATCCTTTTCTGCACTGCCATTTGTTGGCAATCTTAATTTTGCAGGTGAAGCACCAACCAATTGAAAACCTTCTTTCAAAGGAGCTACAGAATCATCTAGATTGTCAAGGTCATCTTCTGATTTCTGTCCTGATGAATTTTTATCACCTTTTTGAAAACTTAAGTTGAAATTTAAGAGAGAATTATTTGAATCATTCATGAAGTTTATATCTTCTAACAACTCTGATTCAACTGTTTCTTCATCATACTTAAAACCAGGACTTCCATTTTTATCACTTGATTCTTCCTGGTCCCTGGAACCAGGATGAGTTCCAAATTTATCACTTACATCTTTCAGTTGATCATTTCTACTGAATTTATTCTCCTTATTTTCACCAAACATAAAGTTTTGATTTTGTAAATCTTCATTGTTTAACTGTATTTGTCCAGTATTATAATCTCTAAATGTTCTATTTTCTTGAATGATTTCATCATCATCTTCTTGAGAATTACCAAACAAAAGTCTATTCTCTTCTTCAAAATCTAGATCTATCAGTGGAAACTTTTGTTTTCTTGGTACTTGATCACCAAGACTTCCAGTCCTAAAACTATCAAAATCACAACTTCTAATGGAATCATGAATTTCAGACTGCTTTGGTAAATTATTTGTTTTCTTTGCTGAATTTGTGTAAAATATCTCATCAAATGTTCCATCAGCACACAAGTTTGGCATCTCAATATCATCCAAATTTCCATCACCTAATGAATCATTTGCCATATCTTGTCTACGTAATATTTCATCCAGAGAAATATCTACAAAAGTAAAAGTGAATGATTAAAATAACTAAAACATTGACTTAAAGATAGAAATATGCTGAAACAAATAAAAACTTAAAAGATTATATATATATATATATATATATATATATATATATATATATATATATATATATATATACTGGCGGAAAAAAGTAACTGTGCATGATTGAAATGTGAGATTATAAAATAATTTGAAAATGCAAAGCAATGAATAATTTCGTATTTGTTTCATAGATATTTCTTTACAAATTCATGTCATTGAAAAGGTTACAGATACTGTTATTTCATACGCAGGGGACTAGACACATAGCAGATAGTAAAAGTCAGTTCACAAGATCAGTATCGTGTGTGACCACCATTAGCATTGACACAGGACTGACAGCAACGCCTCATAGAGTTGATTAAATGCCTAAAGAATGCTTTAGGGATGTTGTTCCATATCTGGTCTAAAGCTTGGGCCAACCCTTGCAATGTAACAGGCTGATTGGGCAGATGATGTAATAGGCGTTCCATTTCATCCCATACGTGTTCAATTGGAGAAAGGTCGGGTGAAACGGCTGGCCATGGTAACACATTGACGTTATGCTATGCCAGAAAATCCATTGCAACCCGTGCAACATGTGGTCTTGCATAACCATGCTGAAAAGTGACGTTACGTTGCTGTCCTTGAATGGATGGGATGACAAGGGTCTGTAGGATTTTATCACGGTACTGTACACCAGTCAAATTCCCGTCGATGACTACCAGAGGAGTTCTGTCATTCTCTGTGATGCCACCCCAAACCATTACACTGCCCCACCTAATGAACGTCGTTCCACCACACACGCGTCATGGAAACGTTCTCCAATGCGCCGATACACTCTGGAGCGTCACTGCTGTCCAAGTGAAATCTGGACTCATCGGTGAACATAATTTGTGCCCAGTCTCATCGATTGAAGCGTAAATGTGTTCTGCACCATGCAAGACGAGCTGTGCGATGACATCGTTGTAGAATTGGACGGATTGCCAGACGTCGTGGGCGAATATGTCTTTCCCGTAAACTATTCCGTACTGTTCTGGGGCTGATTGGGCGTAGTCCAGGAATGCTCCAGGCAGTAGTACTGGCAGTTTGGAAACGGTTCCGGAGGTGCACAAGCCGGATATGGTTGTCTTGCTGACGTGTTGTTACGCGTGGACGTCCTGAACGAGGGTGGTCTCTAGTGGTGCCAAACTGTTGGTATTGTCTCCATAAAGCATAAACACTGTTTCTGTGGACACCAAAATGTCTAGTGACAAAGTTTGGGTCATACCAGCCTCAAGCATACCAATTGCGCGGAGGCGATCATTTTCATTTAGCCTAGGCATTACACTATGGAAGCTTTCAACCAAATAAACTTGCTTTTCTGGTTTTCTGGTGTCCAAACAAACAAACAACAGTAAATTATTCCTAAAATATTGTCACACTGAAATGCTGGGCAACAATTGCATGAAAACCGACCTGTGCCTATGAAGGGTAAAAATCACGGGCAATTGATGCAATGACCGAGCAATATGATAGAGGTATATACACTTACCATTTGTGCAAATTTTAAGATTTATACATTCAGTAATAATAGCGAAATTATAAATTTTATTGATGCACAGTTACTTTTTTCCGCTAGTATATATATATATATATATATGATGCTTAATTATAATTGCACATTAAACAAGAGGCCCATGGGCCTTAACGCTCACCTGAAGGTATTGTCCAATGCAGTTTGCAAAGTGCACTAGACAATATATTAAGTACAGAAACTTTCTCAAGTTAAGAACTCCCACAAAACTTAATCAGAAATATATCCACTCACATTTCATTTATAAGTAGCTTATATAATATGCATGAAGTAACTGTAGTGCAATGAATAATTTCCAAATCATATATCAATTTCAGTATACTTATGCAGCTATGTCCTTGACCTTTGAACATATATGAGCTCAAAATATATATGATTGTCATGTCAATACCTACAATATTCTAATATACATGCCTATACAAAAAGTTAAAAGTTTTCAAGATATTTAGCAATTTAAGTCTTTTTTTGCAGCTGTGACCTTGACCTTTCAACATATGATCTTGAACCATATATCAAAATGATTGTCATGTCAATAACTACAATATTCTAATATACATGCCTATACAAAAAGTTGATAGTTTTCAAGATAATTAGCAATTTAAGTCTTTTTTTTTGCAGCTGTGACCTTGACCTTTGAACATATGACCTTGAACAGTATATCAAAATGATCATCATGTCAATACCTACAATTATTCTAATATACATACCTATGCAAAAGGTTAATAGTTTTCAAGATAATTAGCAATTTAATTCTTCTTTTTGCAGCTGTGACCTTGACCTTTCAACATATGACCTTGAACCAGTATATCAAAATGATCGTCATGTCAATACCTACAATATTCTAATATACATGCCTATACAAACAGTTAATAGTTTTCAAGATAATTAGCAATTTAATTCTTCTTTTGCAGCTGTGACCTTGACCCTTTCAACATATGACCTTGAACCATATATCAAAATGATTCGTCATGTCAATAACTACAATATTCTAATATACATGCCTATGCACAAAGTTGATAGTCTTCAAGATTATTGGCAATTTTAGTCTTTTTTTGCAATGGGACCTTGACATTTCAACATATGACCCTTGAACCATATATCAAAATGATTGTCATGTCAATAACTACAATATTCTAATATACATGCCTATACAAAACATTAATAGTTTTTAAGATATAGTGACAAATATATAATTTTTATCAAATTCCCCATTCAGTGCCTTCACAATTTCCCCATTTTGAGTCCCATGGCTACCATTTGTGCAAATCTGAAAATAGATGACCTAAGGATGTTATAAATGAAATAACTAAGGTATATCTCTTGTAGATTCAGAGGAGAAGATTTTTAAAGTTTTTCACTATTTCCCCCCTTATGGGGCCCCAAGGGGACATAACTCCTTCATTTGTGCAAATCTGAAAGAGCTTCACCCAGGCATGATGGTTACCAAGTTTCATTACATTTGGCCCAGTGGTTTTGGAGGAGAAGATTAAAATGTAAAAAGTTTACGCACGACAGACGAAGATGGATAGCAACAGCTCATCTGAGCTTTCAGCTCAGGTGAGCTAAAAATATGACAAATTTAGTAATGTGTCATATGGATGTCTTGGAATTCTGGGACATCAATTGCTTATAAGGCACCTTATTGCATTTGCTTGTTTAAGGTTAATTTCATACAAATATCCATCTATGAATTTGTTTACGCATAGTTCTGCATAATGGTCCTGAGTGATTAAATTTTTCTGACTTATTCTGCTGACAGGAGTTCATTAATGACCAGTGGTCACTATTAGAGTGTCAGTAAACTCTTACCTGATTTTAAATCTTCATTAAATTCTAATTCTTTCTTTGATTTATTACTTTTTATCTTCATCCGTTTTTTCTCTGTTGAAGCTTTTGGTCTTTTATCTTTATATGAACCACCTGATAGTTGTTTAGAATCTGAAGAAGGATTATATTCCACAGGTTCCCTTAGCCCTGTCCTTGGTGTATTCCTAGCTGATGTTTGTGGGCTAGATTTATCAGTCTCGGCTAAAGCTTCCCTGAACATTTTACGAATATCTTGGGATATTGGACTTCGAGGAATAATATCCTTTGTTATGAGTGCCTGTGTATCTACAATAAAAATATGTACTTGTAAAGTAAGTAGTTGAGATATAAAATAAAATGTTTAGACTCTAGACAGGAAAACCAGGCATTAAATTACCAACCTACATAGTATCTCTTTAATTGTCACCATTTGGTAAGTTTTAATCTGAACAAACAACTTCCACATTTTGACCTGGCAGCCAACCAGACTTCCACTTAATGGCAACACCTTATAGTGTGAAATAAATTTTCCTGTTTTTCAACAAATAAAACCTTTGGAAACAGCAAAAAATCTTACAATTTGTTGAACACCTAAGAATAAATCTTCAAAACTTGTAATTGTCATTAAAAAAAACATAAAACATGATTTACCTGTATATCTCAGCTTCCCCACCATCATGTAAATGTACGACAGATGTTCAAAAATTTTTTAATGTACCTGTATATGTACCTTTAACTTTGGACTCTTAAGAGCAGTTTGACAACTAGTAACATTTGATACTACATGTAATCAATTACTAATAATCAAAGGAGTGTTGATGATGATAATTATGTGAAAACATACCTCTCCAAAGAGACTCGACTAGCAATTCTTGGGGTGATAATGTAGATTTCTCTAATCTCTCCTGTCTATACATCTCTGGTACTTCCTGTATATCTTCATCATCAACATCATCTACAGGAATAGGCTCAAAATCATGTTTACTACCCTGCAACTGTGAACGAGGACTTGTTAAATCTGACAACGATTCTTCTTGCTTAGTTAGAGTCTCTAGAGCATCAGAACTAGGAACTTTATCTAAACTATCTAATATTTCAGCTACAGGAGAATGTGGTCGATCTTCTTCATCTTGAAACTTTTCTAGGATCTCTGCAACAGGTGAATGAGGTCTTGCTATTTTGGTGGATTTATTAAACTGTTGGTCAGATTTGATTTCAATTTCAGTCAGTTCTTGTCTACATATATCTGATAGATAACCTGGTTGATTTGTTTTTGCTCTTGGTGAATTCCTAATTCTGGGTGACTCGTATCTTGGAGATTGATGGTTTGAGGATTTTGCTGACTGTACAGATCTTGGAGACTGATTAGATCTTGACGATTTGGATATTCTTGATCCCTGAGAGTGACCAGACTTTACAGAAGAAGGACTATTTTCTGCACTGGTAGCTTCTTTCCATAATTTTTTAACTTCAGCACCTATTGGACTTGAATCTAAACCTGGAAAGACAAATTATAACTTTTAACAAGAATCCCATTGTCTGAAGGACATCTCTGCTATCACTTGCAATACCCAATAGACAATTTTCATAAATAAAAAGGGCAACTCCAATGTTACACCTTATGAGGCCAGGAGCTAAGATTTAAGATTTGGAATACTATTTCTCATAAGGATGGTACATCTGAAAAAATATATATAAATTCAAAATAATGTATGCTCACCAATGGGGTTCATAATATTTAATTTTTCCAGAGAATATTCAAGTTAAAAATGAACAAACATGTTGATGCTAGGAAATTTCCAAAACAAACACACTGATTTTAAGATATTTTGAGGATAAAATTGAAACAAGAGGCCCAATAGGGCCTGTGATGCTCAACTGGCTGCATATGTAAGACAATGTTTGTTTTTGATTGAAATGCTGTTTAACGTTCAACTCAAGAATATTTCACTTATATGGAGACTGTCAATTTTGGAAATGGTGGAGGACACTGGATTATAGGAGAAAACCACGACCAAGCAGCAAGTTAACTGACAAACTTTCAAAGATGAAGTGCTAGCCCACTTGGCATTAATGCACAATGTCAGGGGTGAAAGGTGCTGTGATTTGTAACATCGAATGTTTAAGACCACACAGCCACTGTGGTGCCTTTAAGACAATGTGATGTGGTTACCATAATTGGTTCATCAGCTTAAGATGGGAAATAAATTGAGCTTATGACCATTTTTGCTTCAATGAAGCCTACTTTGCAACACACACATGCAGGCATGCTTCACTATGCCATAAACTCAGCTGGGTTTAGCCAGTTGAGCTTAGAATGGATCCACAATGGCTATTTATATATATATATATATATATATATATATATATATATATATCTGGTAACAACAGGCATCTCAGAATGGTTCAAACTTTTTTTAGGCCGATGTAGGAACCTTCCACAGGAAGTTTGGTTCGAATTCGCCCAGTGATTTTAGAGGAAAAGGTTTTACTAAATATTACACCTAATTTGCATATTTCTTGAAAATTGGGTCAATAAAAATTTTCTCAGAAAAGAATATTATATATTTTGAATCCCATACAGTATACTTTCTATATTTAAAATTTGAGCTCAATTGGTGGAAAAAAAAATCAACAATAGTCTTTTTTTTTTTCTATTTTTAGTTATGACGGCCATCTTGGATGTCCGGCCAGGTTGCCTGGTACCACCTTTAGTCAGGCTGACATTTGGACCTTCCATACAAAATTTCATTCCAATTGGCCCAGTTGTTTCAGAGGAGAAGATTTTCAAAGAATTGATTAAATATTACACCTCATTTGCATAATTCGTAAAAATCGGGTCAACGAAAAATTTTTCTCATAAAAACCCGTTACATATGTTGAATGCCCCGCTATCTACTCTCTACATTTCAAATTTGAACAAAAACGGTTAAAAAATGACTCAGCAATGGCTGTTTATGTGTTTTTGCTATTTATAGTAACAGCGGCCATCTTGAATGTCGGGCGGGGTTGCCTGGTACAAACTTTGGTCTACCCCACCTAGGGACCTTCCACACCAAATTTGGTTCCAATTGGCCCAGTGGTTTCAGAGGAGAAGATTTTCAAAGAATTGATTAAATATGAAACCTCATTTGCATAATTCGTAAAAATCGGGTCAACGAAAAATTTCTCATAAAAACCCGTTACAAATGTTGAATGCCCCGCTATCTACTCTCTACATTTCAAATTTGAACAAAAACGGTTAAAAAATGACTCAGCAATGGCAATTTATGTGTTTTTGCTATTTATAGTAACAACGGCCATCTTGGATGTCGGACGGGGTCGCCTGGTACAAACTTTGGTCTACCCCACCTAGGGACCTTCCACACCAAATTTGGTTCCAATTGGCCCAGTGGTTTCAGATGAGAAGATTTTCAAAGAATTGATTAAATATTACACCTCATTTGCATAATTCGTAAAAATCGGGTCAACGAAAAATTTCTCATACAAACCCATTACATATGTTGAATGCCCCGCTATCTACTCTCTACATTTCAAATTTGAACAAAAACGGTTAAAAAATGACTCAGCAATGGCTGTTTATGTGTTTTTGCTATTTATAGTAACAGCGGCCATCTTGAATGTCGGGCGGGGTCGCCTGGTACAAACTTTGGTCTACCCCACCTAGGGACCTTCCACACCCAATTTGGTTCCAATTGGCCCAGTGGTTTCAGATGAGAAGATTTTCAAAGAATTGATTAAATATTACACCTCATTTGCATAATTCGTAAAAATCGGGTCAACGAAAAATTTCTCATAAAAACCCGTTACATATGTTGAATGCCCCGCTTTCTACTCTCTACATTTCAAATTTGAACAAAAACGGTTAAACAAGAGGCCCAATAGGGCCTGTGATGCTCAACTGGCTGCATATGTAAGACAATGTTTGTTTTTGATTGAAATGCTGTTTAACGTTCAACTCAAGAATATTTCACTTATATGGAGACTGTCAATTTTGGAAATGGTGGAGGACACTGGATTATAGGAGAAAACCACAACCAAGCAGCAAGTTAACTGACAAACTTTCAAAGATGAAGTGCTAGCCCACTTGGCATTAATGCACAATGTCAGGGGTGAAAGGTGCTGTGATTCGTAACATCGAATGTTTAAGACCACACAGCCACTGTGGTGCCTTTAAGACAATGTGATGTGGTTACCATAATTGGTTCATCAGCTTAAGGTGGGAAATAAATTGAGCTTATGACCATTTTTGCTTCAATGAAGCCTACTTTGCAACACACACATGCAGGCATGCTTCACTATGCCATAAACTCAGCTGGGTTTAGCCAGATGAGCTTAGAATGGATCCACAATGGCTATTTTTTATATATATATATATATATATATATCTAGTAACAACAGGCATCTTAGACTGGCTCAAACTTTTTTTAGGCCGATGTAGGAACCTTCCACAGGAAGTTTGGTTCCAATTCGCCCAGTGATTTTAGAGGAAAAGATTTTTACTAAATATTACACCTAATTTGCATATTTCTTGAAAATTGGGTCAATAAAAATTTTCTCAGAAAAGAATATTATATATTTTGAATCCCATACTTACTTTCTATATTTAAAATTTGAGCTCAATTGGTGGAAAAAAAAAGATCAACAATGGTCTTTTTTTTCTTTCTATTGTTAGTTATGACGGCCATCTTGGATGTCAGGCCGGGTTGCCTGGTACCACCTTTAGTCAGGCTGACATTTGGACCTTCCACACAAAATTTCATTCCAATTGGTCCAGTTGTTTCAGAGAAGATTTTCAAAGATTTCACTAAATATTACACCTTAAGCATAATTCTTGAAAATTGGGTCAACGAAAAATTTCTCATAAAAACCCTTTACATATGTTGAATGCCCCGCTATCTACTCTCTACATTTCAAATTTGAACAAAAACGGTTAAAAAATGACTCAGCAATGGCTGTTTATGTATTTTTGCTATTTATAGTAACAGCGGCCATCTTGGATGTCTGGCGGGGTCGCCTGGTACAAACTTTGGTCTACCCCACCTAGGGACCTTCCACACCAAATTTGGTTCCAATTGGCCCAGTGGTTTCAGAGAAGAAGATTTTCAACGAATTGATTAAATATTACACTTCATTTGCATAATTCGTAAAAACCGGGTCAACGAAAAATTTCTCATAAAAACCTGTTACATATGTTGAATGCCCCGCTATTTACTCTCTACATTTCAAATTTGAACAAAAACGGTTTAAAAATGTCTCAGCAATGGCTATTTATGTGTTTTTGCTATTTATAGTAACAGCGGCCATCTTGGATGTCGGGCGGGGTCGCCTGGTAAAAACTTTGGTCTACCCCACCTAGGGACCTTCCACACCAAATTTGGTTCCAATTGGCCCAGTGGTTTCAGAGGAGAAGATTAAAGTTTACGCACGCACGGACGCCAGACGCACGCAAAACCATGCCATAAGCTCAGCTGGCTATAGCCAGTTGAGCTAAAAATGACTCAGCAATGGCTATTTATGTGTTTTTGCTATTTATAGTAACAGGGGCCATCTTGGATGTCGGGCGGGGTTGCCTGGTACAAACTCTGGTCTACCCCACCTAGGGACCTTCCACACCCAATTTGGTTCCAATTGGCCCAGTGGTTTCAGAGGAGAAGTTTTTCAAAGAATTGATTAAATATTACACCTCATTTGCATAATTCGTAAAAATTGGGTCAACGAAAAATTTCTCATACAAACCCATTACATATGTTGAATGCCCCGCTATCTACTCTCTACATTTCAAATTTGAACAAAAACGGTTAAAAAATGACTCAGCAATGGCTGTTTATGTGTTTTTGCTATTTATAGTAACAGCGGCCATCTTGAATGTCGGGCGGGGTCGCCTGGTACAAACTTTGGTCTACCCCACCTAGGGACCTTCCACACCAAATTTGGTTCCAATTGGCCTAGTGGTTTCAGAGGAGAAGATTAAAGTTTACGCACGCACGCACGGACACACGGACGCACGGACGCATGCAAAACCATGCCATAAGCTCAGCTGGCTATAGCCAGTTGAGCTAAAAACACACTGATCATAGGAAATTTTGGGGATAAAAAAGAAAAAAAGACACTGATGGTATGAAATTTTCAGGTTAAAAATTAACAAGCACATTGATGGTAGGAAATTTTTAATGCTAAAAACGAACAAACACATTGATGGTAGGAAATTTTCAGGTTAAAAATGAACAAACACATTGATGGTAGGAAATTTTCAGGCTAAAAATGAACAAACACACTGATGGTAGGAAATTTTCAGGCTAAAAATGAACAAACACACTGATGGTAGGAAATTTTCAGGCTAAAAATGAACAAACACACTGATGGTAGGAAATTTTCAGGTTAAAAATGAACAAACACATTGATGGTAGGAAATTTTCAGGCTAAAAATGAACAAACACACTGATGGTAGGAAATTCAAAAATTCAAAATAAATGTATGTTTAACTTACCATGTGATGATTTCATTGTTGATGATGGAGTTCTGGCAAGAATTTGTTTGACTAAGATATCACTTGGTGATCTTGGTGACTGGAGTGTTTGTGTTGTTGGTGGACTTCTATCTATTAAATTCTGTGATACAAAAGCTTCCAGGCCTACAATGTAATTGTTATTTTTATTTATTCTTCTGTCACTATTGTATTGTTATACCTATGGCTAACTTTTTTCTTTGCACATAGAAATAAAAACTTCTAGTTTGAAAATGAAGAACTTGTGAGATAAACTATACTTTAACAAATACAATATTTACTCTAAAAATATTCTATAACATTAAACATTTAAATATCTGATTTATGCTAATTTTTAATAACTTGCAGTTTTAATTAAAATTTTCAAGAATCCATAATTTTCAATTGTCAATTCTCAAATGGTTGTTAGTTATAAATTTCAATATGTCAATATTCTGGCAAGTATAAGCTAATACATGTAGATAAGAATATGATCATCAGTTTAATTTTATGTTCATTCTTGTATACTCTGAAAGTAATGGTACTTGACCGTCATTTGTGAAGAATTTTGATTTAATCTACAACATGTAGATGTATGTATGATTCATCTACTAAATCTGTAAATAATAACATTTTACCTGATCTTACAGGAGATAATACATTTCCTTCTCCCATAACTTCATCAGCAACCATATCTGATGGAGATTTCCTGTCACGTTTTTGTGGTGTGTGATTATCTCCCTTGTCATACCTCCCAGACTGGCTCCCTGATTGTAAGGATAAGTTTACAAGTGTATTATCATCATCACCTAGTGTTTTATCACCCTCAAACTGCTTTGATAAGTTTACTGGAGTGATATCATTATCCTCAGATTTCTGGGAACGCCCACTTTTATAAGATCTGGTACTCTCGAATGATAAGTCAGCATTCTTGTACTTCTGTGAGGAATGTGACTGATCATGTTTGGATTGCCTAGACATCCAGCTCTGAGGTTCTAAAAATCAAAACAAATTATTTTAATATGTATTAAATAATCATTTGTTTATTATGGCAAATAATTTAATTTGACAAATTTAAAACGATTTCATTGGTTGAAAAGCAAAATTAGGTTCATGTCATTTCTCAATGACTCGAACTCACGTGCCAAAGTGTTTGTGATGTAATCTAGAATAAACTACTTTTAATGCGTTTCATTTTACCTTATTTTAAAGTTATTAAGAGCAAAATTTAAATAAAGTTTTTTATTTCTAAATTGATTAAGTTATTTTTAAAATCTAATTATAGGCATTGAATCTGATTTTCATTTGGGTCATTGGGAAATAATCAGCATGGATGCTTTGCACGCTTTTGCATAATTCACTATTACACAGTGTGCACAACGTCCATTCAGGTTATTTCTTAATGACCCGAATGAAAATATAGATTCAATGCTTAAATAATTATAAGATTAATTGATCATGTTATTTGAACTTAGATATACAGACCAACTGTCTATACTATATAAAGAGTTAAAAAAAGAAAAGGGATATTTTAGTATAAATGTTTATACATGTATATGTGCAGTATCATACTATGGATAAAATTATTTTTGTCTAAAAATACAATTATATTTACTGCAAGAGCTCATTATACGTAACAATCAATTACAATAGCTTTAAATTAATACTCATGTTACTTCAAACTCTATAGGTTTGTTTATAAACATCATATTGACATATGCTGCTTGGTATATTACAGATATTATGTTAAGTATCACAAATATAAAAATATCTTTCAGATATCCTACCCATGTGGATTTTCAAACGACTGACAGTCGGACAAAATTTACACAATTTTGGTTAAATTTTTTTTTATCATTTTTTATACTATTTACCTAACTCCACACTTATGATATCTTTGGTTACTGATTTTGTTGGTGTAGATTGTAACTGTTTTCTAACATCTACTGTTCTAGCTGGTTGTTTTGTAGTTTTTCTTGGAATCTTCTTTGTAGGTATTCTAAAAAAAAATGACAGTCAAAATAATGAAATCTGTTTTTGTATTAAAATTTGCTTTGATCTACCTCATAGATAAAAGAACAAAACATTGTGTCCTGTCCTGTCCTACCTACATGAAACTTTAACAGGCGAGTCAAAATCTTATTCAAATTAACTACATAAAATTAACACTCCAAATCAAGTAAACATTTTGTTACTTTTTGTTTACATAAAATGAACACTATTCACAGTAGATTAAGAGGCATTACAATGACATGAGACACAGCAAAATGACATTTACTGTTTGCCCTCTACCTACCAGTATGTCTAATTACACGTACATTCTCAACCATAACTGGCATAATGCAAACAAAATATTACACCATGAAACTCAGCAATAATTATCATGTGAGTCATACTGAAATAATAAATTTATTTTTATACATTACTTTATAGAAATTATACAAACTCACTTATTTCCTCCTGTTGGTTGTCCTTTATGTCCCATTCTTGGAGCATACACTGGACTTCCCTGTGACAATTTGTTAGACTTTGTTTTTATATTGTTGGCTATTCCTTCCGCTATTCTAGCAGCTGCTTCTGGAGTAGATACTGAATACAACAATGATAAATATGTTATATTAAATGTTAAATTACATCTATGTTACAAATGTTTATGATGGTTACTTTTAGAAAACTATGGAAAATTTTCCTTTATAATGTAAAAGGTCTTTGCAGGTGGTAAGTTTAATTAAGATATGAATAGAAAATTGAAAACACTAGTCTTCAGATAATATGTTTGTTTCACATTTTCTTCTTTCCAATTTAATACTTTCATCATCTGATTGTTGTAAATGTGAAGAATTATTTACCAAAAACCTTTAATTCTAAGTACTAAAGTTAGATTTAAATTTACATGAACAGCCAATTGACAAAAATTTGTTGTACTTTCTTCTCTATATTACATTGACAAAGTAGCATCCATGCACTACGTACTTTAAACTCAGTTTAAAACTAAGTTTTAAAATTATTAACTTTCATTGCTGTAGAACCTAGAAAAGCTATAATTTAAAATAACTTATTTCTGTTTTCAACATATTCTCCTGCTAATTATGAACTATATGTACATATTTATAGACTTTAATGAAATGTATGTAAATAAGAAAAACCTCAATTAAAAGCATGACCAGTTTCTTATTATTAAATTTAACATGACTTACATTCATTAGGTGAAGCTTGAATACACAGTCCTTTAGGTGTTTTTCCTGATGTTTCTCTTGAAGGGGAAAATGAGACTGGAGGTGAAGGCTCTACAAGTCCTAATCCTATGGACTGTAATAAATAAAATATATACATTTACTAGTCCGTTGTATATTACAATCAATTTATATTTTATAATTGTAAATTACAAGTATATTTGTACATGTATGTGAAGAGCTGCCAATTCTATTATTTGTAAATAGAAAATGTGCTTGTTTTAACTACATGCATCAACATTTTCTGTAATATCTTTTTTTCTGAAATTATAAAGTTAAATAGTAAATTTTGTTCATACAAAAGCTATTTACTCTATTTACTTACTGTAGTTCTAGCTGATTGAGGTGTTGTAGGTAAGGAAACACGTGAATTTAGTTGCGACCTAAGTGTTTCTATTGATTGCTTAATTTCAGGTAAAGATTCTGACATCATTTTTTGCATTGTCTTAGCATCAGCCAGGTAAGCATTATTTGTATGTACTTGATTTGTAATCTTCTTAATATCAGAATCAAATACAGGTACTCCAACTGAAATGTATAAGAGTAAACATTAATTAGTTATGATTATATATTTGTATGTTTCTTTTTCCTATAGATATCTCGGTACGGTTAATATTTTGAAAACTTAAAACATGATGATATCAAGAGTCATAGATAAGTGACTTTTTTGTTTGTTTTTTCTCCTACTTCCATGAAGGAAAATTATGGAAGACTTTTTTTAAAGTACAAGTACAAAGTACTATATACAGTGAACTCTCTTTACAATAGCACTCTTTATAACAGCATATTCAGTTAATGGCAAAAAACTGTTGGCAACAAATTTGTTCTTGTTTTCATTATACTTTATAACAGCATATTAGGTTATTGGCTCCAACAATAAAATGTCAGGAACAAATGTACAAAATTAACACTTTTTCTGTTCGATATAACGGCACTGCCAATCGGCTGTAAGATCACAATAATGTCTTAAGGCACCACTTCACAAATCTCCATGACCGCCTATTTGTACAGGTGACCTTGTCTGTCGATAATCTACGTTCTCCGTACACCTGTACAGGCATAGCTATTCATTAACAGGTGCTAATTAACTTTTAATTTGATGGAAATTAATGCCATTCCAGTAATCAAAGATTTTTTTCACATATCTTACCTGAAGCCACACGATCGGGTCTTTGCACTTTTTTAAAATTGATAACAGACAACTTGTTTAATTCCAGAACTACGTAACAAACATTTGCAAGAGTAACGCTAGTAATATATGTGAAAAATAACTTACTCTGAGCAAATAATTGTTCATTATTGTATTAAAAATCGCTATTGTATAAGAAAAAAAGATGTCCTGTTTTTGTTTACACGACATATTGGCGAAATTGGAAGTACAATTTTAAAATATTAAATAGTAAAAAAAAAAGTCTTTAATTGTTACTATTTCCTTCAAAAATACATTAATTATTTCATAAAATACCTGATGATATTTACCTTGGTGAAGTCTTTCTATATACAAATGAAGACATAAATTCCACAACTGTACCACACTAATCAAATTTAATTTTCCACTTTGAAATGTGTTATTGATATGTCGCTACAAAAAAGAAAACATGGTTTACATAATTAAATTAAATTGGTTTGTATAAAATGTAGCCTTTTAAAATTTTATTTTGTTGTGACATTTTAGTTTTTGTAGAAATATTATTTTAGTTTTTTTTATTTTAATTAGATCACTTTATAATAGTAGCTGGATAAGTCTTAGTTGTGATTAGACTAACAACAATATAATTCGAGTCTGACTGTCAGCTTAATAATGTTTTTATGCTTATGATAGAAAAATCTAAAAAGTGTTGAGTTCCGGAGTTAGAATTTGCATTACCAAAAGACCATCTAGTTTTTCCTATGACAATATTTTTTTTCCATTTTTTTTTTGATATTCTCTCTGTATTTAACAAAAATCATATAAGATCATGCATCACAGCTACCAGTTCAAGTGTGACTCATAAAATTTTTACCCCTGACATACATACTGATAGTATAAATTTACCCTTCTAATTTCTTCTTCACATTCTCGTAACAACAAATCTGGGACTTTAATATTAATTTCTCCAGCATCTATTTTATGTTGGTTTAAAGTTTTATCTAAAATTGACTCTATAACCTCCCGCTCTGATTCTTCATGTTTGTAAAATTCATTCAGTTGATTCCACATTTCACGAACCTACAATAGTAAGAACAGTACAAATCCATTATTTATCATCATTTTAACCAATGCAATTCTCTATTAATAGACTGCTTACTCAAATTACTAGAGGTCAGGATTGGACTTCTGACTGAGACAGATCAAATACTTGATTACACATTTAACAAACCTTCAATAACATGATGCATTAATAATCACTATTCACCATTTGACAGTATGATAAAACGTTGACAAAAATAACTAAAACTACACAAATGATGATATTAGAGAAGTTACTTTAAATATCCTCAATCTAAATCTGATGACAAAAATTTAAAAGTAACTTTTTCAGCACAGCTTTGATCCACCAATGGAAGAGTAAATTATAATATATTCCCTTAGTCACTTCAGGACAATAATAGATCATATTTTCTCCTTTTAATGATCACAAATGTAAAATGCAATTTGATATTCTAATTAAATTTAGAATAAAAACTACAAAGCTTATTAATATTTTTGTTTATAACACTTTTACCTGTTGGACTCTTTGAGATCTCTTTGTTGCCTGTGGATCAAAATCATACTCTGGCATCAAGGACTTTGTTCGCTTTACCATTGGGCTAAAACGTGTTTTAAATAATAATAATAATCATTAATCTATAATATACGTCAGTTAGATCAAACATCATATTTAAAGTATAACTCTGTTACAGCAATAAAAATTATCAAAACAAATTCTTAAATGAAATGACTGCAAATCAAAAACAAACACTGATGTGTTACTTTATGTAACAAATCATTTTATAAGCACCAAAACTTAATTTTATATTAAAATATGATATTACAATTAATATTCACCTTCCTCTTGCAATTCCTCTCTCTGAAGCTAAATGCAGTTCTGATCTCAAGTTGTGATCTATCTCTCTCATTTCTTTAGTCAAACGTCTATGATCTCTAACAAGTTCACTGAAATACCAAAAACATTTAAAAGGTCACAATATCAAATTCTTCATATCACCAATTATGAACCTTTTACAAGTTTGCGTGGATGTACCTTTTACAAGTTTGCGTGGAAGTATCTAATTTGCTTTGATATTTCTTTTTCTTAACAAAACTTTAAATGTTGAAATAATAAATCTGATTTTAATGAATAAAACTTATCATTTTATGCTTTTGTGTTACAAGTACTACTCAAGCAATTGACAAGTCAATTTTATGCAAACTCTTTTATGACTTTTTAATTTATAAACTATAAGAAATAGCATTGTTCCTGGGCATTAGGTTTCAATATTTCCTGTATAATTGGATCTTTATATGGATCAGCAGGTTTCAAGGGTTCTTGGACCAATGGATTTTTGTTGAACTAGAAGGTTTCTAACAAGTTTCTGAACCAGTGGACTTTTGTTTTGGACCAGTAAGTTTTAATAGTTTCTTGATAGGAACCAGTAATTTTAAAAAAAGATTTTTAGGCAATGCCAAAAAAATATAAATACTCACTTGGCATAATCTTTCCATTCTCTATTTAGTAAAATATTGGTTTGTGCTTCTTCTAAAAACTTTTTTGTATGCCTAGAAATGCCAAATTTTAAACTTTTTGCCACAACATCTCCATAATCCACATTTTGTCTTGTCAGAATTGGACGTCGTAAATAATCTCGTTTTTTCAATTCTGAAATTAAACCATCAAATAAAACATAATTAAAAAATAAGAGTTCCGCATGGCAGAGCATGATACGCCCGTCAAATTTGCAAGTCATTTATGTGGATATTTTGTTTATTATGAACTGTAAAGGGACTTATACAGTTCATATGAGCTGTTCATAATCAATAAGTCAATTCAATTATTCATCACAATGATACAAAATGCAGTGCACAAGTCAACAAGTACAATAAAAAACAATAGTAATTATTGAGATTTTGGTATTATTTTCAGTAACAAAATAAACTTACCACCAGCCACACCATTTATATAATTTTACCATCATGTTCTTGTAACCTTCATCACAAAATTGAGGTAATCTCTAGTATACTGGGTTGTTTCAAAGACAGCAAGTTCTTCAGCCTACAACTCTATGTGTATCTGCTCCCTGGTAGAATAAATTAAGGAAGCTAGAGTTACAGTTCCTGAGCAATGCACTTCGGATCATCGTGGTAAGTAAGCATACCAAGTTTCAAGTCATTCTGACCATAGATGTCAGAGTTATGGGCCAGACAAACCCGCCACGTACTCTGGCAGCACATAAAGGGGAATAACTCAAAAATTAAGGAAGCTAGAGTTACGGTTCCTGTGCACTGCACTTGGCATCATCGTGGTAAGTAAGCATACCAAGTTTCAAGTCATTCTGACCATAGATGTCAAAGTTATGATCCGGACAAACATGCTAACAGCATTCAAAGGGGAATAACTCAAAAATTAAGGAAGCTAGAGTTACGGTTCCTGAGCACTGCACTTCGCATCATCGTGGTAAGTAAGCATACCAAGTTTCAAGTCATTCTGACCATAGATGTCAGAGTTATGGGCCAGACAAACCCGCCGCCAGTACGCCTGCCCGCCCATCCGCGCGCCCGGACGCCCGCCTGCCCGCCCGCCAAGGGTGATCCCATAATATGCCCCGTCTTTGACGGGCGTATAATAACATATTTTGTGTTATTCCATTACAGTTTATTTTTTTTACAGAAAAACAAATTGTATAAATTTCAAGTACAGGGAAACGCCATTAATTCTATTATTTCAAGTAAATCATATCTGTATATCATGAGGACATACAGTTATCTGAAGAGAACAGATTATATTGAGTGAGAGTTAAGTGTACATCTAAAACCTGATATTTAATTTCTGCAGAAAGCTTCTATATAACATTGTGGTAATTGTTATACATTGGGTCTTAAAGTCTCATCATGTGACAAGCATGATTTGTAACATGCACAGAAAATAAAATAGCCCTATCTGACCAGTGAAATATGGTATTTTCTTCAAGATGTGTTTTACTTTCCCCCAAAATTACTAAAGTCTCTATGACAAAGTGGTGTTAAGCCTGTGTATGGTTTACAGTCTTTGTGTTTCTCAGTTTGCTTGCCAAAGGTTGGTGGTTTTGTTTGGGCACTTCAGTTTCCCCAACCATTCAAAAACTGACCACCACGTTTTAAACAGAATCTGGGAATCTTGACTGGGATGTATAACACCATTTCTCCACTCCACTCCTAAATTTACTGACAAATTCCACATATAAAAAGTTTCCCTAGACCATTAAAAATATCCATTTTGAGTCTCACAGAAATCTCTTTTTTTTAAGAATAAGATTTTATAAGTTTCACATATGTTTCAGTCATTTTATGTTTTATCCATGTTTGCCAGTTAAATCAACTAGGTAAAATGTTTTTGTTTTGAATCAACATAAGCTGCAAAGTGAATATTAACTTACTGAAGTTTATCACTTATCATGCAGGAAGTAAAAGGGGATAATCTGAAAATTTGATTTAGGATATCAACATGGTTTGTATATTTAAAAGTCGCACAAGGAAGGGTTTATATAATATATATGATTAAACTCGGTTTAATTACAATTAACAGATACTTACCATTTTCTTTGGAAGTAACATGTAACAGAACATATGTAGAAAAGTGAAACAAAAGCTGATAAAACTTCTCTCCACCTGGTGATAAGAAAAGGGAGGCAACTATCCGTGGTAAATGAGCATCTGCTTCATCCTGAAATAATGATACAACAAAAAAATGTAAATAAAAATACTTCAATAGGTAAGCAATTAATTATATTTCAAACAAGTTTAATAAATAAATATACCACCAAGACATTATATATATATCACAACTTTAGATAAAATGACACAATAGCATGTACATGTTTTCAATGTCATGTCAAAACAGCTGATCTTTACTTGGCCAGAAAAATCATCTAAAAATAATAAAATGTAAGTACATGCAATTATATTGTACTTACTTGTGATTCAAAATTTAGTTAATAAATTGAAAAAAGTATGCGAGTTTATTGTGTTAATCTCAGATAATTTTTCAAAGAAAAGGAACTTCAAATGTCAAAAAAATAAAACACCAACCAACAAGATTATGCAGTAGTAACATGACACCACATGGCACAAACAAGACATAAAATTACATTGTTTAATAGTGCCAACATGTATACTAGTCGTCCAACATGACCTCCTCTGTGCTTCCTACAGATTAGCTAAATCATATTCAAGAACTTAGAAATCTAAATTACACAGCTGACATAAAGTTCTTTCTAAAATCCTTTCATTAAGTTCTTACTAAATTCCTTTAATTAAGTTCTTTCCTACATTTGGACTCAAAATTGATTTGTGTAAACTGTTTACTATTCTCACTATTTACCTTAGTAATATTAACTAGCCAATTATTACAGGTTCTTCTAAACAACTGTTCTCCTTTCTTGTCCATTATTGGCCAACAATCCCTAAAAATATACAAAATATACATGTACATGTATATATTTCAATAACTTTTATGTTTTGCAATTCATTGACTTTGTAATGCATTTTTAGAAATCTAATCACAGTTATATAAATTAATCATACTTCAATTTGTTGAACTGGCCTATCTTAAACAAAGAGGTTTTGAGAAAATTAGCCATGTAAACTAAGTAAAATTTGAAAATTTATCCATACATGTACTGTATACTAGTATCTAATTTTGATGGTGAGTTTTAAGATTTTTCTGTTGTTATATGAGAAGCAGAAGATTTAATGGACATGTACTTTACAGTGCCTTATTTGTTTTATGCAGATATGCTGAAACACAATTACTTTTTGCTTGAAACTGTATGATACAACAGCTGTGTGGTGTTACCAAAATTGGTGCATACTTTTTATTCCAGTTTTTCAAAAGGTACAATTAATAGGGAATTTAAACTTAATAAACAAATTTATCAAAATATACTACAAAAAAAATTATACTGAAGATGAATAACCTTAACAAGACGTCAGTAATTGTTTTTCAGACAAGACATGTGAGTAAGAGATACATGTATCTTGTAATTAAATACCTGAATTGTTCTCTACACATCTCTGGATTTAATCTACTAAAGAGAAAATGTAATACCACTTCAGCTCCTCTTTTGTTGGGAAGATCAAACATATTCCTAAAATAAATGAAAACAGTCATTATCAGAATAATGTTACAACATGTTTTTAATGTCAAAGAAAAAAATATAGTACATGAATTAGGTATTTTGAAATTTTAGAAAATAAATAAAAGACAGTTTACATACAAATTTTACAATGAACAAAAGACCAAAAAAGCTCTGTATCTCTCAAAAGACTATTTATTTCATTAGAAATTCTGACAGCCATGTTACACAAAACTTTAAACCAAGGATTTTTTCTAAACACCATCTTGAGCTTCAGATGGCCATGTCAGACAACTTTTAATCTACATCATCTAAGAATCTTGCTTACCAAATTAAGTTCTTTTGACTTAGTTTGGCTGTTGTTTTTACAATGCCTCTGCATTTTTTTCCAATATGTATGGCAAGACATTATTTACTAATCTTGATGATTAATTTTAACAAACATTTGTGTGGTGCACGAGTGTGCAAATGTTTCCTGCAATGTACTAGTGGGCACTTTTGCTGCCTTTAAAGTGCTAGTGGACATAGTTTTTGAACTGTCTTGCCCTACAAAATTTTTAACTTACATCAACTAAGGATCTTCCTTGACAAACCTTTTTCTATTTGGCCAATGGTTTTTTTGGGTTAAACTTTACCTTCACAGATGGACCCACAAATGCTTCACCAAGCCATAAGCTCTGCTGGTTACATGTCTTGGCTAATTTCAAAATTCCTAACCACAATAACACTCAATTATAGGTCCTTTTTTTGGCACTTAAGTAAAATTAAAATCTGCAATCTACTGGTTTATAACTTTGTTGTTGAAAACACAGGACAAAAGTCAAGTCATTTACTTATCATGAAATTTGTGTTCTTATGAAAACTTTTATCTGTATTTTTCTACGTACTTTACTAAACTATAATTTAATTTTATCTATAGTTTGAAAAATGATAACTGACCATAATTTATGATGTATTTACCTGTTAAAAGGAATCTTGTTTCTTGCTTCTTCAGCACCAGCATCAAATCCCAGAAGCTGGAGATTTGTGAAGAATATTGTCTTCAAATCTATTGCAGCACTCATTTTTTCTGTGAGAAAATAATAACAGATGCATGATTATTTGTAAATGTATCTGATAAGCTATAAATTAGTTTACTGTAAAACATTTTTATCCATCACTTCAAAAACAAAATGTTAAAAGTACATACTCTGGATATGCATAAGAAAAATTAAATATGTTAGATTTATGGGAAGTTTAAGGAACTGCCACACATTTCTAATCTGACTGACAGAAATAATACTTCAGTTTCCAGTCAATTACTTTTTCTATCTTGAACTATGGCTTTCAAGTTTCTAATTTTTGTTGTAGCAAATACTCCAACTTAGTCCAAGTCCTCAAATTTGCTTGTAGAAATAGTCAGAGGCTTTACGATGGGTTTTCACACTACAAAGTTTCATTATTCAGTGTATCAGATTTAAAAACACAAACTTGGTAGCTACTCTAATTAATAATTAAGAAATATTCTATTTGAGTGTATCAAATCAACATTATGAGTGTATGAGTTGAATTGAGCAATGGAGTTTTATGTCCAAGTGACAATGCTTTCTCTTGTACCATCTATCCATGCAGTCAGTTCTGGGATAATGAAAAAAATGGGAGTGGGGGGGGGGGGGGGGGGGGCACTGACCTTCACCAAGCAAATTAACAAACTTTCTCACACTAGGGTTTGTGAGAGTTTGATTGAACCTTGAAAGTGAGAGGCATATAAACACATGCTTTTAACCCCCACTTGGCCAGGACATCTTGAATTAGAGTCAGAAATAACAAATCAAATGAATTGTGTATGGCAGATTGTGCTAAATTTGATATTCCTGACTCAAATTCATACAACTGATTTACGGTAATACACTAAAATATAATTTTTATTTTTTATATTTGCAATTGTATAAATATTGTTAGTCTGACTGAAAATAAAATTTATTGCTAAAATATATTTTGTAAATATGATTCTAAAAAACCTATGAAATTGATGCAACAATATTTTTTCAAAAAGGAATAGTAAAGTTAGCTTATATAAGAATGCTGACCAATCAAACAATGGATAACATAATAGGATGATATTCAGTGAATGATGTAAATGCATGGTTAAAACTTATGTAACATTGAGTCAATTATTATTTTTCAGCTGATTTTCTGGCACCTGTTATAATGTCCATTACAGTCAAGACAGGATGTGTTACTGACTGATTTGTTCACTAAAAATCGTGAAAAATGAAACAATTAATTTTCAAAATATATCTTTTAAGTTTTGTTTACACTGTTTGCATCACATACAAAACCAATATTAGCCAAATCACTTAAAACCAGGGCAGTCCAGAGCAGATTCAGTAGTTACACACCCATGATGAGATTCTAGGGACTAGTTTTGCTGCAACTCTTGATGTGTATTACTATTGGGTGATTAAGATGGAGTATTTTAAACAACTCATAGTCCCAGTGGATATTTAAAGTAAAAATTCATTCCTGTTACAATTTGGAACAAAAGTAATAAAAATGTTCATATGATATTTGGATAGTTTGTGGGTGGCGTTTATGTGATTGAATTGTTAGACGTCACATACAAAATTCTCTTATCTCGGTAAAAACTTATATGTTAAAACTGGCCAAAATATGCTGCCTTCTAATTTACAGTGTTTACGTTCAGACGATAAATTGCTCTATGATGTGTCATGGCAATCATGTATTTTTAAAAACATGTAACTTGGAAACAATATCTAGGAAGTGTATTTTTCTGTAATAGAAAAGAAGAACTGAAAGTAAGAGAATAAATTATTTTCAGGATCAGACACGAATTTTTATGTCAGAGTCTGCAAAAATAAAAGTACCTGGAAAGTTGCACACAATGCAAAACATCTAAATGTTTAAAATTGGTTGGAATCAATTTGTTGGAAATGCCATACAATTATGTCACTCATCCTAATTGTAAACCTTTTCACATATTTCGCAAAATTTCATATTGAACATCGCCGCCATTATTTTACCGGATACCCGGATGTAAACCAAAGCCGCGATTTTTCTTAAATTGTGTATCTTACTGTTGCACTTTCCCGTCATATGGATTTATGGAACGTAATTTTGAGATTATTCAATTGTGTGTTAATATTTAGATATAATTTAGTTTTAACATTTAGTGTAAGCGCATAAGGAATATGAGAAATTTTTTCTGTTACATAAAAAAATTGATTAAATTCTGTTCTCATAAAAAGTGTAGCAGTATGTGAGGAGCATCGTTCATCGCGCAAAATCCAATCCAATCAATTTTATTATGCAAGACTCGGGTAATAAAAACCAATGACATAAGCTTTTATGCAATACTCACGTGTAATACATAAATAAAACATACTGACCGTGAAAATTGTACATAAAAATAGCACACTGAAAACAAAATTTGAACTTGAATAAAACTTGAATCATGAACACGGTGACTAGTGAATATTATAGCAAATACCTGCTAAATTTTGATGTGCTATATGTGCACATTTCGGAAAATCATTCCTCATCAGTAACACTAAGGGCCGAAAAGTTTGATAGACAAAAACATAAACCAAAAAGTGAAAAACAATTAATCCAAAGTTCAAAAATCATATGAATCCAAATCCAGCCAAGGCCTGAATGCCCCGCACGAGGGAACAGACCTAAGCTTTAAACAAATTTCAAAAATTAACACTGCTGAAAATTTTGCTAAATGATATATTTTCTGACAGCGTAACAAAGTACTGCCTACTGAATTATGGATACCCTCGGGGAGTTTTACTCCACGTGCAGCAGCGGTACCCACTCAGGGGTAGTAAATATATAATACTGAAATACCTGCTAAATTTTCACGGATGTGCCATATGTGCACATTTCGGAAAATTGAGATTAGATAAGCCTAGACTATACTGGGCGAAAGCGCCTTCGTCACAAAAATACTCTGATCCTATTTAAAACTAAAAAGTTTTTTTAGTTCGCTTGTCGAAGGTTCAGATTTTTTTTTCACCATACTCATACACGGAACTCACCCGGCCACCGGCGCGGCCTAAACTATCAGGCTACAAGTTGTCAAATAATCTCCCCAATCAGTCTGAGTGGAAGTACATGTATTATTTTCTTGTTTCGTACGTTTGTTGAACGTTTACTTGTGCTCTCAATTGCCAACTACATGATTTCAGCTTCATATTACTACCGTGACTTCATTGTTATCTCTTCTATTACCTAAGATCTCAATGCTTTATTGTAAAACGTTATTATTCATGAAATAAGAAAAGTTAATTTGTTTGCAAGATGCGAAATCACCACAATACTTTTTAAAGTCTATACAATGACTGAAAAAAATTCTCTGAAAAAATTGCAATACCGGAAGAATGTCGGCCGAGAAATTTACAAGGTAAAATAGTACTATGTGACAATCTCATTAAATGCAGTGATACAGATTACATTTATCTACATAAGACATGTCGACCATATATTCGGAGAAACACCAAGTTACCGTCATAAAACAATAGTAATTTTACATTAAACAGTAAAATGTTTATCTTTATGTGATCATACTGGATATCATAGCTTAAACCCTCTTATCATAAACATGATGGTCCAGATACCATAGCCTAAAGCTGGATCACCATACACCATATAAAGATGGTATCAAAGATGGGAAGCGAAGTTATCGGTATTTAAGTTCACGAAAAGGTGAAAATAAATAATTTTGTTAATAAAAAGAGCAGGATAAAGTAAAACCTTTCTATAAATTGGATTATTTTAGTATTGGATTATTGCAGTTCTACTGTCACGTGCTTTTTTCGACGTTTGTACAATGTTGTAAGGTAAGAGATAATAATACACACAACTGTTTTTCGTTTTTCATACAAATATATTCCACTTTTTCCAGGGTTTTTTTTAAGCCAGTATCATTGAAACAAAAAAGTTTTTGGATTTTTGAAAATGTTTGATTTATCATATCTATACTAAAATTTATGTCATTCAAAAGTTTGCAGTTTTTGGTTTCATGAGGATGTTTTTATCTAGTCTGATAGTATGGAATCTTCAATGAAATATTAAATTTATAAATTATATTCCTGATAAAAAATCTAAAATCTATAATTCACATAAAAGCAACAACACTACCAATAATAATAATAATAATAATAATAATAATAATAATATATGAGTTTATGTTTGGTTTTCAAAGTCCTTTGATTCTGTTAAAACAACACACGATTTCGTCTAGTTTACTGAATTACTGGTCCTCTCTTGTAGAATTCACCATTAACTTCAGGTCAGAATGATGGTGATATGAATAATTTCGTAAGTTACTTTATATTATAATTTTAGTGAATGTTAATCAAGATGCAGTTTTTGTATTGGATTCACGGATTTCTGTTACTGGTGGCATTTCCAATACATTGGCATTTAACCACTTCCTCAGAACACACAGACCAGAATGACACCACGTGTAAGTGTAACTTAATCATCATAATCTGTATCAAATAGAAATCAAAGTACTGAAAGTACTGGAAAGCGGTTAGCCTGGTAGCTCGGAAAGTTTGGATAAAATTTTGATTATCTCACTTTTCAACAGAAAGTCCCTGGAGAAATTCAATTTCTCAAAAAAATGTGCAGCCCTTTGATTAGATTTTGGTAGACCTTTAGTTTTGTGGAATTATGTATGTTATTTTTGTCACAAAATATGATGTTGTAATCAGTTTTAGATCAGGCCCCATTTTAAACAGACTGTTAACTGTGATTGTGTAAAACATCATTACTCCATTTCTCAGTTTTATTTCGAAATAAGGGATAGAAAAGGCCCACCTGATAGAAATGACAGGTAAAAGTGTTTTGATACAAAATAAAATCCTCTTTATGATATTTTGAAAGTTGCATTGAATAAAATAAATATTTATTGAAACTGTGTAGCAAAATATCTCTCAACAAAAAAATCTTATTCAGTAATTAAGAAGTAATGAGTTGTATCCAAAATAACCACCTAAATACAGGAAGACCAACATCTTAGTTCTTTTACTCACGACCTTTGACTCAGCCTAATTACCAATTTTTTCCAAAAAATGTTGAAAAAGTCACAAAAGTACGAAGGTAAAACTATGCCATGACCTTGCATTTGGTCTTGGTCATTGAAGTTTCATCGAAATCTGTTCAGTTGTTTGGGCAGAGATCATTTATCATTGCAGATTATTACATGACTGCTGTTATTGTAAACATTCATAGCAGGTCGTATTTATACATATTTTGTCTTCAGGCAAGGTTTACACACTATAAACCTTTATGTTAAGACTATTGGAAAAGTTGAAAAATCAATACTTAAAAAGAAATATCTAGTCAAAGCTCATTTATAAGTAGCTAATAAGCACACAGAAACTATGAAGCAATGAATAATTTCTTATAAATTAACCATTTCAGTATACTTATGCAGTTTTGATTTTGACCTTTGAACCTATGACCTTGAACCATATATCAAAATGATCATCATATCAAAACCTACAATACTCTAATATACATGGCTATACAAATGTGAATAGTTTTCAAAATATATAACAATTTAAGACATCCAATGCAGCTATGACCTTGACCTTTGAACATATGACCTTGAGCCTTATATCAAAATGATTGTCATATCAAAACCTACAATGTTTCAATATACATGTTTTTACAAGAAGTTTTTAGTTTTCAAGATAATTTACCTTTTTCTGTTTTTTTTCTTTTTTTGCAGCTGTGACCTTGACCTTGATACCTATAACCTTGAATCATATATAAAAATAATCGGTTTAATAATACCTACAATATTCTGTTACACCTGTCTATACAATAAAGTTATAGTTTTCAAGATAATTAACAATTTAAGACTTCTTACGCAACTATGACCTTGATCTTTGAATGTATGACCTCGAATCATATATCAAAATGATTGTCATATCATTACCTACAGTATTTTCATATACATTTTTATAAAAAGTTAACAGTTTTCAAGGAAAGATTAAGAAACATACAAACTGACACTAAACTAGTTAGACACTAATACTATGCTGTGCTATGTTGATGGCATTTAACAACCTGGCAAAGATAAGTTTAAGCAATCAAATTTGCAATGGTAAAGGAAACTGAAGTTTCCAAAAAAAAAAAAAAAAATCACAGACTAGTGCTGTTAGAAAAACTAAACAAATGACAGAGGAACTAACACTTCAGACGTAATGCACTCTGATTTGCAGACTGGCACCTAGGACCACTAAGCCAACACCAACTGAATACAGGCTTGATGGTTCAGAGGCAGAAAATATTCCAAAGCAGAGTGGGGTCGAGTGTATGTTGGGATGTTGGTTCAATCCCTGGCCAAGTCAAACATAAGACAAATTTGAGGAGAGAGTTCTAACTGTTGACACATTGTCATACTGTGAATAATGGTTGGGTACTTGTCTGAAGCAGACTGACTATAGGAGCTAGCATGTGGAAATTGCCGAGTATGGCAAACAGTAAAACACACTTCCACATCTTTCACAAAAACAAACTTCTTCTTTAATTTATCCTAAGAAATTAACAAACTTACTCTTGTCTTACTTACTGGCTGAAAAATTGCTAATGCAACACAAAGTGAAGGCATAAAACCAATAAAGCCAAATTACATAACATGCCACTCATGAAAGAAATAATTAGAAAAATGTTTTCATGAAATGAATCTGTAGATGAGCACACAGAATTGTGGAATTATTACAATTAGTTGTTTCTCAATTTGAAATAGAAATTATGCCTTTCATTGGTTGTTATCAAACCATGTAAGACAGTTAAAATGTTTTTAGAAGCAGGTCTTAAAGTTAATTACCTAAATAAGTTGATTATCAGTAATTTGAAAAACTAATGCTGCATGTTTGTCTCTATCATTATTCGCCCTAAGTTGTAAAAAGGAGTAAATGATGCAGTCTGTTGTATAAGTAGCCAATATTCATTGGTTTACTGATATTATATGCCAACTTTGATTCTATATAGGGTATACTGGAGTGGAGTGGAGAGGGCAAATGGTGTTTTTGAACACATCATGATACAAATTCTTTCACATTAATATCAAGGTAGTCAGTCTTAAGCTGATGGAGTAAACTGGAGTGCCTGAAGATAGACAAAGGCTTTCCACAAGCAAGTGAAAAACCTTCTTATCCTAGGTTCTGTCACTGTGGGAATCACACCTACTCAGTAAGTTGTACTTTGATCTGTAAGCATGTGATTTAATTTCATCTAATTGGGCTTTACATTCTAGTCAAGAATATTTCACTTATATCAAGATGTCACCAGCTGTAGGTGAATCCACAGAAATATTTACCTTTGCAGTGTGCTTAGGGCAGTGTGTAGGGAGGGGTCTTTAGTGTGCCATGCATGTCCCAGCATTGGACACCAGTGTTTAAGGTCTACTCTGAAAAACCCTGTGATTTTCATTTCTAAATGGCGAGTACTTGGCAAAAGGATAGTAACTATCGAATTCTAGTCTTGATCAGCCCCAGGATGGGTTCGAACCCTGACATGCAACATACAAAGCGAGGACTCTACCAGCTGAGCAACCATAATGATGTTAGCATGTGCCCTAGACCACTTGCCCACCAAGGCCCTAATGTTAGGGTACCTCAATAACATGAAAAAAAATTTCTGGAGAAAATTTTCATCAACAGCTACATGAAAAAAAATATTGCCAATAAAAACAAGTTCCAGTTCATGTTAATTTTTTAAAATTTATTTTCTTAATTTTTATACTGTTACAAAAGGACATATATTCATTAAGGACATATGGCCATTTGATATAAAAGAATCCATCTAAAAGTTAAGTTAAACAGACTACAACATGTCTGAAAAAATATCACTTGTGTATTAAGAATAGTTTGTTTTAGCAGGATTTACTTTCAAGTATACAAAATAAAGTTGCTTTGATATTCATGGGCATTTTCTGTAATCAATGCATTTCACTGTCAATTTGACTCTTGTCAATAGATGGATATTCTGTAACTGATTTCAAGAATTGTAAGTTGTCTAGTTCAAAGGTGTCCATTTTTACAAATAAGGGTGCATTCTGGTTTATGGTATCGTGTTCAGATCTACTGCAATGTTCGACTAATTTTTCAAATAAATCCTAAACAGCCTTAGCAGCATGGTGTTTTTCTTTATTTGCTTGTTGCTCCTTCAGTCTGTTATTTCTGAAAAGAAAAAAAAACATAAACTTTTCAAATAATAACAAATGAGATTGAAAAATGAATCGTATTCAACATTCCTGAGGAAATATTGAAATAAGTATATCAAGACATTTGAGTATAACTTGATGAAGCAAAAAAAGGTTAAATACATTATGAAGAAAAATCATTTAATCTTGGTGTTACTGTTATAAAGTTGTTGTGCAGCAGTTTGCAATATATTTCACTTACAATGAGAGGTCTCAAACTAAAGTATAATCAGAAATGTTTTACACTCAGTTATCTGTCTGTAAAAATTAAACTTCTGAAAAGGATTTTTATTTTCTTGATAAAATGTATTTACAATTTCTTGACCCAATATACATTGTAAACTTAATCTTTCCATAATAAATTTGTGATTATTTATCACTACTGAGAAATTTTGCAATGATGGCAAATGGACTAAGTCTCTTAACTCCACATTTTTTTCCATGTACATTATTCATGTAACCTATTTACTATGCATAGAAAGGCAAACTGTGACTGTCCTAGATTAAGACCAAAGCTAACAATGTTCTGTTTCATTGTTATTTTACCATAATGCTTCCTGTGCAGTAGTTGTGTGTATTAAATAAAAAACCTCCAATATTTAGATAATTAGAAAATGAATACATGTACATCATCAACAGTACATGATATATATTTTGTACATGTATATAAAAACTCTTTTACTGAATTTCATTGCTTAGTCACTCTCAAGTTATTGTCAACATATAAAAGTGAAAATATGTATATGTACATTTTTGGAAAGGCCATAGCAGAATAGAAAAAAACATTTCACTGGGACTTATTATCAATAAAAGGATCATACTTTTAAATAGAAACTTGCTATATGCTGGTATCTTGGTTTGAAATATATTCATTCTGTAAATCAAATTATTCAAATTCAGTTTTCCTATGAATTTTTTTACTCTATTTTCCATAATAAATTTGGTACAAACCTAACCTTGTACTTTACACTTAGTTACTGCAGTTCTACCCAGGCAATAAATAAAAAAGTTACATGTTTGTGTTCACTTCTAAAAGTTGCCATCTTTTTCAGACCTCAAGTCAGCCATCGTCAGTATTCAAAATTTATTCTGCATAAGAATGATTGAATCAGCACTCCACATCCCAGTAGTTGTTACAAATTATTGTAAATACCTGTCAGTCTTTATAAGCCTTTTTCGCTTTCTTGGTGGTAAGCTGTTTTACTTTAAAAGTATGAGCTAGCCCAGTCTGGATTTGATCAGTTATACAGTTGAGATGGTTTACCTGAATAATAATAATAATAATAATAATAATGAAAATAAATTCTTTTATTGGTAAACTGACATTACAGTTTACACAAACAGTACATCATTTTTTTATTTACATCAATTACGGGTAAGTGGTCTCGGTGGCCGAGTGGTCTAAAGCACACACTTACAGATCACAGTGCTGTTCACCGCCTGAGGTTGAATCCCACTCGAGACGGATAACTGGTGCCTCTTGCAGTATGATCAAAGTATGTTTGAAAACACTTCCTGCATTTCGCCTTAAACATTATCTTTTATAAACATTACACATATTCTTTTTACTGTAACCACTGTAATGAATTTATAAAATTCTGACAAATGATGTAATTTTTTTTTTTTGTCACTTATTAACTGAGGACAGTAATCACAACACACCTGGACTCTCTAAGGTATGAAATATCTTTATTAAGGCAATACATTTGTATGAAAGCACAACACATGGTGCATTGCAGTACAAACAATACATATTTACAAACAATTACACAAAATATGTGCAATTTGATCACCAAAATAGGCAGTACTTTGTACTGTCAGAAAATGTACCATTTTCAGCCATCTTAAATTTTGAAATTTATTTAAAACTAAGGTTTGTTCCCACATGCAAAACATTCCTTGGCTGGATTTGGATTTATATAATTTTGGAACTTTAGATTCATTAATTTTCAACTGTTTGGCTTATGTTTTTTATCTATCAAACTTTTTTCTTAGTGTCACTGATGAGGAATGTATTTCTGAAATGTGCACATCTCGCACATCAAAATTAAACTGGTACTTGTGTTATTTATCTTTGTTTCCGAAAAGTAAGCGATCTTTCAAAAATTTGGGGGTGAATTGTCAGGACGCGAGTTTGACAGTGGTGGCGATATTGCAAAAATTTGGGGCGTTTTAGAACGGGGCGATTTTGACATGTGGGAGAATTTTTGGAAAGTGGGGCGAATTTGACGAGGGCGATTTTACCGTGGGACGATTTGACCTGATACCGTATTATATACGTTGAATAGCAACAACGCACCTTATTCTTCCAATATAATATTCCAGGTTCCAAAAATAAAATGATTTACGCACATGAAACAGCTAAACCTATTACTGACACAGTCGGTGCTTGATTCACCTTCTTCATGCTTCGAAAACACGTTCGGTGACGAGTGACATCCTTTAAATCTTTGGATTTTATTTCATAAAAACCACTCTCCATGCAGCCGTAAAGATAGACGATCTTTCCCCGACGAAGATTGTTTGAAATAGCGTGACGTCGATCTTCTATCTGCATTCAAATTGTTCTTCTGTGAATGACAAGACAACATCCGCCATGTTGTATATCACTGACATGAGAGTGTTGCTATGAGTAGGCGTGGCACAGTAGATCTTTCCAAACAGCATCTTAGAATCTTAGGTCAAAGGTCTAGGGTTACCACTAGGAGTCGCTTTGACCTATCACTTCCTAGTAGAAACCGATGCCAATAAGCGGTTAGCGTATACGCTAACCGCTTAAAAAACACGTGTGTGTTAAGAAATTCAAATATCAGCAGATTGGAGCATAGCTGCTGCTCTAAGTTTTGCAAGCTTTATGAAGTGCTTAACAAATTTAAAACACTACTATAAAAATGGTTTATTATTGATATCAGTAATTACATAAATGAACTGTTTGGCATGAATTTGAAAATGTGGACTTACACAAGAAAGATTTTTAACTTTTCTATCGGTTAAGCTAATTGTGGTAACAAAGACCGATAAAGGAACCAAGCCTCTAAATTTGTTAAATATTATTGAATAAATTAGACCCGTGTCCTTGTCAAGAAATGTTGGAATCAACAATGCTCATTTAGGTTACTAAAAGTACTTCGAAGTTTCCAGGTTTTATGTATATAATCTCTACATGTCCTGAAGGTCCGATCGATGTTAATCTCAGGAATTTACATATACAGTGTATATCGTAAACAATACATGTTATGATGATAAAGAAAGGTCAAATTCCCGCTGGCAATTAAAAACTGAAGATAAACTGTAAACATATTTTATTTTAAAATAAAAACCTTAGGTCTTGCTTGGCACAATTGACATTAAGTTTTAAAAAAGGCATAATGTATTCGAACAGTTGAGCAATAGAGTTTAATAAATATTCTGGAAAGTTTCTATTTGCGCATAACGTCGTTACATAACCAAATTATGATTTTTTTCATGTTCATTGAAATAATAGCACAAGGTAATTAAGTCTTACAATCAAAATATATTTTTTGTTGATTGTTAATGAAGCTTGTATATATACATATATATAGATGACGCTTTACAATTTTTGCAGATCTTTGTACTGCCTACGTAGACCTAATAATTTTAGCAGAATCATCGAACGTTACAAAATTTGAATACAACCAACTCACATCATGGCATCCTGGTATAGTCGTATTCTTAAACAATCTTCTCCAACAATTAGAAATGGGAAGTAATGCATTTAAAATAGCAATCATTCTATACAGTTCAGGGATTGATGACGTTATGACATTTACAACGAATAAAAATTTTGGGTCAAATAGCATATCCTATCTTCGACCAAATTTAGGAGGGAATCGACTGGACCAAGCTTTAGATGTTGCTGTAAGGATGTTTGATTACTACAGCAGAAAAGATGCAGTCAAAAGAATAGTTTTGTTAAGTGGATCACCTTCAGAAAACTTTCCGGATACATTCATTCAAGTTGCAAAGGCTAAAAGTATTGGTGTGGATTTTGTAGCAGTTGGATTTGGACGGAATTACGATATTAGTGAAATCAAAATGATAGCCCCAGGTTGGGTTTTGACGGTGCCGGATGCTGGCATGTTATACAGTATCGTAACACGTATTGCTACACGTCTCTGTAAAAGTAAGGCTTTGGTTTTATCATGCTTATTTAAATAAATGTTTTTATCCAACGTTTGTTTTGTAAAACTGTTTAGATAGAACATCTTGAAAAATCAATATATAAATCATTTTCTAGTACTGGCTTATCGTTACATTTGATAACTTATTACCCTTCTCGAGCCATTATCAAAACATGCTTTGTATATTTATACCAATTCCTAGGTATTGAATTCATTTAAAAATTGTTTACATTCCTAATACTTATTAATAAAGCTAAAGTTAAGATTTATTTTTTTATATCCGTGCGTAATAAATATACAAACAACAATGAACAAATTTAACCGTAATGATATATATCCAAAGTTAGTTGATAATGCCGATTTTTTTTAACTTCGACTTTTTGTTTTTCGGACACTAATTCAGGACCTAAAAGCAATGTATATTTCGTCTTACTCTCATAGTGAGAGCCAATGGAGCTTTTTATTTGTCTGTTTATAAGTTTATTTATTTGTTTATGATCTTAGTATCCTATAATGTATTTTGCGATGCAATATTTTTAAGGTCCTGTTCATGGTCAGTGGTCAGAATGGAACAATTGGTCACAGTGTTCTGTTTCATGTGGCAGCGGTGTTAAATCGAGGAAACGTGACTGTAATGACCCTAGTCCAGATTTTGGCGGGAAGTATTGTGACAGTACTAGTCAAGAGGATACAGAATGTTATATTCAGTCATGTGTTTGTTAGTATTCTTTCTTCAACTTAATCACATTATTGTATTTAGAACTGACGAAAATGCAACTTGTTCAGCTGGATCAACTTCAGTTGCTTGCTCCAAAATTTAAATGTCAGGATTTGATTCTTAAAACGAGCTATTATATTTTCTTTCTGTGTGTGGTATTACCATTAAGAATTGTAAACAACGGTACTGCTAATTTTTTTTTTTAATTATTAAATGTCATGAAATACTTGTAATGTTTTTTTCTGTAAATGTATTGACATCTACGTGTAGAAGGTATTGTTTCTTGCCGACAAACAATGTACAAACCATCGATTTGTCGTCTACGTTAATATTGATTTCACATCGTGAATAATCATATTTCAGTGCCGTTACCACATAATAAAAGTGAGATTTTAAGACATATAGTAATTATTCATTCTAATATGTTTTTCAGCATTGCCTGTGGTATCGGACTGGTCTTCGTGGAGTACCTGTTCATCTACCTGCGGAAATGGTACAACAATGCGAACTAGGCAGTGTTCCAACTGTAACCTCGAGAACTTGGAATTGGAACAAAGGAACTGTGAACTGCCACTTTGTCCAAGTACGTAGTTCGGACAAAACATATGTTGTCCAGTAGGTCCCTCATTCTAGATTTTAAATGAAGGTCATGAATTGGATCATTTGACAAATGCAATGTATAACTTTAAATATAGGTACTAACTTTTTGTGGAGAATAGACCATTTGCCAATTAAATGTTCCGAGTCATCGTGAATCATTTTCCTATTTAGATATTACAATGACGGGGGACAAAACCTTTGAATTTTCGGGTTTTTTCGTACAAAAACACTGTTTTTACCAAATGTAATTTCTATGTTGTCATTTTATTTAAAAAGTTTACCAGACAAGCCTAAATACATTTGAGACATTATATGCAAAATAAAATGGTTTAAAAGATGAAAATCTTATTTTTAGCTTTTTGTTTGCCAAGAGAAGTCATGTTTTATGTAACGAAAAACCCCGAGAACTGTCCGGTCAAGTTGTAAAATCTTAATAGAAAACCGATTCATATTTCGGTCGGAATTTTAATTGGCAAATCCAGTATTTGTAAGCAATATTGCATCCAGGTTAACTGTTAAAATATAAATATGTCACAAGCTGTAATATAAAATATATTAGTTTTTGAAGTTTAGTGAGTGTGCTGCCCTACCGTTTATATTTAGGCTAGGATATTTTCACTCAAATTCAAGGATTGCTTAATAAGTTCCTTTTCATTAAAAAATTCTTTATTAAGACTATTTTGTTACGGTTTGTTGTGGCTATGTAACAGCTATGCAATTTTTCTATGTATGAAATTATGTTTGAGTGGAGTGGAGTAATGGAGTTTTACGCCTCAGTCAAGATTTTTCACTTATTTCGAGGCGGTCTGTTCTGGGATGGTGGAGGAAACTGGAGTGCCCGGAGAAAACCACCGACCTTCGACAAGCGAACTGACAAACTGGGATCTGTCCCGAGTATAATACGAACCCAGGCAGTGAGAGGCGCTGTGATCTGCAAGCGCGCTCTGTAGACCACTCGGCCACCGAAATTATGTTAGAGGGTTTATTCTGACGCTAGATATACAATAGCCTTTACCGATGAACTGTAACAAAAAATTTCAAGCAAAAGTAATGTTGAATAAGTTTCGAATTTATCCAGCAAAGATTCAGGAAGATAATAATTACATGTTTAACATAGACATGTACATCAGAAGAAATGTCCTTTATTGTTTCCGGTGTTCGAGGATAATGCTGCTCTACTGACAAACAAATTAAACAAACAGAAAAATGTAACTGTATCTTAATTAGCAGTATATAGGTTGTGGCATTATTGAAAGCTATGCGAGTTTTTCTTATCAGGAGTATTTAAAGCTATATTATTTGATATTGGTATAGAAACAAATTTCAAAATTAAGCATATTTAGCATTGTGTTTGGCTCCAATACAAAAGAGAAACTATTACGAAGCATACTTATTTTGCTCAAGTGCAATTCTGTAGGAACAGGGAATACTTTCACTACTTAAATTAAGATCAATTTTATTGTTACATTAAGTTTTGTTTGTTTATGTCTTTGGTATAACATTTTGAATAAACTTCAATTTTAGCATTTTAAAACGCAAGAAGTATATATTTTTCTTTGTTAGTTCATGGTGGTTGGTCTGATTGGTCTGCTTGGTCGTCATGTGACTGTATCCATGGAACTCGGGAACGGATACGTAAATGCAACAATCCCGTACCTCAACATAATGGTCAAAACTGTTTTGGTTTTTCAAGGATATTAAGAACCTGTAATCACTTTACCTCCGGGAACTGTCCAGGTAATTCATTATAAAGAAATCAAAGTTTTAATAAGGAAAAAGTCTGTACCAATAAATAAATAAATAAATAAATAAATAAATAAATGAATGAATGAATGAATGAATGAATGAATGAATGAATGAATGAATGAATAATAAATAAATAAATAAATAAATTTTAATTCTTGGAAAAAATCCCAAATATAAAATACTTAGGTGGTTTAAATTAACATACAACTTACAACATATTGCCTCACGTAGCGCCCGACTTCGTTTTCACTGGTCATGGAATGAATTTTGGTATGATATACAATCATTTGTTGTGGTACCATCTTGCTATCAAATTTCTCAGTACAAACAATAACGGACGGTGTTTCATTCTCATCCAAGACCCGTTTTAACTGGTAAAAAGTAATAAGGTTGTTCATAGACCTTTGTATAGGAGGTTTAATGTTACATTATTGCATAGACCAAAATGGGCATCTCCGTTGCAACCTTATAATCAGACAAATTGTAGTGAAATATTGAACGAGAACAATGAAAAGTTTATGCAAGTTTTTTGTTCTTGCTTTGGTATATGCGAAAACGATAGTTTGCAATAATATGAATTGTGATTTTTACTTCGATAGTCGATGGTCACTGGTCGAAATGGAGTTCTTGGTCCGATTGTACTGTCAGTTGTGGAAATGGAAGTACAACAAGGATACGCCAGTGTAATAATCCAGCACCTATGAATGGCGGAGAAACATGCACAGGGTACACGATTGATTCTAGTATTTGTGTAAACAGTCCGTGTCCAGGTATGATTGCGTGTATATTACATGCAAGTTACTTTTTAAAGCTGCATTAAGTTTTTCGGTTTTCTGAATTTTTTTGATTTTCTATAACTATATATATATTTTTTTAAATAGATAACTTCTAACCACGATCCGTGAGATTCATTTTCTAAAATTCAATTCCTATTAGCTGTAAGTAAACGGGATCCTTTAACGGGTTTGCCAATGTTTAACGATGATTATTATGAGCTTGGAGCATTCGCACGAATTCGAATGTACGGGGTGCTCCAATGAGTCGAAGGTGAAACCTGACAAATTGTATTAATTGTTCGTCATTAATATCCAAATGTATTGGCAATGGTGTTATGTATCCGATACTAAGTCACAAATGACAAATTCAACGAAGTTCTGTGTTTAATTTATCGTATTTCACCGTTTTGTAAGTTGTGTTTAAATGACCCGTTTTTATGACGTAACCATGTTCTAAAATTAGATCCCACATGCTACACCTCGCTGGGAAATTACTGTTATTCCTCTATTTATTCGAGCTTTTATCTTTAAACCAAATGTAACATTGTTCATTAGGAACACCATTAATTAGATCAGCACCGTTTTAATTTTTTTCCAGGGAAAAATTAATGCAGCTTTAAAAAGTACAGTGGATAACTATTTTTCATAAGTACACTTTTTCTTAAGCACACTTTAAGTTCTTGCGTCAAGTGCACGTCACATATTTAGACTATTAATTTCAAAACTCCTGACTATTGTCAGGCACCATGCATAATGAATAACTTATTTATTTATTTATTAGTACTTAAAAAAATCATTTATTCATCTATTTCTATTTTTCCAGTTTTCTCTTATACTATTTATATTCATTGCTATTCGTTAAAACATCAGAAAATCCAGATATTGCTCCTGTTTTAATTATGTTTTCCTTGTTGATTTTATAACGTATATAAGATTTATAAGAGTTTGTTTCAGGACAAATGTTAAATACAACTGTTAAAGAAAACAATACTGCTCAAATTTGTGAATGGAAAGATGGAGCTGGATACGGGAAACATGACAGCAATTGTGCAAAGTACCTACAGTGTACATATCATGATCCACATCCGACAGAGAGATGGTGTTCACATGGTTTATTATGGAATAATGAGATTTTACAATGTGTGTTACCTCAGCAGTCCGATTGTAGTATGTATATTTCGATATCCTTGTCGGTAGTGACAAAAAGTGTGTATCAGTCAAGTCCAAGTAAATCATATCGAGTTTTATCGCCCAAGTTAATTATACCCAGTCGCATGGTCCAAGTTAACGAAACCCAGTCGTATGGTCCAAGTTAACGATACCCAGTCGTATGGTCCAAGTTAACAATACCCAGTCGTATGGTCCAAGTTAATTATACCCAGTCGCATGGTCCAAGTTAATGATACCCAGTCGTATGGTCCAAGTTAATGATACCCAGTCGTATGGCCCAAGTTAATGGTACCCAGTCGTATGGTCCAAGTTAATGATACCCAGTCGTATGGCCCAAGTAAATGATACCCAGTCGTATGGTCCAAGTTAATGATACCCAGTAGTTTGGCCAAAGTTAATGATACACAGTCGTATGGTCCAAGTTAATGATACACAGTCGTATGGTCCAAGTTAATGATACCCAGTCGTATGGTCCAAGTTAATGATACCCAATCGTATGGCCCAAGTTAATGATACCCAGTCGTATGGTCCAAGTTAATGATACCCAGTCGTATGGCCCAAGTTAATGATACCCAGTCGTATGGTCCTAGTTAATGATACCCAGTTGTTTGGCCAAAGTTAATGATACACAGTCGTATGGTCCAAGTTAATGATACCCAGTCGTATGGTCGAAGTTAATGATACCCAGTAGTTTGGCCAAAGTTAATGATACACAGTCGTATGGCCCAAGTTAATGATACCCAGTCGTATGGTCCAAGTTAATGATACCCAGTAGTTTGGCCAAAGTAAATGATACACAGTCGTATGGTCCAAGTTAATGATACACAGTCGTATGGTCCAAGTTAATGATACCCAGTCGTATGGTCCAAGTTAACGATACCCAGTCGTATGGTCCAAGTTAATGATACACAGTCGTATGGCCCAAGTTAATGATACACAATCGTATGGCCCAAGTTAATGATACCCAGTCGTATGGTCCAAGTTAATGATACACAGTCGTATGGTCCAAGTTAATGATACCCAGTCGTATGGTCCAAGTTAATGATACCCAGTCGTATGGTCCATGTTAATAATACCCAGTCGTATGGCCCAAGTTAATGATACCCAGTCGTATGGTCCAAGTTAATGATACCCAGTCGTATGGTCCAAGTTAATGATACCCAGTCGTTTGGCCCAAGTTAATGATACCCAGTCATATGGCCTAAGTTAATGATACCCAGTCGTATGGCCCAAGTTAATGATACCCAGTCGTATGGCCCAAGTTAATGATACACAGTCGTATGGTCCAAGTTAATGATACACAGTCGTATGGCCCAAGTTAATTATACCCAGTCGTATGGTCCAAGTTAATGATACCCAGTAGTTTGGCCAAAGTTAATGATACACAGTCGTATGGTCCAAGTTTATGATACCCAGTCGTGTGGTCCAAGTTAATGATACACAGTCGTATGGTCCAAGTTAATGATACCCAGTCGTATGGCCCAAGTTAATGATACCCAGTCGTATGGTCCAAGTTAAAATACCCAGTCGTATGGCCCAAGTTAATGATACCCAGTCGTATGGTCCAAGTTAATGATACCCAGTCGTATGGCCCAAGTTAATGATACCCAGTCGTATGGTCCAAGTTAATGATACACAGTCGTATGGTCCAAATTAATGATACACAGTCGTAAAGTCCAAGTTAATGATACCCAGTCGTATGGTCCAAGTTAATGATACCCAGTCGTATGGTCCAAGTTAATGATACCCAGTCGTATGGCCAAAGTTAATGATACCCAGTCGTATGGTCCAAGTTAATGATACACAGTCGTATGGTCCAAGTTAATGTTACACATTCGTATGGCCCAAGTTAATGATACCCAGACGTATGGTCCAAGTTAATGATACCCAGTAGTTTGGCCAAAGTTAATGATACCCAGTCGTATGGTCCAAGTTAATGATACCCAGTCGTATGGTCCAAGTTAATGATACCCAGTCGTATGGCCCAAGTTAATGATACCCAGTCGTATGGTCCAAGTTAAAATACCCAGTCGTATGGCCCAAGTTAATGATACCCAGTCGTATGGTCCAAGTTAATGATACCCAGTCGTATGGCCCAAGTTAATGATACCCAGTCGTATGGTCCAAGTTAATGATACACAGTCGTATGGTCCAAATTAATGATACACAGTCGTAAAGTCCAAGTTAATGATACCCAGTTGTATGGTCCAAGTTAATGATACCCAGTCGTATGGTCCAAGTTAATGATACCCAGTCGTTTGGCCAAAGTTAATGATACCCAGTCGTATGGTCCAAGTTAATGATACACAGTCGTATGGTCCAAGTTAATGATACACAGTCGTATGGCCCAAGTTAATGATACCCAGTCGTATGGTCCAAGTTAATGATACCCAGTAGTTTGGCCAAAGTTAATGATACCCAGTCGTATGGTCCAAGTTAATGATACCCAGTCGTATGGCCAAAGTTAATGATACCCAGTCGTATGGCCAAAGTTAATGATACACAGTCGTATGGTCCAAGTTAATGATACCCAGTCGTATGGCCCAAGTTAATGATACCCAGTCGTATGGTCCAAGTTAATGATACCCAGTCGTATAGCCCAAGTTAATGATACCCAGTCGTAAAGTCCAAGTTAATGATACCCAGTCGTATGGTCCAAGTTAATGATACACAGTCGTATGGCCCAAGTTAATGATACCCAGTCGTATGGTCCAAGTTAATGATACACAGTCGTATGGTCCAAGTTAATGATACCCAGTCGTATGGCCCAAGTTAATGATACCCAGTCGTATGGTCCAAGTCAATGATACCCAGTCGTATAGCCCAAGTTAATGATACCCAGTCGTAAAGTCCAAGTTAATGATACCCAGTCGTATGGTCCAAGTTAATGATACCCAGTCGTATAGCCCAAGTTAATGATACCCAGTCGTAAAGTCCAAGTTAATGATACCCAGTCGTATGGTCCAAATAAATGCAAAATACCTTTGATAAAACCTCATGGTTTTTATCTAGTTAAGTTACAGTATCTTGTTTTTCTTTTATCAATTGTCGATTTGATATACCCGATTTATTGCTTATCCTGAGGGTATCCATAACTCATTAGGCAGTACTTTGTGCTGTCAGAAAATATACCATTAAGCAAAATTTTCAGCCGTCTTCATTTTTGAAATTTACTAAAAATTGAGGTCGGTTCCCGCTTGCAAAGCATTCCTTAGCTGGATTTGGATTTATATTAGTTTCATTATTATTCAACGGTTTGGATTATGTTTTTTTTATCTATCAAACTTTTCCGCCCCTAGTGTCACTGATGAAGAATGATTTTCCGAAATGTGCACATATGGCACATCAGAATTTAGCAGGAACATGTAATTATTATATATTTACCGTTTTAGTTTCATTTTTTATTTTTATTTTACAGATATATGTGATAAAGAGGCTGATGGATTTACGATGAAGTATGATCTATCTTGTAGAGAATATTGGGAATGCGATAAACTCGGAAAATTAAAGTTGGTTTGTTGTAACGACACATCAATATATGTAGAAAATAAAGGCTGTCTTCAAGATCTATATAATACTTGTTCTGATGTATGTACAGCTTCAAATGTCATCAAAAGAAACAACTCGTCTAATAAAAACGATTCTAAAGGTACATTTTAAATTAATGTAAAAATCATACAATTCGAGCTTATCTTGTTTTGCATACAGTGGTGTTTGAAAGATAAGTATATATTTTAATGCATGTTTGCACTGGTTTTCAAAAAGCATTCATATTACCGATTAAGAAATCAACACACAACCATATGATTTATCCTATTTTTCATGTTTATCGGTTGGTTAGGTCCTGAGTTATACATAATTAATTGCATGGTTGTGGACCAATTTTTATTTTTCTGTTTTAGTAATCTTTTTCATTGTCATTATATTTAAGATTGCCAGTACCAACCTTCCGATGCTGGACACGAGTGGTACAAAGAAAAGGTCCACGGACAATGGTTCGATCGACCATGCCCTCCAGGAACACAATTTTCTCTTTCTAAATGCATGTGTGACACAGCAAAACAATCCCATTCAAAAACAGGTAACCCCATTTTGTTTGAAAAAATAACTTAAGGACCTTATTTGATCAGTAATCTCACAGATTAATTGTTATGCATTTTTGTTGCTTTTCACAACAAGTATTGTTTTCAGTATCCTATTGTTTAATCAGTAGTTTCAATAACTGTAGTTATGCTTAATACTGCCAACTCATCGCGTCTTGAAGAGTGAAGTCCGGAGCCAAATGCGAATCTACTACCAAAACAATACTAGTTTGTAGAAACTTTAAGTTTCAAAGAAAAACATAAAATATATAAAGTGCATCACAAGACACAAATCAAGATTTTGTCTTATCTAAAAACCACCTACGATGAGGCAATATTTTGTCCTGTCTTTTGTTTGAATTCGAAATTAATGAGTCGAGATCTTTAACGCCACAGTAAGGATGTTTTTTAAAATGTATTTTATCATTTCAGTTTGTGTGGATGATGTAAATATGACTTGCAAAAATATGTCTTCAGATGTGGAGAAGTCTGCTATTGATATAACTTTAAACAACGTCGCATATCTTCAGAACAACACTGTATACGTTGGTGAGAAAAGTAATATCACTATATGGCAGTATTCTAACATGGATATTGGATCTTATCTTACCTTGCACGTCATATTTAAACCGGGATCAACCTCCGGTCGCCAATATCTAATCCATAATTCTGAATGCGAGTCGCAAAAGAAACCGTCAATATTTATAGAAATAGAAAACAAATCAGATGGTGCGGTGGACTTGTTTATAATTACTATTGGACTTGTGTTGAAAGAAGATAACGTTGAAAAATTTACAATATCTACTTTGGTAAGCATTTTTAATTACCCAAGAAGAATATTTATAAAGTTTTAAGTATATTTGTTTATATTAAGGACCATTGTTTATAAATAATTTGAATTATTTCAAAGGACCCTATCTATGGTGCTTGCATTTTGTAAGATATAAAGTTAGGAATAAAATAACCTTGATAAAAGAAATGTTTGGTATACTTTGGTATACATTGGTTTATTCTAAGCTGACGAACTAGATATGTATTAAATGTTAAGGTTTTCGAATCTGTTCTAGCACCTCATCAAACATAGGTTTACATTGTAATTTATTCATATAAAATGACTGAATTATGCTGATCAAATGGAGTTATAGAAACAGTTGCTTCGACGTGTTAATTTTTCTCCTATTTTGTTTTAAAAATCGATTGCCAAGAGCAGTGGATTTCTCAGGATGTTTTGACATTTTCCATTGTATAGACCAGACCTGACTACTCCGAAGAGTAACAATCTCGACTGAAGCGATAACCGACGTTACACAATTTTTCGATTATTTTGTTGCGATGTGTTGGTTGACAATTGCTTAGTTCAATTTTTCTACAGTCTTCTATATATTATTTTACTACAATTGGCAGACTTTACTTTAGAAAAAGTAATGTTTTAGTTTAAGATATATGAGTAAGTTTATTTTTAATATTTATATAAGTTTTGGTTTGATTTTTTTCAGAATTCGGAATTTATTGATATTTACCTGAAGTTAAACAAAACAAATATAGACTGTTCTGTAGATGGACAAAACATGCAGCGATCCATATCTACTTCAGGTAAGTTAACAAACAAACAAATGTCAATTGCAGTTTATATATATATATATATATATATATATATATATATATATATATATATATATATATATATATATATATATATATAACGAACGGAACGGTACTCGAACATGAAAAAAGTAAAATTTGATCGCCAAAAGCGAAAAGTTAAAGTAGGAGATTTGAGTTCGATAATTTTATGTCATTTATATCTTTTGTTTATAAATTAAGATTGCCACTTTGTAATCAATTTTCACTATATCGGGTTTATGTGGGACAGTATGCCCTCTGAAAAGTGCCGATATAATAAATAAGCTGATAAGCATCGAATTATAACTTCACTTTCTCACAAACGTAAATTTTATATTTATTCTCTTATCTTCCATTACTTTATCATTTATTTGATTTGAAACGCTTGGTTTTAATGAAAAGATGTCTTTCTTTAGATGTAAAAAAGTTAGAACTGCTGCGGTATTACTTTATAACTGTACGCACAAATTAAGTCAGATATACTTAATAGAAAGTGTAACTTATTTATTTATTTTAACTTAAGTGTAATTTGCCAATATAGTAACTCCTAACTGAAAAAATATCAAACTTACTATTTGCATGCTATGAGAATCGAAAAACAAAAAATGTCTTGACTTAGCATTTAGCGGATACTAAATTGCCCTCTAAAGTCATATTAAAGCCTTTATAACACATGTCAAACGGGCACACACAGCTTTATCTCTGCGTGTAGCCTTATTTATACACTGTTGAGGGGTGTAACACTAGTTGTTGGACAAAATCATGCGTTTAGTTGCAAATCATTTCTAAATAATTTATTATTTTTAATTGTCTTTCCAGTGATAAGAGTTCCTATAGTGATGATTTTAATTAATGCAGTATTTAAATCATTGTTTTAATTTGCAACTTACTTGTTTTCTATGTAAACTTATACAAGATGGGGTAGCAAGACGAAAAAGCGCACTGTACATTGGTGGAGATTCGTGTCAATTGGACAAAAAACCATTCATTGGATTATTGAAAAAGGTACTTCATTAACTTCTAAAAAAAGTTCTTAATATTGATTAATAAACCAGAACCATACGTGTAATTTAGGCTGAACACACAACTTTTATTAGAGATGTCAAAAGAGAGAGAGTTTATCTCAAATATACAAAGTAACGTTACTTATTATGGTAAGCGATGGTTCTCTCCCTTTGTACGTTAAGATAAATCTTATAGTTAATCAGAATATGTTTTGAATGCATTTTATACAAGTTCATATACGTTAAACACGTAAAGCAATTGTTTTATTCTTTACAGGTTTTTCTTTCACGATGTGCGTCTTTGTGATTACCAACGTCAAAGAATCTTAACAACCAGTTATTACCATAATTGTGTAGACAGTGCATGATTAATAAATTCTTCATAAAGAAAAATGACGAACACAATTACAGATGTAAGGAATGTTTGTATAAAAAGCACAACGAAGACGAACATAATGCTAAAATACCATTCTGATTGTAGTTTGTTTTAGCAACTCATATAAGGAAAAAATGCTTTCCCCTTTGAACGTAAATGTAAAGCAAAATAAAACATTCAGGACAACTATTCAATGTTCTGCAAAAATAAGTGTCCATTAATTTGCAGTATAATATATTATCTGTTGTTTAGACGACCGATTTTAACAATCGGTGCATGCAAGGATTAAATATTATGCTTTAATAATAATAAAAAAAATGTTCGCTTCGATACGTACCACCCATATACTTAATATTTTCACACCATTTCATAAATAAAAATAACATTTGTGAGGTAGATCAAAATCTGTTTATTTTTTGTCACTGTAGCAGAAAACATAGACCTTGTCTGCAGAAAAAACACAAAACAATGAAGAATAGGTGAATACGACAATACAAGATAAACAAATTAAGATTAAATATCACGATTGTAAAAACAATATCATATCAAGTGGAAAAACAATACCACACTACTGTGCGAAGCTTATTGGCCAATGCCAATGACGATTTTGCTATATAAGGGAAGTAGACACATATCACAATAGATTTACGATGCATTAACAATTCAAGTTTATGAAAATTTTATATTGGCATTTAATTCTTTCAAAATATCAAACGCTGCCGCTAACGGCATATCACTGAAACATCCAAACGAATAACTAATCGTGTCTATTTATAACCCAGTTATATTACCGGTGTGTTGAATGACACTTACAGATTATATAATTGGCATTAAAACGCCGTCTTAAAGTTACAAAATATTGCATAATAAATCACTGTACAAGTTTTATTATGACTTCACCTGACCAAAACTATCTTTAACACAACAAAATTAATTTAAAAGCAAACAAAACTATTATTTTAACATGCGGCTTCAAAGATCTCCGGGATCGACGAACTTGGTTTAGACAATAACAGCGATTTGTCAATTAGCACGCGTCATGTACGTGATGTACACGTAAGGTAATGTTGACACTTACACGGCGTTAAAGAACAAACCAAATTCATTCAGTCATTAACTGATCTATCTTTTGAATGGCATTTGATCTCCGAATTTTTACACACAGACGTGGACTAATAATATATAAGTGACTACAATACATTTTATACAGTTGAAGGGATAATAAGTATAAATCGAAAACTTTCAGTTGTTTCAGTCAAAAATCATCTTTTCCAATTAAGTGTTGATGAAAATAACGATTTATCCTGAAAATAAACAAAAATTAAATAAATAACATACAAAAAAGTTAGCGTATTGGATTTCATTACAATTACCAATGTCATAATCCATTTCATGAGTCTTTTTATATTTAAACGTAAATGTAAAATTAGTGTTTAAATGAAATAGCAAATGGAAGCTTAAAACAAGTGCATCTTTATTGAAACCAGCAATACAAGAAAAATAAATTAAAATCACGGCTTATAAATTCTGCACGGACATTGTGTCTGGTGGCAAAAAAACCAAGAAAAGTTAGGTATTTTTAAAAGGGTTTTACTGTTCTACCAATGTAACAAACAGTTTTAAATGTAATTGGTGTTGATTTAAAGATTTTGTTTCCCCAGAATAACATTCTCAACACTTTATAAAGTAAATGATTCTAATTTGTAACTAGCAAATATTCTATAACGCCAGGTTTTCCTCGGATTTTCAGTCATGTATATACTTTTAAAGATTTTGCTTTTTTAAAAGTTTATTACTTTTAGGTCGCGTACTTACAAAGCAATGGTTTTGATTACAAAGAAAAAAAAGAAAAAAGGTAAAATTTACATATAATTCGCCAATATAAAATTGTTATTTATTACCTGTACAAAATTCGAAATTTTCAATTAGAAACCTTTTAGGCATGTATTTTGTCAATGGTTGGTTTATTAAAACATTTTCCCCGCATATTATACAATGTTAGCTTTTTAAAGAATGTTAATTTAGACGATACACTCTATAGAGAGACATCAAATTTATTACATATGCGTGTTTCAATATAGATCTGACTTTCACAGTGAAATGGCGAATATGCATAAGTTTAAATTATTGTTCTTACCACAGTTTCGAATATATTCATCATAAGCCGTGTCCACTTTGTAATAACTTGGATACGTTGGATTGTCATAAAGTCTTATATCTCTTAGTATGCAATATCCAGTCGTCGATTTTCTGTAGTAAGCGGCTACGCATACAAAGTCATTTCGATTTAAACACGCATTAGTGCAGTATGCTGCATCAACACTAGTACCACTTACGGAAGCAGTTAAACTTACAGGAGGCATAAACGATCTGTCGAGTCTCTGTGTGAATGTCGAAGCATAAGGCGAGCATGCTATAAAATACATTGTACTGAATTAAACTGAAATACATACGCTTAATAAAAAGATATAAAAAACTACTTATCTTAATACAATCTTACGGAAAAACTGTTTGATCTGATCAGTCAATTGAAAATGTAATTCTCGCCTAGAGAAATAATTATATTAACAAATCGACAATAATCATTCAGACAAACGGGATTAATTTTGATGATGCAACTCTTAAAGCTGCCTTAAATTTTCCAAAGAAAAAATTAAAACGGTGCTAATCTAATTCATGATGTTCCTAATGAACAATGTTACATTTGGTTCAACGCTAAAAGCTCGAATAAATACAGAAATTATTTATCCAGCGAGATGCAGCATTTGGGATCTAATATTAGAACATGATTACGTCATCAAAACCCGGGTCATTTAAACACAACTTTCAAAACGATGAAATACGATAAATTAAACACCGAACTTCGTTGAATTTGTCATTTGTGCATTAGTAAGGGATATATAACACCATTTCAAATACATCTGGATATTAATGAAGGACAATTTATGCAATCTGTCATATTTCACCTTCGATTCTAGGGTTTTCCGTACATCCGTGCGCATGCTCCAAGCTAATAATTAACATCGTAAAACACTGACCAACTGGTCAGAGGATTCCGTTTATTTACAGCTAAAAGAAATGAAATTTTAGAAAATTAATACACGGATTGTAGTTAAAAGATATATATTTAAAAAAAATATGTTTTAGAAAATCAAAAAGAATTCAGAAAATTGAAAAACTTAATGCAGCTTTTAGATGAATGCAAACACTGATAATGTGCTTAAAATTTAAAATTACTTAATAAAACACAAACATACCAGTCCATGTCCGAATCACAATACCCAAACAACAAAGCGAAAACTTTGAAAACCGGCAAATTTAGCTAAACACGTGAACTTCCATCAAGGAAGTGAGGCCGGGTGTTCCGGAAGGACAAGCGCCTCCTGTCTAGCTAGCTTCACCCTTTATGTACAGTCAATTTTGAGAATGAAAGGAACAAGGGACTATGGTAAGTCAAATATATGCAGTATAAGTGTGGATACAGTGACACCATACTTATCAACAATATTGTGATGACGGCCATAAAGCTTTTTACTGGTCTTGATTAGAATTATTAAATTCAAAACTCAATGTTATACATGTATTTTAAAGAAAAATAATTTTTTAACGATGAACTTTTAAGGGCTACATATACGTGTATATTAAAGTTGGAATAACGAAAAGGTTTATAACTATTTCAACATGACCAGGAAAGATGAAAAAATCAAAGAACAGACTGTGCTGAACGTAGGAAAGTAGTCATGAAAGCCTGTTAACGGGGTTGATATCAATACTTAGTCGAGAAGAGTGGAGTGGAGGAATGGCGCTTTATATTCCTGTCAATATTCTGTCACTTAAATGTCATGGTGTCAGTGACATGAAAAGACATAATGCTTTAAATTACATATATCATCTTTTAAAAAATATGCTATTTTTCTTCTCGTATTCTCTGGAACCACTGGGGTCATGGTGACCAAGTGGTCTTAAGGGTTATCTTAGAGATCACAGTGCCTCTCATTGCCTAGATTCAAATGCTGCTTGGGCAGATACTAGTGTGAGAAAGTTTGTCAGTTTGCTTGGCAAATGTCAGTGGTTTTCTGGGGTCACTTTGGTTTCCTCCTTCATCTAAGAACTGACTACCTTGATAAGTGAAAGAGTCTTGACTGGTGCATAACTCCACTGCACTCGGAAACCAAAATGCCAATTTCAATGAAATATGTTTAGATGAATCTTGCTTGATGCAGATTCCAAACTGACATCTTTAGCAATATTCAATCAAAAATGACCATTACAGCAAAAAGGGAAAATGACTTTTGTACTTTCTGACGACTGATTGATGCTAAAGACACCTCTGATAAGATAAAACATAAGAGAGTACATGAGAGGACATTTGCCCTTGACCAATGGCCTTGAACCATATATCAAAATGATCATCATATCAATACCTACAATATTCATGTACATGTCAATTCAAAAAAGTAATAGCTTTCTAGGTAATTAACAATTTAAGCCTTCTTATACAGTTATCACCTTGACCTATGAACCTATAACCTTGAATCGAATCATATATCAAAATGGCTGTTATAACAATACCTACAATATTCAAATATACATGCCTATACAAAAAGTTAATAGTTTTCAAAATAATTAATAATTTAAGTTATCTTACGTTGCTATGACCTTGACCTCTGAGCCTTTGACTATGAACCATATATCATAATGATTGTCATTTCAATACCTACAATATTTTGAGAAACATGCGTATAAAAATGTAAGTAGTTTTTTTTAAAGATAATTAACAATATTAGCTGTTTTATGCAGCTATGACCTTGACATTTGAACCAATGACCTTGAACAATATGTCAAAATGATTGTTATATCAATACCTACAATATTCCAAATTTACGCCTGTACAAAAATTTAATAGTTTTCAAGATATATTTACAAATATATTTTTAAAGAAATTTCCCCACTAACTGCCTTGTCATTTTCCCGTTTTGAGCCCCGATACTACCATTTGTGCAAATCTATAACTAGATGATCTTACAATAATATATATGTATACCTCTTGTACATTCTGAGGAGAAGATTTTCACTATTTCCACCTTTATTGGGCCCCAAGGGGGCATAACTCCTTCATTTGTGAAAATCTGAAAGGCCTCCAACAAGGTATGATGGTAGCCAAGTTTCAATGAATTTGGCTCAGTTGTATTGGAGGAGAAAATTAAAATTTAAAAAGTTTACGCACGATGCACGATGCAGATGGATACCAATAGCTCAGATGAGCAAAAACCCACACAACAGTAAATATTATATAAAACGACTGAAAAAGAAAGACACCAAGAAATTTCCAAAAATTAACAGGATTTTTTTTAGTAAAACCAAAACTTCTACTGCCGTGAGTCAGAAAATGAAAGTCCTATTCAGATTCAGGAAAAAATAGAAAACGGATGAAAGTTGGCCCAAAACTCGGAAAGAAACAGCGACGGCTACTATCATAAGTGAAATCTAAAGTCAGTCAGTCACTGTCTGAAAGATAATCAGAAGATTCTGATTTTATAGCACTTGTGCCACTTGTAGCATGCCAGATCAGTGCAAATTTCGGGCTTCAAATTATGAAAATATCTGTATTTCTTAAATTGTAAAGATGGATTTCTGAGTAAATACTGTGAACATTTTGCTTCTTATATCTCTAATAATATTGAAATTTAAAAAAAAAAAAAAAAAAAAAAAAAAAAAAAAAAAAAAAAAGACTGATTGATTTTTAACAACTGTATTAAAAGTAAAATAAACTTTGACTTAATCTCCCAATTAACCAATAGGGGCCTTTTCCCAAAATGCCCAGAAAAATTCTTGTCCTTCAATGCTTTCGGACATTCTTACTTTGAAATTTTAACATTTTTTGAATTTCCTCTTTTTCGGGCGGTAATTATTTGTCTATAATTCCAGACACGGTTTTGCTGGAACTCAGGTGGAGCATATGATACAGAGTGTTTTTTTTTTTAAAAATAAAGATTGAATAGAACCAAGAGCAAACATCGTTGTTCGTTGTTGATTCGACATATATTGGCGCGATGGATTGTTCTGTACATCGTTACTTAAGACCGGTTCTGTACCATGCAGATGATCTACACATGTATTTAAGTTTTAATGTAAAGCCAATAAAAAATCATACCTGAATATAAATAAAAATGATTACGGTTCTCTTTGTACTATTCAGGCTTCAAACGAATATAACAATGTTTCTTTTAAACTTACTACTTTTGTGCAGTGTATTATGAAACATACTTTAGTCATGTAGAAAAATAATTTAAAAGTAAAAACCGTGTTTGGTAATACCAAACGGAACAAGAAACGCACCACAATACACGCGGGTTTTGAAACAGTCAAACACAAAGCGGGATATAGAAAAATATTTACAAAAACATATTGTAAATTTAAGACAAGTACCTGGGAATGTCCAAAATTATAATTGTAAAAAGTAAAAAAAAAAATAAAGAAAAATTTAAAATGATATACATTTCGGAATGGTACTTTACAATTTAATGGCTAATGTAATAATAGCTTAACATCCTCAGAGTGAATTTGAGATAATCATATAGTCATAGTTTGAATAAAGAATAAACAAATTAATTTATCTAAGTTGGATGTTATTTAAAATATTTTAATATAGTATTAAAGTTTCTACAACAAAGCAAACTGCTTAAAGATAAATTGTTCACTCGTGGATATTGCAAGCCAAACCAAATTAAGACCCTTCAAAGGTTTTATGGTCGCCATCACAATATTATTGATAAGTATGAAGTCGCTGTAATCAAACGTATACTGTATATATTTGCTTTCCACAGTGTCAGGTTCTTATCATCCCCTAATTTGAACAGAAAGTGCCGAAGCACTCGATATAAAACTATTAATTTGCTTTTGGATTGTGATTTGGACATGGGCTTATTTGTTTGTGTTTGATTGAATGACATAAAAGTGGTGCTTGGAAAACGTTCTTAATCTTTTGACATCTTCTATTAAGTTTTCATGTTCACTTTCCAAACCTCGTGATTTTGAGCTGTAATCCAATCTATCCTCGAAAATGGTTAAGTACTTTACCTGTCTAATACATAACGTTTTACTTGTTCTTGTTAGTTACATTCGATAATGCTGTGGTGTCCTAATGTAGTCCATATTGGGTCAGGCCAAATTCCATATCTAGTCAGTGCGAGAGCTTTTTCCCTTGATCAGCGTTAATTGCGGACGTTTGATTGTAAACACGTGATGTCTATCTCTAGCGATATGATTACATAGAAACAAAATACCTGAGTTTTAGAAACAAGGGTTTAATTTAAGTCAAATTAAAATGTTAATAATGTAAATCGTATATTGCTCCAAACTCATCCGATGTTGGATTTACTGACCCTATACACACCATATTAGGTCTCTAGCACACTATGAAACTTAAAATTCTTTTTATTGTAAAACAAAGCCTATGTTCATGTGATTTTTGTTAAAGTATAGGTGTAAAAAAAGCGAAAAAATATGTATTAATAATTAAACTCACTTCCACATGATAGAGCAACACTAGACCACTGATAGGTAGAGCCACATGTACTTGTTGCCGAAGATGCTGATGGGACATATCCATCATCACATGTATAAGTTCTTGTACTACCTAGCGTATTGCCAGATCCGGAAACAATGGCACCGTGTACTGAAGGTGGTGACGGGCATGCTAAATCTAAAGAACAAATGATGAACATTAAGAAATCGAAAGTGTAAAACAATTGTTGCAAAAGTTGGTAAAGCAACATTTGAAGGTCAACTATCTGCTTATACAGATACTTCATGAACGTGTGCTAAAATGGCCTTTCAATGCAATTTCATAAAGTAGGTTCTAAATGGGAAGATATTGTATTGTTTATCAAATTAAGTAACAAATATTTTAGTTAACAAAATATGAGTTGGAGAAGAAACTTAAAAGGCTTTTACTATTCAAAGATAGACAACTCGGGAAATCAGTTTATCAAGGCATTTAACTATGACCTTGACACAAAATTCTTTTATACATTTATACTTGTTTTCACATTTTACTTGCAACAGGTATAATTTACTCATACAACTTCATACATGGAAATTTAATTGTTTATTAAAAATAAAGTCAAGTGATCGGCCTTGTATCTTTTTTTATTTTTCCGATCCTGTAATGAATATGTTAAATAATATTGCTGTTAAAAGGTTCTTTTTGCCCAAGTCGAAAATCAAAGTGAACTAGTTTTATAAACTCGATAGAGTTCCATGACCTTAGCTCAGTAAGAGTTGAAGGATTTCTTCAATTAGTACTTTTAGATAGATAATAACTAACCAATTTGATATTAAAGGAAGTCTCTTTCTATCAAAAAACGTTGTGTGAATGGTGCCAGACGGACAGCAAACAATGTTTTAGCTCACATTCTGCAATTGCTGAGATAAGGTAGTTAGTCATGTTACAATTATATTAATTAATCAAACTTAAAAATGTATTTAATTTTATTATGACACTGCAAAATACATATATATTTGGTTTACAATTTTAGCTTTGATTCAATTTTCTTCACAATCTTTTTTTTTCTTTTTATTGATTCTTAAACAATCTTTTTTACATGTTCTTTCATTTTCAACCTAATTATTCTGACGGCAACGATAATTATAATATTCAAAATGCATAGCTGATTGTCTTCCATTAACCGAGGAACAATGAAATTAAATTGATAATATTTACTTTGTAAGTTGCATGTAAACCCTAGACTTGGCCATGTACCAGTTGCCTGACATGTAATAGATGCACTTTGAGTTGATAGAATGTAGTTCGTATTACAACTGTATGTAACTGTACTTAAATAAGTGGTTGTGGTGTAGCTTGGAGACCCATTTGAAAGAGCCGGCGGTGTTCCGCAATCTGAAATGTTAATAAACAGTATGCCGCTCAATAGGTATTAATGAATATTATTTTTCCAGAATGGAATAGTTTCCCTGATGAAAAGATTAGTACACTTTGGATAACCATTTTCTGCCTAAGGTTGCTTTTCAGAAAATGACTGGCGAAAATATTAATTTTTCTAGTTTTTGTCGGTGAAAAAAAGCATGCAGCCTTGGGTTAAAACTATATATTGTTATTTAAATTGCTTAACATCCAAAATTATAATCATTCTATGATTTCTAGTTGAATTCATAGGTCTTATTTGTTTCTGGTTTTAAATACTGCATTTACATTGCACATTTTTAAAAGTTTATTTTATCTAAATGAAGGTAGCATCGTACTTTTAACGTCATATTTCAAGCACTTAAAAGATCTTAAGATTTATTATAATAACACGTTCAAATGTTTGGACGAATAGCTCACAATAAATACCATTTGGCAAACTATTGAACCGTTGACCTACACACTAATATCATAAACCTTAATTACCTTTAATGTTGCAAGTGCAAGTCAACGTTGGCCAAACACCAGTGTTTTGGCATTGAATCTGTCCAGTTCCTGATAAGGTGTAACCAGCATTACAATTATAGGTAGCCACACTCTGGTATGTTGTTGCAGAATAGCTTGGAGCTCCATTTGTAAGTGAAGGTGGTGTTCCGCAGTCTGAAATATCATATGTATAACCGTACGTAAGCAGAATATCGTACAAAAACCTAAATCAAAATCATTGCAAGTTAACGCTCAGTCGAAGTGGCATAAACAGAAAGACAATTATTTCATTTCAAAAGAAGTTTAAAACTATGAGCGCATTGTGTTTACAGGCAATTCAATAGGTATTATTAAAAACACTAGTATCGTTAAGATTTACACTGAAATAAAAACCAAAAAGCAAAACCAAAATTGAATCACAAGACGTCTATGGGCTTTAAAGCTTACCTGAGGAAGTACTCATGTCCTCTGGCGAAAGTCAACATTAATAACAGAGACCGTCAAAAACTTAAACGTCAAAAGTTAAGGTCTCACTGTCGTGATTCACAAATTGAATATTACTTGTTTTGAAAATGCTAAATTTAGTATTTGTAATATCTAGCTTCATTATACTCAGGTACTTATATCTAAAATAAAGGCAAACGTATAACGGTAAAAACCGGGAAAAAGGCATTGAGTTTAACGGTTGTTTATAATAATAATAACCGAAAATCGAATCACAAAGTTCATCATATATTGCCAAGTATGTTAAGACGAAATAGCTAAAATGAAAAAAGGGAACGCACGATAAAGAAACACAACAGGCGACATAAGGGAAACCCTTGACACTGAGCTTTCGTTTAAAGAATAATTTAAAACTGTAATAAAACTCTTATAGTCACAAATAGTTTTTTAAAAAAGTAACATTGTCATATTTCAGTATTTATCGAAATGTAATTTCCGATTGAAAAATAAATCTCGTGAACAAGAAAAATGTTTTGATATTGGTTATCATATTTTCTGTAAATATGAGATAACTAAGTGCACAACTCTTAAGTACTTCTGTTAGGTAAAGTTAGTTGTGTAAATCGTTTCATTTATAACAAAATGTTTTGGAACCTTTCTGGAAATTTCATTCTCTACATCATCCATCACATCAACACTTTAAATTTAGCTGCATATGCCTTGAATGTAGACTGAATACTTAAATGTTCAGTAGGTAACGGGAGAAAATTATCTTTTAGAGGATTTGTATTAAAATATGAATGCAAAAGAATGAAAATATGGTTTCATTAATATTTGGATTTATATAATTTTGGAACTTAGATTCATTCATTTTCAACTGTTTGGCTTGTGTTTTTTATCCATCAAACTTTTCGGCCTTAGTGTCACTGATGAGGAATGAAATTCCATACATCTGGCACATAAAATTTGACTGGTATTTGTGTTATATATTTAAATGTAACAGCGTATTTTAAAGTTGAGATCAGAGATCCTTTTTTATCTTAAATTTGACCTGGAGAAATCAACTTAATTCTGTATTCTTAAAAAATAATATAATATGTTTTATTATCAAATTGGAAAAAAAGTTCTATTTATACTATTTATAACTATTCTAAAACTTTTTGATTTTCTAGTACTTATTTAATTAATATCACTACAGTAGAAAACGCAGATAATGTTAATTATGACTTGTTCTAACTGTTCTAAGTGTCAGAACAATTTTATTCAATTAAAATATAAGCTAAACATACGATTGTACAAGTATTTTGTCTTAAAGTGTTACATAGTAAACGTTTTACCTTTAAGTGTGCAGCTGAATGTAACTGTCTGCCATGTTGGTCCACTAAGGCAAGTGATTTCACCAGGTCCATTGGTCAAGGTAGAACCTGTACTACAAGTGTATGTCACTATACTGTTTAATGTTGTAGACGAATAGCTTGGTGCGTTTGCATTGTTTACACTTGGAGGTGTACCACAATCTAATCGGGGAATACATAAAGGTGAAAAAGCGATTATTAAAAGCTAATTAATTTTTTTATTGTATGTCATGAACGAAAACACAGGAAATGACAATAAATGCTATAGGTCTTATTACAGTTACTGATGATAACATAACTGCCTTGGCAGTTCTTGCCAAACGTCAAATGACATTTATTCATGATATATCTGCCTCGTCATTCAATGTTTAACGTTTTGTGGCAGTTACCGATAATATAACCGGCTCATCATTCAATATTCAACGTTTATTGCCAGGTACCGATAATATAACCGCCACGTTATTCAATGTTCAACGTTAAATGACAGTTAATGATCATATAATTTCCTTGTTTTTTTAACTTATAACGTTTGATGACAGTTACCGATAATATAACTACCACGGCTTTAATTGTTAACTTCTGAACGACAGTTACAGCTAATGCCACGTCATTCTATGTTACCGATAATATAACTGCCATATCAATCAATATTTACCGTTTAACGACCGTTATCGATTATATAACTGCCACGACATTTGTTTACCGTTAAACGACCGTTACCGGTATTGTTACTGCCACGGCATTCAATTTTTAACCGTTAAATGGCAGATACCGGTAATATAACTGCCACGGCATTCACTTTTTACCGTTAAATGACAAATACCGGTAATATAACTGCCACGACATTCAATACTTACCTTTAAACTGACGTTACCGGTAATATAACTACAACGACATTCTAAGTTTACCGTCAAACGACCGTAACCGGTAATATAACTGCCACGGCATTCAATTTTTACCGTTAAATGACAGTTGCCGGTAATATAACTGCCACGGCATTCAATTTTTACCGTTAAATGACAGATACCGGTAATATAACTGCCACGACATTCAATGCTTACCTTTAAACTAACGTTACCGGTAATATAACTACAACGACATTCAAAGTTTACCGTCAAACGACCGTAACCGGCATTCACTTTTTACCGTTAAAAGACAGATACCGGTAAATTTGCAAATTCGGTGCATTTGCTGTTGTTTATATAAAAAATTGGCCGCCATTTTCCTGGGTCATAAATTAATAAACTATCAAATCTAAAAAGAACTGTACCAAAGTTAATCAGATTTGCTCTTTTAAAATCAGGGCCATCACAAGATGACCTAGAAAAAAACCCTCTAAAGTATATTATTTTTAAGTAACAAATAAAACTTGACACAATAGCGATAAAATTTACCTTGTAAATTACATGTAAACCCTAGACTTGGCCAGGAACCAGTTGTCTGACATGTAATAGACGCACTTTGCGTTGAAAGAACGTAGTTCGTATTACAACTATATGTGACTGTACTTAAATAAGTGGTTGTGGTGTAGCTTGGAGATCCATTTAAAAGAACCGGTGGTGTTCCGCAATCTAAAAAATAATTGTTATAATTATGATATATAGGTAGAGATGTGTAAGTGATTGAAATCTATTTGAAGTCTATTTTATGGATTGGACATAACTTGTTATATAATCATCACGTACAAGGGTTCCATGCCATTCTAATACACAACGTAGTTTCTGGTGATTATTTAAAATAATATATTCAGTTCATGCAGAAACTTCTATCTTTTAGGTATAATTTATACGGCATCCAAAGTATAAATCTTTGTAAAAGTGTTGTACAACCGTTTGTAAATCTGTGTAATCCGTCTTATTGTTGGATTAAGTTTGGTATATAGAAATAATTATGAACTAAGCTTCAACAACCACTTAATGAAAAAGAGATTTCTACATTTGTGCTCAAATTGAACCAGCAAAAAGGATTCTGCAATCTACAAAATAAATAATTTGTTGGATGCAACGGATGTGATATGCTTTTGTTGGTTTGACCTCTTAAGCACTAAATATACCACAGGAATCACAAACACGATTTTTTAAAGATTAATTAACCTACTTTTAACGTAATATATGAAGCAACTAAAAAGTAAAAAGTAAAAAAACAAATCTAAAGATTAATTACAATAACACGTTCAAATATTTGAAAGAATAGCTCCCAAAAATGCCATTTGGCAAACTATAGAGCCGTTGACCTACACACTAATATCATAAACCTTAATTACCTTTAATGTTGCAAGTACAAGTTAACGTTGGCCAAACACCAGTGTTTGGGCATTGAATCTGTCCAGTTCCTGATAAGGAGTAACCAGTATTACAATTATAGGTAACCACAGCTCTGGTATGTTGTTGCAGAATAGCTTGGAGCTCCATTTGTAAGTAAAGGTGGTGTTCCGCAGTCTGAAATATCATATTTATAACCGTATAAATAAGCTTATAAACAATAAAAGCAACATAGAACACGACAAAGACGATGGTAATTAATAAATGAAAGAAAATAAAAAGCTTCTAAAAATTACTTCAGCAGAGTGTAGCATAATGACATAAATCAAAATTATCTTCTTCTAAATGACAATAATTTAAAAGAATGATCAATGACACAACTGAATAACAAAAGAAATATCTAACCTTACGTTTAAGATTAATTTTAAACTGTAATAAAACTATTTTCGTCAAAAATAGTTTTTTTAAATCATAATCTCAATATTTATTAAAAGCAATTATCAAACACCATTTAGATGGGGAAGTACAATTGAAAAACGATTATATTTTTAAAACAGGTCTGCCTAATAGTCGAGAAGTCTGAATGACAGACAGATCTTAAACGCACTTTTTTTATCTTAACGCCTCCCATCGCCTAGATTCGAATTCGACTTGTGGCGGATACTAGTGTGAAAATAAAACACTACGAATTTTGTCTTCTATTGAATTGACAGTTTTGATGTAGGTGGACGAATATAGTCATGTTACTCTACTCATTTTACTGTTAACTCAAAGATAGAAATGAACATAACTATGTTTTCTGAAATATAATTTGTATTTGTTGTAATCTGAATTGAATGATACTAAGATGATTTCAAATTTATATTACATGTTTTATTATTATTATTATTATCATTATTCTTATTATTATTGATTAAATATTATGTATGTCTTAAAAAAAACATTTTACCTTGTATAATGCAAACAAAATCAGATGCTGACCACGAACTTCCACAAGTGATGTTATATACGAGATTTCCACCTATACTGTATCCTGTATTACAAGTATAGCTTCTTGTTGACCCATACGTATTCGTTCCAGCATTCACTTGGGCATTGGCTACAGCTGGTGGTTCTCCACAGGATGCTAGAAATATAATTATTGAAAAGGGATCTAAACTTTTTGTAACCGATAATTTCATCTGATAAAAACTGTCGAGCCTGGTATAAAATGGTTGCAAAATGGTCAGCTAAGTTAAAACGTATTAACTGAAGCTTGCTAAATGATAAAGCATTTATTTTTACCATCACAAAGAAAAAAAATCATTTCGAGAAATAATGTATGGTTGTCGAATAAAAATTGAAAACACATTTAAGGAGTGTGATATTTTACTCGGAAGTGCTTGTACAATTACCCAAGAAATCAGAAGGCATTAGTATTTGCAAGACGAGTTCCTAAAACATACATTCCAGAAAAGGTTTCAAAAACTTAAATCAAATCATTATGATGTTGGCATTTATAACCCAGGATTTAAAAAAATATTTTTATTGACATGTTAAACCTATTTGCAAAGTCATCGCGATTATACTAAGGGAGTGTTGTCTTTATCAACAATAAACCTGCTGGAATATCCGTCGCGGGAGTTTACTAGTTATAAATATAATGAGCATTAATTTTGAAAATTGATACCATAAGAGTATAAACATAATCCAAAATACATTGCTTCTTCACTAAACTGTTTATAAGTAGTAGTTTGAAAAACTAGATCAACTATTTAATAGTCAAGATTTGGCAAATAATCATTATTAACGTTACCTATTTAGTAAATTTGATTCCTTTTTACAGAGAGCCAGATTTACAGTTGATGATGATGATGATGATGATGATGATGATGATGATTAATTTAACGTTGTCACAGAGGCCTAATTTTTGTACCAAACCTTTTTAAAGGTGTAAGAGGTCTAAAAAGTGTACAGTAAATCAAATGCATTCAGGTAATCTTTGAACTATAATGATCATAACAATGTATTTGCATGCACCTGCAATGATGTATTCAACCCCTTGAACTATAAATATGTTTATACGCTTTAAATTAAATAACTTGATACAAACACAAAGAACATGAAAATTCTGGCGTTGTCCAATTGCCACTGGCTTTACAGCTCACAGTTCCATTCCCCGAAAGTGTGTATCCTACAACACATTGGTATGTCCTTGTAGAGGTCACTGTGTTTTTTCCACTGTCAATAACAGCGTTAGCGATTGTAGGAGGATCATCACATTCTAAAAAGAGTTTTTTAAATATTCAATGGCAAAAATATACATGGAGTATGAGGTAATAAATAAAAGACAATCTGTTTCATCAACATTATGTGTATAACGGTTACAACAAAATAAGAAAGCCTAAACCCTATAACAAGACATCATTATGTCATCATATCTTGTGCCCGTCTGAAGTCAAAAATTGTACAATCAGTCATCTCAGTATAGTATATATTGATTCTGCCTTGTACTCCAATTCAATCATTTTCTGTTTATTTGGTTTGCCTGATTACATTTTTCTATGTTGTTCCAATGCAAAATACATAAGCACTCTAATTTGCTTTACCGCGTTTAGGTATTTGATTGACCTGGCTACTGTATCTTTGTCAATTTTATGTTGTTCAATATAAATATTTTGCATTTTAATTACTATAAAACCGCTTTATATAAAGGCTTAAAAATTTTCGCGATTTCAAAATGCCAGTTGTAGTAGCGCAGTTTTATTTTAGCACCAGTGATTACCCTGTTTGGGACCCTAAAATTTACACCTGTACCCGACTATATAATAATCTTAATTAAGCTTCCTGTTTTTATACAATCTGATATACTTGCGGAATCACCTGTGAACAAGTAATGAGTAGTAATAATTAAGTAAATGAAGCCATACATTTACTTTTAGTCATTCTGTACATGTAGACATATTTATAAAAATGTGGCGGTATGTCCAGAGAAAAACCCCGGAGTCCTCGTTGTTTACAAGTCCAAAACGCCGATTGTTTTTAAATTAAGGACTTTAGTGCTTTTTCCAACTGTTTTATTGTGGATTTACTGATTTTCGGGATTTATCGTGATTTAATTAGGATTTTATTCCATTTTAATTTTGTGTGCGTTCGCTTATCGTTCTCTCAGCTGAAACAGAAATGGACTTATAAATGTTGATAAAAATTATTATTGATTTTTATGCACGTGTTAATTGATATAGCTTCTCATTGATTAAATGTTATTTTAAAAAAACAAATTTTTTCTTCGATAATTAATATAATTATATGACGGGTATAATATTCAACAATAATAGCAGTTAAACATCATTAAAGACAGTTTCTGGGGACCGTTAGTATTTGCCCGTTATGTTAAATACTGTAAACCGTGAAAATTTTAGCAACAGTTTTATTTTAGCGGTTGAATTCGTCCGCCAATTGCGCTAAAATAAAACTGCCGCTAAATTTTCACGGTTTACAGTATTTGTTCTTATGAGATTGAGCTGATGTCTAGGTCGACTGCTTGTTATTCAACAACAAACATTTTTTGACTTAAATAATTCGCTTACTGGTTGTCAGTTTGTAATTTTCCTGGTACTTTATTTATTTTGAGTTTATGTTGTTCAAAAATAAATATTTTTGCATTCATTTTATAGACTATATGTCATTTATTGTTTGGTAAAATGCTGTATACAAAAGATGACTCTAATATCTTATTTGTAATATAAAATACAAATTTAAACACATTCTTGACAAAAAAAACTCATGCTAAAACTTTTAGTTTCGATAGAGAAAAAATAATTTGATTCGTTAATAGATAAAATGTAAACAAGTAATACTGCTTAAAGAGAATTATTGGAGAAAATTTTCAACTTTGTAGATTAAGATTTCTTAATAAGATTTGTGTTTGTAGGTTTAAAAAATCAAGTTCTAAACGTTTTCTATAAAATGCTAATACGTATGAAAATTATTTTTATTTATTGATATTCTGATAACAAATAATATTTCTAATATGCATATTATAAGTCTTACTAGCAAGTACGAAATAACCTTGTAATCGATATAAGTCACTCTGATTTTAAAAATTTTATTGGATTTTACAAATGCTCTTTGATACATAAAATTATTTTCAACCAGATATTAGTACATGTAATCAAACACAAACGGACGATTCTAAGTCCAAATCACATTCCAAAAACAAAGCAAATTTTCGAAAATGGCTAATTAAGACGTGAACATCAATCAAGGTGCCCCGGAAGGCTAGCTACACCCGCTGCGCGCAAAATGAAATTTGAGAATGAAAGGAACATGGAACTATTGGACGTCACATATATCTAGTATAAGTTTGGATAAAACAATTTCATACTTATCAGCAATATTGTCATGACGGCCATAAAAATTAAAGGGCCTGGATTAGCATAGGTTTGCAACATTTTTAGTACACACTTTATTTACAAGCAATTTGCTTAGTTGTAGAAAGTCCATGTAGTGGAAACAAGCTCTACCATACCTTATTAACAGTGAAACAAATAACCATACGCAGGAGAGAAGAAACTGTAAAATTACTACAAACGTTGCAATCTAAATATTAAAGTCATTACGTTTGTCATATCGCTTTAAACGTAGCCTTTATAGAGTGTCTTAATTGAGGTATAAGTCAAAATATGGAGCAGAACGTGGAGAATCAACCGTGTTTGTTATTTCAAGCTCACTATGATAGATGGCATATTCTTCTTGTAATTATTAAGGCACAGATTGTTAAATGATTTAGTGACAGTCTTCTCCCCAGATTTGACAAGGCTCTGTCTCATATGAACAAAGAAAGAAATTAACAAGCCAAAAATTGAACAATTTGTGCTCATTGGTATAGTGGTTGATTTTACATTATCATGGTATTTTCAGTATTTGTTTGTTTAAAGTTTGTATGGCGTTTTACAAAATAACCAGAATACACAAGGATCAATCATGAAGATAAGCGAGCATCATTCAGTGTAAGAGAGTATCATTTAGATGTTGGGCTTAATTAGAAGACGTTAAGCTTGAAACCTTATACAACTTGATAAGGGCAACTAGACAGGAATTATGCGTTAAATGCCTTGTTAAGGAACTTGGTTTAGATAGTATATCAGAGATTTTTTTATACCAAAACTTATTTTAGCAAAGATTAATCATATTGGAGTTTTTGAGTCTTTCGGTTTTAATTTAAAACAGGAAGAACTTGACCTTACTTACTTGAATTGGATTCCAAAACCTCACAAAAATCATCTAAATGTAGAACTAAATTACTATCATTTATTTTAATACAAATTTTGACAGTTGTCAAAGATGGTATTCAGACTTCTTCAGAAAAAGTCTAACCAAATGCGAGTTCTAAAAAAGAACTGAAAAACTCTAAAGAACTACCTAAATATCTTTTTTCTAATACTTTATCTTCAGTAAAAAGTATAAAGACGTTAGATTTTTTCTACACTTAATACCACTATCTCTCATTATAAATTGAAAGAAAGTCTGAAACAAACCATTCACTTGTCATTCTTTTACAAAAAGGTAAATATATAACACAAATACCAGTTAAACTTTGATGTGCCTGATGTGCATATTTCGGAAATTCATTCCTTATCAGTGACACTAGGACCAAAAAGTTTGATAGATGAAAAAATAAGCCAATCAGTTGAAAAAAATTATCTAAAGTTCCAAAATTATATAAATCCAAATCGAGCTAAGGAATGATTTTCATGATGGAAGAAACCTTAGTTTTAAATAAACTTCAAAATTTAAGACGGCTGAAAACTTTGCTAAATGGTACAAGATATAAATATCTAGTACTCAACAGTGAATCTGTTGACAAAAGACTGTCGCTTAAACATTCAACCCCACATACACATGACATTTTTTCTCTAGATAATCCCAAATTTGGATAACTTGTGAATGTCAACTATCCAAGTGGACTTAAAAGACAAGACTAATATTTCATGTTTTGCATCATATTTTTACTTATACCTCAATAAAACACCCACGAAAGGTTATATCTGAAGATATACGACAAACATGATGATTCAACATTTTCCATTGTTAACTTTCATTTACTTGCAGTAATATATCTGCTTCTCCTGCATATAGTTTATATGTTTCACAGTTAATACGGTATGGCAGAGCTTGTTCCCACTACGGGGACTTTCTACAACGAAGCAAGCTGATTACCATATAAGTGTTGACTCAAGGATATTGCAAGTATAGGCTAATCAAGGCTCTTAATTTTATGGCCGTCATGATAATATTGTTGATAAGTATGAAGTCACTATCCAAACTTATACTTGATATATTTGACTTCTTATAGTTTCATGCTCCTAGCAGATGAAGCTAGTTAGACAGGAGGTGCTTACCGGCCTCACTTTCTTGATAAAAGTTCACTTGTTTAACTGAATTTGCCTACTTTGAAAGTTTTTTACAATTTTATTTTCATTTTTATTTATTTATTTATTTTGATTGCGTTTGGACGTGTTGGTGTTTTATTAAGAAATAAACAAGGCATATCATATCAATATATAATAGTTATACAATTGGCAAACAAGTGCAGTACACATGCTATATTATTTCGTTCCCCAAATTAAATCTAAATGTGAATTTAAAAAAAAATTAAGAAACATTTTAAAGGCCAAAGACTTGCAAATTTTGTATGTTTTATTAAAATTAAAACTTTTTTCGTCGTAAATAAACATAAGAAAAACGTAGGTGCTTACAAAAATAATTCTAATTTTCTTTAACAATAATTACAATTATTATTATTATATATCTACATTTTGAATTCCTAAATATATAATACAAATACAAGTTAAATTTTCATGTGCCAGATGTGCACATTTCGGAAATTCATTCCTCATCAGTGACACTAAGACCGAAAAGTTTGATACATAAAAAATATATGCCAAACAGTTGAAAATAATGAATCTAAAGTTTCAAAATTATATAAATCCAAATCCAGCTAAGGAATGCTTTGCATGAGGGAACAAACCTTAGTTTTAAATAAATTTCAAATTTCAAACGACTGAAAATTTTGTTAAATGGTACGTTTTCTGACAGCACAAAGTACTGCCTACTGAGTTATGGATACCCTCGGGGAGTTTTACTCCACCAGCAGCGGTACCCGCTCAGGGGTAGTAAATATATAATACAAATACCAGTTAAATTTTCATGTGCCAGATGTGCACATTTCGGAAATTCATTCCTCATCAGTGACACTAAGACCGAAAAGTTTGATACATAAAAAATATATGCCAAACAGTTGAAAATAATGAATCTAAAGTTTCAAAATTATATAAATCCAAATCCAGCTAAGGAATGCTTTGCATGAGGGAACAAACCTTAGTTTTAAATAAATTTCAAATTTCAAACGACTGAAAATTTTGTTAAATGGTACGTTTTCTGACAGCACAAAGTACTGCCTACTGAGTTATGGATACCCTCGGGGAGTTTTACTCCACCAGCAGCGGTACCCGCTCAGGGGTAGTAAATATATAATACAAATACCAGTTAAATTTTCATGTGCCAGATGTGCACATTTCGGAAATTCATTCCTCATCAGTGACACTAAGACCGAAAAGTTTGATACATAAAAAATATATGCCAAACAGTTGAAAATAATGAATCTAAAGTTTCAAAATTATATAAATCCAAATCCAGCTAAGGAATGCTTTGCATGAGGGAACAAACCTTAGTTTTAAATAAATTTCAAATTTCAAACGACTGAAAATTTTGTTAAATGGTACGTTTTCTGACAGCACAAAGTACTGCCTACTGAGTTATGGATACCCTCGGGGAGTTTTACTCCACCAGCAGCGGTACCCGCTCAGGGGTAGTAAATATATAATACAAATACCAGTTAAATTTTCATGTGCCAGATGTGCACATTTCGGAAATTCATTCCTCATCAGTGACACTAAGACCGAAAAGTTTGATACATAAAAAATATATGCCAAACAGTTGAAAATAATGAATCTAAAGTTTCAAAATTATATAAATCCAAATCCAGCTAAGGAATGCTTTGCATGAGGGAACAAACCTTAGTTTTAAATAAATTTCAAATTTCAAACGACTGAAAATTTTGTTAAATGGTACGTTTTCTGACAGCACAAAGTACTGCCTACTGAGTTATGGATACCCTCGGGGAGTTTTACTCCACCAGCAGCGGTACCCGCTCAGGGGTAGTAAATATATAATACAAATACCAGTTAAATTTTCATGTGCCAGATGTGCACATTTCGGAAATTCATTCCTCATCAGTGACACTAAGACCGAAAAGTTTGATACATAAAAAATATATGCCAAACAGTTGAAAATAATGAATCTAAAGTTTCAAAATTATATAAATCCAAATCCAGCTAAGGAATGCTTTGCATGAGGGAACAAACCTTAGTTTTAAATAAATTTCAAATTTCAAACGACTGAAAATTTTGTTAAATGGTACGTTTTCTGACAGCACAAAGTACTGCCTACTGAGTTATGGATACCCTCGGGGAGTTTTACTCCACCAGCAGCGGTACCCGCTCAGGGGTAGTAAATATATAATACAAATACCAGTTAAATTTTCATGTGCCAGATGTGCACATTTCGGAAATTCATTCCTCATCAGTGACACTAAGACCGAAAAGTTTGATACATAAAAAATATATGCCAAACAGTTGAAAATAATGAATCTAAAGTTTCAAAATTATATAAATCCAAATCCAGCTAAGGAATGCTTTGCATGAGGGAACAAACCTTAGTTTTAAATAAATTTCAAATTTCAAACGACTGAAAATTTTGTTAAATGGTACGTTTTCTGACAGCACAAAGTACTGCCTACTGAGTTATGGATACCCTCGGGGAGTTTTACTCCACCAGCAGCGGTACCCGCTCAGGGGTAGTAAATGTATAATACAAATACCAGTTAAATTTTCATGTGCCAGATGTGCACATTTCGGAAATTCATTCCTCATCAGTGACACTAAGACCGAAAAGTTTGATACATAAAAAATATATGCCAAACAGTTGAAAATAATGAATCTAAAGTTTCAAAATTATATAAATCCAAATCCAGCTAAGGAATGCTTTGCATGAGGGAACAAACCTTAGTTTTAAATAAATTTCAAATTTCAAACGACTGAAAATTTTGTTAAATGGTACGTTTTCTGACAGCACAAAGTACTGCCTACTGAGTTATGGATACCCTCGGGGAGTTTTTCTCCACCAGCAGCGGTACCCGCTCAGGGGTAGTAAATATATAATACAAATACCAGTTAAATTTTCATGTGCCAGATGTGCACATTTCGGAAATTCATTCCTCATCAGTGACACTAAGACCGAAAAGTTTGATACATAAAAAATATATGCCAAACTGTTGAAAATAATGAATCTAAAGTTTCAAAATTATATAAATCCAAATCCAGCTAAGGAATGCTTTGCATGAGGGAACAAACCTTAGTTTTAAATAAATTTCAAATTTCAAACGACTGAAAATTTTGTTAAATGGTACGTTTTCTGACAGCACAAAGTACTGCCTACTGAGTTATGGATACCCTCGGGGAGTTTTACTCCACCAGCAGCGGTACCCGCTCAGGGGTAGTAAATATATAATACAAATACCAGTTAAATTTTCATGTGCCAGATGTGCACATTTCGGAAATTCATTCCTCATCAGTGACACTAAGACCGAAAAGTTTGATACATAAAAAATATATGCCAAACAGTTGAAAATAATGAATCTAAAGTTTCAAAATTATATAAATCCAAATCCAGCTAAGGAATGCTTTGCATGAGGGAACAAACCTTAGTTTTAAATAAATTTCAAATTTCAAACGACTGAAAATTTTGTTAAATGGTACGTTTTCTGACAGCACAAAGTACTGCCTACTGAGTTATGGATACCCTCGGGGAGTTTTACTCCACCAGCAGCGGTACCCGCTCAGGGGTAGTAAATATATAATACAAATACCAGTTAAATTTTTGATGTGCCAGATGTGCACATTTCGGAAATTCATTCCTCATCAGTGACACTAAGACCGAAAAGTTTGATACATAAAAAATATATGCCAAACAGTTGAAAATAATGAATCTAAAGTTTCAAAATTATATAAATCCAAATCCAGCTAAGGAATGCTTTGCATGAGGGAACAAACCTTAGTTTTAAATAAATTTCAAATTTCAAACGACTGAAAATTTTGTTAAATGGTACGTTTTCTGACAGCACAAAGTACTGCCTACTGAGTTATGGATACCCTCGGGGAGTTTTAACCAATGTGATAGTATCCAAAATCGAGTCATTAATTATACTTAAAATTGGCACTTTCAACTGAACTTTCCTGTACTTATTCTTTTCAAGAAACTTTGTTTTGATTTTATGATGGTCTTACCAATTAATATACACTTAACTGCATTCTGGCGAAGAACCACGCATTTCTCTTTCTTTGAACAAGCCGAGTTACCACATAAACCTTTTAATTCCTATAAATAAACATTAGTGAGTGCCATTAGTAGTTTTTGCTTTAAAATTACTGTTTGATTATATTTGAATACTTTTGTTTCAGAATAATTACGGTTCAAACAATATTTTGATGAGAACAAATTACAACTAAAGTCCACATTTACCCAATTTTGATAAAAGAACTGTTTAATTCCTCAGCTTAATGATTACTTTCTAATAAATATACTAGATATATCCTATTAGTCGAAGCAAGTAGGTTTACACCTTATAGGCGAAATAAATTAATAAATTATTTACCTTAAAATTAATATTTTTTAAAAAATGTATTCGTTTATTAAAAATATTTTTTAAATAACTATATATTCTTTCCCTTTACGAAATTGGTATTGTTCAAAAGAAATTTATGGTATTATAGTGCTTCCACACACACACACACACACACACACACACACACACACACACACACACAGAGATATATTCTTAGCTTGAATATATGTTATCGTTTTAGTTAGAGAATTTCTAATGTTTTAATGTTTATGTTGGTTCCTATAATATAAACCAAAGTTTTAAGTATTTAAGGCACTCATTCTTGTTGTAGTAAATTTTCAATCAAAAAACAAATGATGTGGGACGTAAATTCCTTTGCGAATTATATGATAGCCAGTATAACAATATTTTTTATCAAATGCATTCAAACTTAATCTACGATTTTTATCATTTTACGCCATTCAATTGGTTAATGTTTCATTTATAATTATTTTATGAAGAAGTACATTATACCTGGTAAACTGGTAAATTATCCTGTACATCAACATTAGAAAATTTACATTTGAAGTGGTCCCATGATACATACTATAAATGAGGAACCAAATTCTAACACCCAATTGAAGTAATTCTTTTAATTATACTGAAATAGTAAATTTATTCTTTATGTTACAATGTGATAAAACAAAAATTCTATCTGTATATATCAGTTTTCACTTTCGATAACGTTCCGGTCTATATTACGCACATTTCTTGTTTCTGATTACTTACTTAGCGAAACATTTAATGTTTATTAATTGCCAATAAAAGCATTTAATGGAGAAAAGCCCAGAAGCTTTTATTAGTTTTTTTAACATAATATTCCTGACACAAACAATAGGTCTATAGTACTTAAAAAAAATATTTAAAAATGTTTTCATTTATTACAGTTGTCAACATAACGATAAAACCGATGTTATTTTCATATCGGTCTCACATCTTTACAATGTCACTGGTTTAAAGGACAATTATAGACCATGATAAAAAAAAATTCAAATTACAACATATCCCCTTATAAGAAAACAGCGATTCAGACTTATATCACTTTACAAATTTTTACATTTTTAAACATCCATAACATCTAAACAACTAAACATATTGGTTCATACTAACAATCCTCCGAAAATAATAATAATAGAACACCAGATTTAACGAAAATTTTAGAAATTTCTTTTTATTTGCTCCGTGAACGAAATCAAATATTGCTGTAATAAAAGACTTGAAGGAAGAAAACATTTTTTTCTATATTTACAGTCAAAAAACGGGAGGAGAAAAATCTTATTTTACGTTTATTTATACTTTTGGTGAAACTACATTGTTCTTTTTTATGATAAAAGTTAAAAGCCAAGTATAAAGATTTTAAGCTTAGAAATTTCCATTTGTGCATTTTTCATGATATATTTCTAAATGAAAATTCCAACAACAAACGGCACTTTTATGAAAATATTATACTTACGGTAGGAATGTTCGGTCTTTCTCCATACCAAACTTTGGTACCCCTCACAAGTGATGAAGAAGAAGTATCTTCGTCGTATATAGAACATATCTTATCATTCATATTAAAGCTAAAAGATTTACAGTCATATGAACTATAGACAGCGCACTGTTTTATGCACATTTTATATCCGATCCCATTTAGTACGAATTTAGCCAAAACATTTAAATATGAATCATAAATATCGGTTCCATACGAAAACTGGATAGAATAAAGAAACAAAATAAAAAGAATGCTCAGTGATTTGTAGATTTTTTGTAACCACATATTTTGTTTTATAAATAATGTTTTGTCTTATTATTCCCGTAAAACTTTATACCAAATATAAATAAATGCTAGTAACATTTATCAGATTATCCATTCTGTTTGCGCTTTTATCGCTTCCTATCTTATATTAACACGGTTGGATGTAGGTTGTTAATTTTCTTTCACGGTTATACCGTGTGCTTTGACAATAAGATCATTAAGTGCTTATATAAAAAACTTGTATCCAATTTATACTTATCTAACATCTATTCAAGCATTAACTATTGAATCGATTCAGTTGCTTTTATCATTTATGAAAACATCATCAATAGCATCACATATTATATTATTTAATACTTTGTCTTGAACATTCACTTTGTTATAAAAGAGGTCATTAATTTAAATAAAAGAGAGACCTAAGAACTCTACATGTTAAAAAATATTAGTGAAAAAAAAACCGTCCAGATAAAATACCATGGTCACGCCAAAATATAATTTTGGTTAAAAATTCATAACAAAAAATAAACGTAATATTTTGATTAGAAAAATGATAGTTATCAATAAATGTTTGATTTTGTTTAAAAAAGTATCTTTTATATTAAATGTCTCATTTTGGACGTGGATCTAAAGTAAACAATAAACGGTTTCGGTTAAAAACTTCAAAATTAACAATTAACGTCTGACTTCGTTTAAAGAATCACAATTTACACTTAATGTTTAATTTGGGTTAAAAACAAACAGTTAATACTAAAACAAATTGTTGACGAAGTAATTACTTATCGTTTGATTTAAGTTTCAATCAAACCCATAGTGAGCAATAACAATTTAATTTTAGTGAAAAACCTAAAATAGTAAACTCTGAAATCAAACTCATATTAAATAATGAACGTTTAATTCAGCTAGAAATAAATCATATAAACAGTAGCCTATTTAACTAGTGTAAAGTCTAAATTGCAGAAAAAAAATGAACGTTTGATTTCGGTTAAAAGAGTTTCCTGTAAAACGTTTGATATTTGTTAAAATTGAACTTGACTAAACAATGAACGTTTGATTTCACAAAAAAGATAACATACATAGTTGACAATAAACGTTTGATTATGGAGAAAATCATACTCGGACTCAGAACATCTAATTTAGGATATAAGATATCAAAGTTTACACTTAACTTTTGATTTTGAATAAAAGATGCCATGTTAACACTATCCTTGATAAGGGATAAATGATATCATAGCTTACAGTGAAAGTTTGCTTTAAATATGGCTATCATAGTTAACACTGAACGTTTGGTTTTGGTAGAGATCACACTCATATTCAGAACGATTGATTTAAAATAAAGGGTATCATAGATAACATTAAACCTCTGACAAGGTATAAAAATGATATATAGGTAACACTGAAAGATTACTTTGAATTCAAAAGCTATTATACTTACAATGAACAATTAATTGTGATAAAATACATGTATATCGCTGTTAACACTGACCGTTTGATTTTGAATAAAAAAAATTATACTTAACACTGACCGTTTGATTTTGAATAAAAGAAATCATACTTAACACTGAACGTTTGGTTTTTTTAAAGATATCATACATAACACTGAACGTTTGGTTTTTATAAAAGATATCATACGTAACACTGAACGTTTGGTTTTTGATAAAAGATATCATACGTAACACTGAACGTTTGGTTTTTATAAAAGATATCATACGTAACACTGAACGTTTGGTTTTTGATAAAAGATATCATACGTAAACATGAACGTTTGGTTTTTTATAAAAGATATCATACGTAAACATGAACGTTTGGTTTTTGATAAAAGATATCATACGTAACATGAACGTTTGGTTTTTTATAAAAGATATCATACGTAAGCATGAACGTTGGTTTTTTATAAAAGATATCATACGTAAACATGAACGTTTGGTTTAAATAGGAATCATACCCGTACTCAAAAACTTTAAATTTGGAAAAGAGATATCATACTTAAAGCTGAGCATTTGATATGAGATAAATTATATCATAGCTAACAGTAAACGTTTGATTTTGAATAAAAACATCATCTTTTGATAAGGAATGCTTTGCATGAGGGTACAAACCTTAGTTTTAAATACATTAAAAAATTGAGTCGGCTGAAAATTTTGCCAAATGGGTACATTTTCTGACAGTACAAAATACTGCCTACTGAGTTATGGATACCGTTTGACTGATCATTTACTGATGAGGAATGAATTTCCGAAATGTGCACATCATGCACATCAAAATTCAACTGGTATTTGTGTTATATATTTACTACTCCTGAGCGGGTACCATCGCTGGTGGAGTATAACTCTCCGAGGGTATCCATAACTCAGTAGGCAGTACTTTGTGCTGTCAGAAAATGTACCTTTTAACAAAATTTTCAGCTGCCTTAAATTGTAAAATTTGTTTAAAACTAAGGTTTGTTCCCTCATGCAAAGCATTCCTTGGCTGGATTTTGATTTATATTATTTTGCAATTTTAGATTCATTAATTTCTAACTGTTTGGCTTATGTTTTTTATTATCAAACTTTTCGGTCTAAGTGTCACTGATGAGGAATGAATTTCCGAAATGTGCACATCTGGCACATCAAAATTCAACTGGTATTTGTGTTATATATTTACTTCATAAAATTTAAGGTAAATGCTAAAGTTGGCATTTTTCTTTATTCGTTGTACTTTTCAAAATTTGTTTTAAATTAATTACAAAACCTAAAACCGTTTTTATTTTAGTTAATTGTTATTTTTGTAGCAAAAAATCCCCAAGTAATCAAGACATTTAATCCAATATGCAATTGTTATTTATATAATATAAATAGCTATATCAAACTTAATATTTACAAAATTGATTTAAATCAAAAGTAAAGTAGAAAAAAACGGGATTGTATAAAACTGTTCGAAATGGTGGAGCATAAGAACACGATGATGAAATATGTTGTAATGATAATTTATTTACATAATAATTTTGAAAAAAATTCCAATTTTAAAAGTTTACATACATCTGTATATAAAACGATGAATTGAATCCGGTATGATGTAAACATTGTTATTTACATTATACCTCAACGCAAACGTAAAAATAAACACAGAAAGGCTAAAACTAAAAGTATTCTATCGACATATTGATATAAGGTAGTTAGTATAACACTTATAAATGGATAACTTTGTTTTCAACAATTGCTATCACGGATTTTTTTTCACTGTCAAAAAGAAAATTGAGTAGAGTTAAAGCACTACTGGACGAAAATGGAAAATTTTACGATGATCTGAGGGACCAGACCGACATATAAATTCTTAATGAACAATCTGTTTTTGCACAAAAAATATTATCATCTCCAAACTAAAACCGCCATGATCAGCCTATTCGTCAATGCCAGATTCCAACATTGAAGAAAAAAGATCAGGGGATTACTTTTGTGGGTCAATTTAATCAAGGTGTCTGACGTGATCTCATCAAGGGAAGAAAATAAAAATCTATCTAAAAATATTGCGCAAATATTCTAAAAGACCATCAATGTTGGATGTTCACCAAATAACGGAAGGAAAAAAAAAGTGAAGAAACGTAATGACACTTAGAAGTCGCGTATTGTGATCTCAAACGTCATCCTCAAGGATAAGACCAACAATCTAAACTTTCTTTTACAACCCCCCCCCCCATATATATATATATATATATATATATATATATATATATATATATCTATATATATATAAAAACATACCAGTCCTTGTCCAATTCCAAAACTAAAGTAAAACTTTGAAAACTGGCAAAATTAGTTTTACACGTGAGCTTCCATCAAGGAAGTGAGGCCGGGTGCTCTGGAAGGGTAAGCACCTCCTGTCTAGCTAGCTACACACGTCACGGGCATGTCGATTTTGAGAAAGAAAGAACATAGAACAAGCTCTACCGTACCGTATTAACTGTGAAACATATACACCATACGCAGTAGAAGCAGGGATATAACTGCAAAGAAACAGGAAGTTGATAATAGAAAAATTGAAGTCATTACGTTTGTCGTATAGCTTTAGATTGTAACCTTTCGTGGGATGTCATCATTGAGATATAAGTCTACATATGAAGCAGAACACGGAGAATCTGTCGTGTCTTTTATTTCAAGCTTCACTTGGATAGATGACATTCACATATTCTCCAAATATGTGATTATTTAGAGATAGAAAGTCATCTTTATATCTGTATGTGTAGTTGAATGATTTAGCGACAGTCTTTTCTCCTGATTTGACAAGGTTCTGTAAAAATTCTGATTAATATAAATAAAGACACAAATATCACACACACACACACACACACACACACACACACACACACATATATATATATTAACCTCCCGATTCCGCAATAATATGTCCTAAAGCGTCGATTTAAAGTAATAATTTTAAAATTTTCTAGGGAAAAAATTATTTTTTGAAGATAAACATTATTATCAGATACATGTAAAAACTTTTTGACAGAAAATTTTTCCCTTAAATATTACAATATCACAAAATAAAAAAAGTGAAAATGATATCTGACTGAAATTTGTTTTCAATTGAAACAATTGCCCTATGTTGAATTTAGTATTTTAAAAAATTTAGATTTTTTGTGTGATTTCTGTCTAACAAACAATGATGTCTTTTTCCTCTAAATAGAATACTGGTCATCAGCAGAAATATGGGATTGAATTTCATGTACTGCACTATTAAAGAGAGATAGAGAAAGAGCTAAATAATAATAAATGTGTGAAAGAAATGGAACCAGTTTGAACCAACTAACAACTGTTTGCACATTTGTAAAAAACACTTTCATAAGGTTAATCTTAATGTTGTATTAAGTTAGGTTAAGCTCTATGCTATATATGTATACAATTGTATATATATATATATATATATATATATATATATATATATATATATATATATATATATATATATATATATATATATATATATATATATATATATATATATATATATATATCGTGTGTATTTTATAAAGACTCGAAGACTGGATATATATTTTGAAATATCCTGTAATTTCATTGATCTATAGTATTAATGCAAGTTTCGGCTAACAAAAATATAACGGTTTTTTTTAGTATTAAATATGTTCATCTAGGGATTAGGTAATAAAAACGTGATAACTGTTTTTGGTTTATTGAACATAAATAAATAATACATGTTATTGTAACTCGTGTTACATAAAGCATGTAGTTAGATGAAGTCAGGGCAATTAATTATTTTCATTTGACTTACTGTCGTCCAATATAATATGGGAGTTTATATCGTTATTAAGCTTATAAGTGTTAAACTAACAAATACGGTAACTGTCCTTAGCTGTACCGTAATATACATAATAATGCTTATTTAACTGGATAAAATCATAACTAAACAATTCTATAACGAAAACACATATAAAGAGATATTAAAATTTAAATTTGAAAAAATGGAATAAGTAATATTTTTTGTGTTAAAGGACAGCAGTACTGTGGTTGTGTCGTCGTTATTGTCAACAATAGTGCAAAGTTTTTTACCCGGTATCCGTAGATACTGGTTATTAAAATACCAATATAGGCGGGTGGGTGCAACAAAGTGGTTTCCGGGGTATAACTTAGAGTATAAGACATTCTTTTCAAAATAACTTTTTGCAAAAAGATACACGTTGACATCTTGCTTGAGATAGATTATGTGGTCAAATGCTAAAAGGTCAAGGTCAATGGATAAAAAATCTTGAAATATCTTTTCAGACGAATGTAGGTAGTAGTAGGTACTTGTACTTCCTTTTGTGATATTTCAAGACCTCTGGTGTCTATGGTTATTCTATTTCGTGAAATTTCATTGAAAAAAAAAGTCGGCGTTAATTTTATTTTTTTTTTATTTTATTTTATTTTATTTTATTTATTTATTTTATTTATTGTTCTTCAATAAAACAAGCACAAAGCCAATAACTTATCTCTGTTTCAGCAAGGATTGGGTCTGGTTGATAGCCACGTACTGTCAATATTAAACTTTTGCGAAATTCGAAGCAAATCACGCAAAAGTCTGCACAGCGTCCATTCAGGTTATTTCTCAATGACCCGAATGAAAATCAGCTTTTATGCTTAAGTGGATAATACACTACCTTGTCCAATACTCTGCTTAACAGGGAACCACCTAGATTGTTAAGAGTTTATAATAAAAGAACCAGTGATAATCAAATGTAAGCAGCCATAATTTACCAGTAACATCAATATTTGCAGCTTATACAACATACCATCTCACCAGACAGTATCAAAGGCTTTTGCACTATCTAAGAATGTTGCATAAACTTTGCTACGACGTTTTAATGTATTTAACGGACTTTTGAAAGTTAAATGAAGCTGTAACACAGCCTTAGTGTTTTCGAAATTTCTGTTGCTGCCCGTTAGGGAACTCTTTCCTAACAACATTTGTCATTATTCTGTTATAAAAAGTTTTTCGAACACCTTGAAAATACATGACAGTAGAGTAATTGGTCTGTAGGTCCCTGGTCAATTTGCACATTTTTTTTACATTTCTGGATAGATGTCATTAGTCTATTTTTCCCATTTTTTGGGAAACTTTATCGATTTCAACAATGTCATTAAATAATTCGACATCATTTATAGCGGTAAGACTTTTATTGCCGCTTATTGAATATTCATTTTAAATGAGGTCACGCCTAGACGCTTTTCGATACTTTAGGTTTTTAATTCTTTGCTTCAATTCCTCCGTTGTTATTTGTCCACCAGGGATATCACTGAAAACATTCCTGCACTGATGAAATTTGTCATCGACTCGTTAAGCAACTGTTGTAAAAATGTTCCATCATACATCATGTTCCCGTTTGTCATTGTAGTCTTAAAGATGTAATAGTAAGCAAATGCATTTGTAATATCGCTTGGCTCTTGAAGTGTTTGATAACTGTATACAATTTCTATGCATGTGGTTTTGCTTCTTGGTCTCTGCCTTTAAATGAGCCTCCAAAAAAAAACTAATATCGCATTAGGCAACTTTATCAATATCGCTATATACCTGATCACAATATCGCTCGCATGCCAATTTTTTTTTTAGTATTTAGAATATTTTTCAATTTTTTATTTTTGTATCTACGATCCGTGTTGCATGCCCCTAGATCTACTAACACTTATCAACATTTTTCCCATGTCGCGTTCCTTTTTTTTTTTTTTTTTTTTTTTTTGGGGGGGGGGGGGGCTTGTTTTACCTCGTTGTTTCAGTATGGCTTGCTACTGGAATTAAAGGAAGATTTGGGGATGCTTTAATTAGAACGCATTTAAGGATTTTCTGAAAGATTGTATCATAGAAGCAGTGTATTAGATCCTCCAACTGAAACAATGTCATTTCTATAGAAGCGATAGCATTATTTAGTTTGTCAACATAACTTGTAACCAGACTCGATGCTGATTGCTTTAATTGCTTATCAGGAAATTTGAGTTTCTTATTGGTAGTTAATTGTCGTACAATAATGGAAAATGGTCTGAAGTAGTTCGCTTAACGGGCTTCGTCAAGGTTTTCTGAAACATTTACGTAATTAGCCAAGCATTTTCGACAAAAATATAATCTAGCATGGTTTGATCGGTTATGTGTACTACGTATACATTTAGTAAGCAAATTTACGGGTCGAGTTCGCGACCTTTTTTTTTTTTTTTTTTATTTTTTTACCTTTTGTGCTTTTATTTCAATGCAGATTGTAACATCTTTATTCCACTTTGAACCAAAGCTAAAGTTCCGGGTCATTAAATTTCAAAAGAAGATTTAAATTGTTCTGTGTTTATTAATTGAAGAAGATTATAGTTTCAGTATTTTAATGAAGTCAAATTCAAAGGCATAACCTAGTCTTTGCGCCTTTGCTATAAGAAATTTTAATGGAGATTTCAACTTTACAAGTTTGACACAGTTTTACTACATTTACTACTCTACAACCTAAAAAGATAATGACGTGTGTTTTTCTCAAATTTTCTATGTTTTTTTTTTTTTTTTTTTTTTTTTTTTTTAACTTCAAAATACGAGACAAAATTTTTTAAACCTTGTGTTAATGCAACATTCTGAAATATTTTTGAGATATTTTGGTAAGTTATTTATCCTTATTTATGAAGGATAATCCTTTTCTAATGTATAAAACCTGGTTATTACAGAACTTCCGTGACTTTTTATGGTGAATGTAGTTTTGGAATATTAAACTGCACTTTTACTATGTATTATGAAATATTACTATTTATCTTCGTGATGACTGGGTAATTTAGATATGCGTATGAATTTTACCAAAACGTCTGTTTAATAATTCAGATGAGACTTGCAATCCGTGAATTAATCAATGTTTGTATCTCATCACATACTCATATTTGACATTAAAAGGTAATCCAGTAGGACATTACATGACATATCATATTATTACATTAAAATGCAATGCTGACGGCAAACAAAATGGAAATATCCTCGCCAAATTTGATGTACCTGATAGAAAGCAGAGACAAAATCACAAATATAGCCAAATAATTAAATATTAATGTCAGCAATAGATTCTACTTACGGAGGCCCAAAGGCTATAAATTGTAACACAGCAAAATACCACTTAGCATAGTTTACATCCCCCAAAAATATAAATGAAATAAAAATGTTCAACCCCACCAATATAATATTTCTACAGTATTTAAAATAGGTAGATCTTATCTGATTTGTTGCTGATGAAATGTGTAACACGAAATTCCCAAACCGTTTGCATTACTATTTATTCGAATTTCCTGACAATAAATAAGTGCATATGTTCACTTTTTAACTTGCTTTAGTATTTCAATTTAGTGTCAAGCAAGTTAAATATTTCAATCAACAGTGTCATTAAATATCTGCAATCTCAATAAATTTTAATGTGTTATGAGGCTACAATTATAATAAAATATAATAAATTTGAGAAAGATGATATAAAATTAAAACTGTTTCAAATGAAGCAAAATTGGGCAAGGTTACATATATAAAAATAATTTTTACTCCATGGGAACGAGATTATTTCAAACTCTTATAATTAATGATAACAAACGTATTGGTTTCATTGTAAAAATGATGTTTTAAATTTTATTCACGGTCCTTCATAATCTCAATATTGTGACTCGGGTAGTCTTTAGGTAGATAAACACGGACTATATATAGCACTTATGAGTAAAATTTTTATCTATGTTTTCAGTTACAAATTTCAACATTTTCAAAGCTATAAATGACCGACAATAAGCCTCTTGTGGTATTATTTTTATGTATACAATATTCATGCATATCTTATATCTCAATATGTTCCAAAAAAGAAAGCACTGATCCATTGAAAATCAAACTTCATGCAACAATGACTGTTTTAATGAAGTTTTTTAGTCATGCAATACTTGCTCAAGTATCATAAATACTAAAGAAAGAAGATATATAAACGAAAAACATATTGACCTAACATTATACTGTATTGTGTTATGTATCATTTAACGTCAATTTTTTCATCATAATTTGTATACTTACAAACAGTTAACACTGTTCATAAAAATTATTGCATTCGTTTCAATTATTTTAACTGAAAAGTCTTGATTAACTTATAACAACTGACGGAACTTCTATGGTCTATTATTCATCAGTGAAACGGGTGTGAAGAAAAGTTTAATTGGCAATGAGTTAAGATATAATAGGCCCAGTTTACTTTACACTTTCTGTTATCCTTTTTTTTTGGACATATACCAGTCAGTTAGTTATTTAGTATCTTGCATACAATAAGACCTAGTAAGATCTTCAGATTAAATAGACATGCATATATAAATGAATAATATAATAAATAATATATATATATATATATATATATATATATATATATATATATATATATATATATGCAAACAAGATCCCGGTTGGCCTTAACGCTCATCTGAGGATATGTCCAAAATTGTTTGATTTAAACATATTTTATTTGTCAGTCATATATACACAAATATAAGTACATTATATATAATTATAATTACATATATAAACAAAAGGATTCAGAAACAAGTGCCATAGCACTTATATTAATCTGTCTCCCAAATAAATAAGAAATTCATTTTTCAAATGCGCCTAGTTTCAGGGTTAATCACACTTAACATTTAATTTTGAAACACTAAGTATAAGAAAATCGTTTTGTCAGATGAATATATCTATGCATGGATCTGAAAACTTCTATATTTTGTTGGGGCTGGAGTGAAGTGTCACCAAACAATAGTAAATTAGTAGACAATGTGTGTGGTAACGAATGTAATAGTCTGTCACGTAGGTTTGAATAACGGTTACAATAAAAAAGAAAATGTTCGGTTGTCTCTATTTGACCACATGCACAATAAGGATTGTCAATTAAATTTTTGTTATAGAGATGAGCCCGAAGTGCACAATTATTGCGAAGTCTGGCGTGTAAGATTTGAGACAGTCTATTACCAGTATTATAATAAAAGGGTGGTTTTATTTGATTTTCATTAAGAAGAGCTTTAAAAGAAGAAGGTGAAGTTGTTTGTCTCATAGATAATGGAAGTTCGTTCCAGTCTCTGATAGTAGCAGGTAGAAAATCTTGAAAATGTGCTTGAGAGTGACAGAGAATTGTAGGTATTTGATCTGACTGTCTTGTTGTTCTGTATTGTCGTTGGGGAATTAAGTTTGAAAGATTGTCTTTTGTCAGACCATAAAACATCTTATGAAACTGAGTAAGTCTGTGTTTTTTTCTTCTGACAGACAGAGGTTCCCAACCTGTTTCTGAGTAAAGAGCTTGCTTTGAACAAAGTTTTGTTAAGCCAGTTACAATTCTTGCAGCTTCAAGGTTTAGTTTCTCTAATTCTTCTTGCAAGTTAATTGGAAGGTTATCCCAAACAATATCAGCGTATTCGAGTATCGGACGTATGAATGCAAAGTATAGGTTTTGAAGGGAATTTCTGCTAAGATGAAATTTGAACTTCCTAAGAATATTTAGTCTAATAGAAGCTTTTGAAAGTATGTTGCTAACATGTTGGTTCCAAGAACCATCTGATGAAAATGTGATGCCCAAGTGTTTGTGTTCATTTGTTTCAATAATATCTACATTGTTAAGTGAAAGAGTTGGATGTGTAATTTTGTTATGTTTCCTTGATATAACCATGCTCTCAGTTTTCTGTGGGTTGAAAGAAACGAGCCACTTTCTGGACCAATCATAAATAAGTTGGAGGGAATTATTTAGCAATTGAGAAGCCGTTTCTGGGTTATCAACTATTAGATACAAGGTTGTATCGTCTGCAAAGAGTCTAATGTTAGCAGTGATATCACGAACTATGTCGTTTATGTAAAGAAGAAAAAGAAGTGGACCAAGGATAGATCCCTGAGGTACCCCAGCTAGCACATCCTGCCATCCAGAACAAGTACCAAGATGTACCACCCGTTGTTTAAGACAAGACAGATAATCTGTAAACCATAAAAGTAATTTACCCTTTATTCCATAACTCTGAAGTTTGTGAAGAAGTCCCTTATGCCATACTCTGTCGAAAGCCTTACTAACGTCCAGAAAAACCATCCTAATTTCTTTTCCATCATCTAAAGCTTTGCCAAGAGTGTTTGATAGATCTAGTAATTGATTAACAGTAGAATCGCCTTTGGTAAAACCTGATTGGTATTGCGATATAGCAGAGTTAGAAAAGAGATAGTTATAGACGTATTTATAAACACATCTCTCCATTACTTTGCCTAGTACACTTAGAAGTGAGATGGGTCTGTAATTCGTGACAAGAGAGGGATCATCTTTTTTAAATATAGGAGAAACGTTAGCTTTCTTCCATAAGCTAGGAAATTTACCGGTCTCTAGGGAAGTGTTAAAAAGATTGGAAAGGGGATATTTCAGTTCGGTTGCAGCATTTTTAAGGAAGAAAGGACTGATACCATCGGGACCGGTAGCTTTGGAAGTGTCCAAATTTATTAAGATGTCATAGACATCGTTTTCACTGATATAAATGCTAGTAAGAGTGTTATCTATATATTGAGACTGAGTTGACGGAATGGAAGTGTGTTCGTCATTAATTGAAGATTGAGAGCAGAAGTATTCATTAAAGATTTGAACCTTGTCATTAATGTCATCATATACTTGGCCATTGTGTTGTAAAGGCGGTATGTTGTGATGTTTTTGTGAGTATCCTGTAAGGGATTTTATTGTTGCCCACCAGTCTTTTGTTTGTACGTCGGCGGATTCTAACTTGGTTGCTATATTATCATGAAATCTTTGTTTAGCCGTCCGTATATAGTTTGTACATCTGTTTCGGAAGTGTCTGAAAGCAGCCCAGTGTTGAGATTTATTAGTAGATTTAGCCCTACTGTGGAGTCGTTTGCGTTTTCTAATCATCTGTATATAGTTTTGTTTAACCACGGTGGTTCATTTTGTCGTATTGTTATTGTTTTATTTGGTATAGTGTTTGTTGCAGTTTTTAGTATTGTGTTTGTAATGTTATCTGTCGTCTGATCAATGTTAACTGTTAAGTTTTGTTGCCAGTTGTAGTGGGCAAGAGTTTCTTTGAAAGTTGTAAGATCAGCCCTATCATAGTTCCAGATATGACGCGAAAAAGAAGGAGAGTTTTGTTTAGGAATTTTTAGTCTAGTAGAAACAGGACAATGGTATCTGTATATTAGATTCTCTAGAAAGTAGTCCCCAACTGTATAATTGTCAACAAGATTTCTGTCGCTTACGAGAATAACGTCAAGTAGTGACGATGAGTTATCCCAGAAATGGGTGGGTTCTGTGATTAGTTGAGAAAGGCTATACATTCTACATATATTTCTTATTTTATTGTTAGTAGGTTAAAGTTGGTCCTCGTTAAAGTCACCTGTAAGAAGAATAATATCTGCGTTAAGGTCAAATGCTGAATCCAGGGCAGTTTCAAATTTGTCCCAAAATTCTGTGCCCGAGTTCGTTGGTCTGTAATATGTACCTATAAGGATTCGAGTATTTTTTGTCTTAACTTCAATCCAGAGACTCTCAATGTCAGTCAGTTCTAAGTCATGGCGTCGTTCCGAATAGTAGGTATCTTTAACATAGACAATAATACCACCGCCGTTTGTCTCTGTAATTCTGTCAGCTCTGTATGGTTTTTTGAAATTTTCAAACATTACCTCATCATTTGATATGTTTGAATTTAACCAGGATTCAGTAAGAGCAATTATGTCGTAAGATGAAAATTCACATTGTATTTGTAGTTTTTTTAGGTAAGAAGCTTTGTACATTCATGTGGATCATAGAAAAAAGGTTTTTATTTGAAATTAGGTCCGAGTGTATAGTAGTGTCGGTCATTATTGTCGAGGACGAAATGTCGTGATCATTTGGACCGGGGTTGGATTCTATATCGCCTGATAATAAGATACAAATTATAATCCACTGGAGGAAACATTGAAAAATAATGTTATGGTGTCGAGTTTGTTGGTATGCAATAATATTCATAAAGTACTTGATATCAGTGTATAAATTAAATTTCCAATAATAATAATATTTTCTTACAATTCGATACAAACAATACTCGAATTGTAATAGTAATATTACTATGGGTACACATTGGGACTTGAAAAAGCACATTAAAAATATTAGAAAAACAATAGTAAATAGCATTAAGAATGTCATCTGACAAAATGTGTAACTACATTCGTACAACATGGTACCTTTACATGACTTAATAATACCATAATACGCTGCGTAAAAAAGGCCTATTCTTGTAATAAATGTTCTATTATCGACAGGCATTATGTAATTCCATAAATATACCACACAAGTAATGGAAAAAGATAGACCAAAAGTGATACAGATTAATAAAAACGCAGACTGCATGTAATTACAACAATAACATTAGTTGGAAATGACTGAACAAATGTGAAAAATATTGAAAAATTAAACACAAAACATATATACATGTTAACTAACAGTAACATACAATCAAGATGAAATATACATATGTATGTACAAAAAGATATAAAGAAACTTACTACAGTAAGCCATGAGAGTGTCATGATGGCTTTATATTAGGAGTGTTGTATTGTAAGACTTTTTTATGCATTAATGACAGCGCGGATAAACTATAATTGTATAAGTATCAAATTGAACGCGCGGTTTAAAAGGCATAAAAAGTAAAAGTGCGAATATACAACAAAAACTTGAATATTAAAATGACCAGGTGACACGCACGCACACGTACGTGAGTAGAAAGTGAAACTGCCTAAAACGATTAAAACATATTTCATTATTTTCTTGTAAATATTGTTATATAAATAAGTAAGTAATACATGTATACAGATACCCCCGAGACACAGGGGCTCGTTACAATTAATAATAGCAGATAGTATAGTGTAGGTCGGGAAAATCGTGTATAAAGGAGGAGAAGGGAGTCATCAATTTTGTCACCAACTTTTTTCAAATCATCCGAATTTACTTATTTTTCCACATTCCGATGCAAACGTTTGCATTTTTCTATTCTACTCACTTTTATCTTTCCAACGATATATAACAATCCATCGAAAACACTGGGCAACTTAACAAAATCGCATCCAAACGTGAATTTTTTTAATTCGGAAAACATCCCCTACCACTTGTAAACAGGAAGTCGCCAAATCATTCGGAAGAAGTTAAAAGAGAAACGGAAAAATCAGGTGAGTTCCGTATGTCACTGTCCCGCACTAAATAGAAGTAAAACTGACATTCTGGCGGGTATTTCAAACTTGAAAAAATGAAAGACGATACATTTTCCGTCACTTGGTAAGTGAAAGCAGCAGTAAGAATTATCACTGAAAATTTAAATAGATATGAACATTTTTAATTAAAAAAAATCTTTGAGAAAAAGAAAATTTAATCCTACCAATATCTGGTTTAACTTGTCTTGGCAAAAAAAAAAAAAGTACAGTAGTTGGCCATAAATGAGTTTGCACTTAAAAAATTCCATATATATCTTTGCAGAACTGCTTTTTTTTATATAAAAAAAATTAAGTCTACTTTAATTCTGGTCTGATTTTCATGAAATTCACACCTTTGGCGCAGAATTAATTATATTTTCTTGCAACCATTTAGAAATAATTTTCTGAAACTTATTTTTTCAAGAAATCAAAAGGTGAACATGAGTAAAATGTTTGCGGTCCAAATATGGCACGATAATATAGATCGGGTAAACAGCCATTTCTGTAGTTCATCATTAAATGGCAATAACTAAAAAAAATGAAATTCAGAGAATTTTTTGAAAATTACTGAAGGAACTTAATTTTAATTCTCCAGTTAACAGTGAAAATTTCATGAAAATCGGACCAGAAATAAAGTAGAATTAATTTTTTATAAAAAAGGTCGTTCTACAAAGATTATATAAGGAATTTTTCAGGTGCAAACTCATTTATGGCCAACTACTGTAGTTTGAAAGGTGTTTCACGTCGCATCAAGAATATTTTAATTAATCGTGCAACAAACTGATTCAATGTTAAAACGTAGATGAGCTTATCATCTCTAGTATGACTGGAATTGTTCATCTAGTTAGTCACTGTGATATCTTCAATGACATAAGTGCATCATACAGCAAGTGATTAGATACCCCAGGCACTGCACTTAAAGCAGAACTATTAGCAATTAAGCTCAAAATAATTTTACATTAAAGTAGCAAATCTGCTTTGATTGGCATTGTACATCTATTGGAAAATTACTAGTTGAATTTAAATTATACATGAATGGTCATCTATTAATTGTCGGCAAGACAAAGATGTCCCTGTTCTGCTTGAGCAAAATAAATCTGAATTTTTAAGAAAGGACCATAACTCTGCCAAATATGGCTGCAGCTTACCAATATGAACTTGACCTGCATTTTGTTATTTTCTAACTACAACTGAAAAAAGGTTGAAATCAACATAATTGAATGGAAACCAAAATTCCATCAATTTCAACGGGCCATAACTCTTCCAATTATAGTTTGAAATAGAACTTTACTTTTTCTTATTCACTAACATACAAAATATGGTTCAACCTCATGAATCTATTCAAAAGCCAGAGTAAAAAATACACATACAAACAATTGGAAAAAATGACCATCATTTATTGTGCTTCATCTGCTTGGCAATTTGCACAGAACCATTCATCAGGTAGATCTTCTAAATTTTCAATTTTTAAACAGTCCCCATGGTACCAGGTATCACAACCGTCACATCCTACCGATCCATAACTGGCACCTTCTCCACATATTCCGCATGGCCATTTAACTGGAACTTTCCCTTTTCTTTTCTTGCCTTTTCCTTTTGAAGACACTGCTGTACGCTTTTTTGATGGCTTTTCTGTTTCTTTACTTTCTTCCAATTCACAGGATGCTGATGCTACCTTTCTTTTTTGTTTTGATGATTTCTTATCCTCTGAAGTTTCATTACTAGTGCTTGGGGCTTGATCAGTTTCAGTCACATTTCTTGCACTCTGAATGGTATCGGATTCACTTGGACAAGTCTCATTCTGAATTCTTTCAGTGTTTTCATCTATATCTTCAAACACAGTTGTATTTAACATATGTGACTGTTCCATTATGACTGGTTTTAGGTTATCTGAAAGAGTTTTCTTATTTAAACTTTTCTGTTCATTGATATCATAGGCTATGCTGAATGTCAATAGCTCAGTTTTTTTAAACGCTGTTTCTAGAAACTTGTTGTCCGTTAGTATTTCTGACTGCAATCTTTTATGTGATGCTTCTTTATTCTGGGTTTTGTCACTTTTTATGGAAATCATGTTGAACTGTTTTGCTTTCTCGCTATGTGTTCGCATTCTGATTTGTTTCCTTGTAGCCTCCATTTTTTTGGTTTGCTTGCTTTCAAGGTAGTCTTTCCTAAGTTGGTTAATACTCATCATACAGTACTTATTTACAACTTCAAGAAACAAACTCTTTAAAACATCTCTATTCGAGTCCTTTACACCAAAAGAGTCAAATAAATTTTCCCATGTCTTGATTAAACTTTCATTATTCTCAATCTGTGTTGTTAAATAATTATAAAAATGAGCACCATACAAATTTAAATTGGCCTCAGTTTGTTGTTGAATACATATTTTATTCAGCTCCATGAAAAAGTTGTAGCAGCTGTCAGAGACATTGGTTAACCCTTTTCTGATATTCTGTTTTCTACCTGTTTCTTGTAAGGTATTTTTATAACTTGAAATTTCAATTAGTTCCATTTCAGTACTTTCAAGATGTTCAATTAAGTCTCTCTCAAGCAGCCATTTTTCAAGCAAATGAACATTTTTATTATATAAATTTTTCATAATCTTTTTCTTTCTGCTGTTCTTAAGTTTTGACACACACCATCCTGCCAAATATCTTATCTTCCCTCTTCCACCTTCTGACTCCATGAACTGTTTTACACTTTCTCTCTGGGCTTTTTCTTCTGCTGCTTGTCTTACTGGTCTTGCCTGTAAACTCAATACTGCAACTCGCAATCTTGTTGACAGTTTGAATAGGACATTATATTCCGCACTTGATGGGTTATGCCCCAATAATTTTCGGAGGTTGACTTTGTATTTCTCACCTGAAATAAAATTATGGAATTTTCTGTAAAATTCAGTCACTGTCTTATTTTCAACTTTACTTGCTGGAAAATATTCCTCCTTCAATGGCCATAATTCATCCCACAAAAACTGTACAAATATCTGTGTAGCTTCCATGCTATCTTTTAAATACTTAACTACCAAATTCTCTGCAGTTTGTTCTGAAGTATATTCTGTCTTGTATACAAAACCTGAGAGTATAATATCTACATTTATATCATCTGGTATGGGAAATGTTGCAGTGTGTGTGGTGTCTTTTTCAACGGTCTCAATAATTTTGATCAAATCCGCTTCATCATCGCTTCCCAATTCATCAATTATGTCATTTTCAGCATAAATATTCTCTACATATTTACACTCCAATTCCACTGGAAGATGCAATGCTGTTGAAATTTCAAAGTCTGATCCTACACAACACAATAAATTATTTTGTACAGGTAACTGTAATTGTTTATAAAAATCATCAATAATTAAGGGAGGCTTAACAACAATATTTTTTGAAAAATTTAACACCTGCAAGCCTTTCTTCTTCTTTGCTCTGCTTATAGCTACAACAATTTGGCCATATTGGAACATTCCTTTACAATTTACTGACACCCTGTCTAATGTCATCCCCTGTCCTTTATGTACAGTGATGGCAAAACCTAGCCTTAAAGGTAGCTGAATCCTACAACCAACATCTTTCCTACAACTTACATCATATTTCTTAAAAGGATAAGTCATTATTTCAACCTGTTTATTCAGTGATGGAAAGAAACAGACAACACTTTCACTTTTCAGTCTAATCCATTCACAAGTTCATCTGAAAGATTGACTGTTAAAATCACATCACATCCTACTTTCAAATGGAGTTTTTCAACCGCCTGTATCCCTTTGGTATCCCCTTCATCTTCACAAGGGTAAATTTTTTCTTCACCTGAAACATACAATATAAAATTTAATATCTGATGCTTTCAATAAAAATGTTCGTTTCTAATATATATATATATACAAACTATTGACTCAGGGTTATGTCACAGACACACATACAAACATACACACACATATACTTAGCATACACAAACCCAAGCATGGATACACACATGCACATACAGACATACACACACATATGCACAAACACACACAGACATGCACAAGCCACTTAAGTATAAACATGCACACACATACTAGCACACACACACACACACACACACACACACACATGTACATAAACCACACAGGCATGCATAGACTTAAGCATAGACACACCAGCACACACACACTCACACATACACAGAGGCATACACAAACCACACATGCATAAACAGAAACACACACACACTCACACTAGCATACACATACACACAAAAATACACAAACACACTCACAAAGACACACACACACTGTTATTCATACAAGAAATTCTAATAATTTATATTTGCAGGATGTGTTCTCACATTTCCATGGATAATGAAGGAAAAGAAATTGATATAAATGAAATTTACAGTTTTTATTCCAAAGATTGTGTGACTGAAAATTTGCAATGTTTACCAAGAAACACATTCTTCAGAATTTTACCAAAATTATTCCCTTCAGTAAAATCTTCACATATTAGAGTTTCAAGTGGAAGAAAACATATCTATACTGGTATTTCATTCAATGATTTAGACACTAGGTATGGTGAGGAACTTCTACAAATATCCAATATACAAAATCATCTTTATTATAACACCTTTTTGATGTATAAAACTGAATCTTATGTAAAAATTGGCATGATGTCTAACATTCTTGCAAATGATAATGTCATCATAAAGGAAGTAACATTAAACTTTACTACCAGAAAGTGGAATCTTAAAATTAGGGGAAAGACTATTGCTTTCAAGAGACTTGGAGTTTCAGACAACTTCAACAATACAGTTTCAAATTTAAGAACTATCCTTTACATTGTAAAAATGATTCGAATTTGTACTGGACTAGATGTTGTACAAAAAAAAGCTATACCAGTACGAATTATTTGTGAAAAAATATCATATGTATCTGATGAAAATTTTGGAGGCATAAGGAAAATGAGATGTGGTTCTTGCTGTAGTGTGTTAGGCTGGTGTTCTATTGGTGATTCATGTATTAACTGTATTAAGTTATTAAATGAATTTAAACAAAGTGAACAAGAAAATTTAATCAATTTAGACAATATTGACAAAGAAGACTTAAGTAATATATTTAATGTTGTTTTTCCCAATGCCACACCTGAAATGAAAATTTTTTTGACAAACCAATATGACGCTCTTATGGCTAATAACCCAAGAAGTAGAAAATGGGACAGAAGTGTGATAAAAGCTTGCCTAAGTCTCTGGTCACGCAGTCCTCAGAGTTATCAAGATCTGAGAGATAGCAACCTTTTTATTTTACCATCTGGAGGAGTGCTTCAGAGATATAAAAACATTACCCCTCAGAATTCTGGTATTAATCTTGGAATATTTCTCTGGATGTCAAACACAGCAAAATCAATTAATCTCCCTCCTTCAGGATATTGTGGTGGAATAGTTCATGATGAGGCCAAGATTCAAGAGGATATAGTTATCAATGTGAAAGGTAAAGAAAACAAACTTATTGGCTGGATTGATACTGGAGAAGAAGCTGAAAATGTTCGCATTTTAATGCAACAAGATGTTAAACAAACAGTAGCATCATCAGTTCTTCAAATCTCCTTTCTTGGATATACTGGATTCAGATTCCCAATAGCCCATTACCCAACAGCTGGTGCCTCTGCTTACGAGCTATACACAATTATATGGGAAATAATTTCTTACTTACAATCCTGGAATTTTACAACTGATTTCATTCTTCAAGATGGAGGAGACCAAAATCGGGAATTCATGAAGATACATTTTAACAACGATGAACATGCAAAGCAGAGCAAATATATGGGGGATAATGTTGTAAATCCAGGTAGAAAAATTGCTCACTCCCAGGATTTTTCACATAACATTAAAAAAATCAGAAATGCAGTATTAAGCAGTGGAACTCATAAATACAACACAAGAAAACTTATGAGAGGAGATCAGTATATTGTATGGGATATGTGGATAAACGCTGCCCAATGGGATGAAAACACAAACTCTAGGAAGATTCATCATAAATTAAGTTCCTCTCATCTACATCCCGACTCGTCCGAGAAGATGAGAAATCATCTTTCAGAGGAAGTGTTAGACTCTGATATGTTTCATCTCATGAAATCATACAGGGATTCATTACAAAACGGGAATGTTTTGGATAGTGCAGTAGAATTTTTAGAAAACACTAGTAAACTAATTACCATATTTCGTGACTTCAGACCCATAATGTCACTCTATGACAGCAGGATAAATTCACTGAGAGAGATACTTCAATGGTTTATAGATTGGAGAAGTGAAGTGGAAGCTTTGCCACTAACACCAAAGCAAAAGCAATCTGCACTGCCAAGCAAAAAATGTCTTGATGATGTTGAGTGTTTAATTTATACATTTATAGAAATATGTGCAATTCATACAGCTGAATTTCCAGGGGAAGGTGTATGCCCATCCAGATATAACTCTGACATAATTGAGAACAATTTTTGTCAAGTTCGAGGATTACATAATGGCAATGCTACAAACCCTAATTATAGATCATACATGTCAACTATGAACAGTGTAATTTTGGGACAGTCATCCATTTCCCGAGGCCGGAAATCCAATGCAGGACTACCAACTGCCACACCATTTCATTTGGATGTAGATATTCCAAAGAAAAAGCAAAGGAAGTCATTGGCTAATATTACAAACATTGTCAAAAGAGAATAAATGTGTGAGCAACATATTATGGTGGTTACCTTTCTAAAATACAACATTGTAAAATTTCAACCAAGATTTTCTCCATGACAAAAAAAAAAAGTTTCACTTAAACGATCATCTCCAATCCAATCAGAGATATGAAGCTCATTTTGATAGTATTTTTCCATCTTCCAAAACTATTTTTGTAGGTTAAAATTGGGTTTTTATTTTCAGACCTTATCATTTTTGTACTAGATTTGTATCATACATGAACAAAATGCCACAATTTGTAGTCTTTGTTTCTGTGCTTGTCATTGCACTGCATGATCTTTTTAATATTTACTTTGCAATTTTAAATTTCCAATATTGTCATTTTTATTTATTTATTTGTTGCTTTACGTCGCATCGACAATTTTTCAGTCATTCGCGACGAGAACAAGGTTATTAATCTCTTGGATTAATCTATACACAATTTCGTGAGGTGCGTGAGTGCGTGCGGGTGTATTTATGGTCTGCATTGTACAAGAGCACACTGATGGTGACTTTTAAGGTGCTAGATCACTGAAGTATTGTGTCACAGACATACACAACACCCCACTCGGCCACATTATACTGACACCGAGCCAGCCAGTAAGGGCCAACGGCAAGGAAAATCCACTTTCCCGCATAAGGTCCGAACGGGATTCGAACCCACGTAGGTGAGGGACCTTGGATTTGTAGACTAACGTCTTAACCACTCGGCCACCGCGGCCCTGTCATTTTTATAGCAGACAGTTTTTCCAAATTTCAACTATTTGTAAATTTCAGAAATAACAGTAAATATATTAATGAAAATATTTGGTAGTTTCCCCTCAATGAAAATGGAAAAAAATCTGCATTAATTCCAACAATTTCCAGTGATTGCAGTAAGCCTAAAACTAAATTAGAGATGCAGGTCTTAAAATATCACAAATGCAATTTTTCATCTCACACAACCAAAATTTCAACCACTCCCATTTAAAGCTTTATTCTTTTATCAATTCAGCCAGGAAAAATGTATTAATTTATTTCTGTCGAAATTTTAGAAAGGTTATCATATATCTGTTTATAGGTGTACCTTCCATTTCTAGTAAGCGTTTTGCATTATACACATCCACATCCAAATTCTTGGCAAACAATTTCACTGGTTCTTTTCCAGGAGGTAAATTTCTTTTCAGACGATTCAAAAGTTGCAGGGATGGAGTACTTATCTCACCTCTAAAATAAGGAAAATATATATATATATATATATATATATATATATATATATATATATATATATATATAAAATTCTTTATTAGGCTACTGATATTTATGTCCCCACCCGGCCAATTTTTAAAGTGCTCCTTGCTGGTATTTTATGGACTAGAACACTACCATAACACCACCAAGAATGCTAGAAGTGATACTAGGTGTGCTGGAAGAGTAAGAATCTCTTGCCTCATTGTGTCACTGCATGCTTGAAAGATAATAAACTCTGACTTTCTGCTACTACTTACTAAAAAAGTTAAAGAAGGTGGAGAAGAATCATACATATATTGGTAACCTGAGCTATGCAGTAGTGTTTTGTTACCACCACACCTGACAGTGTGTGTTGGGGGCAGAGTTTTTCCTCTTTTAAGATGCAAATCAATTTCTTTAGATCAGAAATTAAACCACAATTTGTATTTTTATTTAACACCCAAGTCATAACACTGCACAAATTCTAAAGCAGTTCAATTGTTTTCAAAATTGAAGTGATTAAATATTTTGGCAAAGGAAATAAAATAATTAAGAATATTCTTACTAAAAATTAATTAGAGATTTTTGAAAAGGGGGTACATAACAAATGCTTCAAATCTGTGTGTGTGTGTGTGTGTGTGTGTGTGTGTGTGTGTGTGTGTGAAATCAATAAGTACATTTCCTATGACAAGATTGGGGATTAAGATGTTTTAAAAGTAGTTAGCAGTGGAGTGATTTGTTTTGTTTAAATATAGCAAGGTTATTTCACACATATATATATATGTATATTTGGACTTAAGATTAGGTGAGGTAAAATGGGGTTTAATGTCAAGATTCACATTAAACTTAGACCAAAGAAAACATATTGTGTATTTCCCCTTACATGTCCCCAAAAATAGGGTAGGTAGGTAATTTTTTTTATTTTCAATATTTTTTTACATTGACCATATAAGGCAAAGGTATCAACTTAAACAGTGCTTGTCTAAAAATTGTGATAAAAATTTTAGGGTAGGCATAAAAGATAGGGTAGGTAGGGTAAGGGGAAACACACAATTTATTATTTTTTTAACCTTATTTCACCTAGTTGTAATGAAAACCAATATGTCCATTATAGCAATTCATATGGAATTGCCTAGTGACTACTGTTTTCTGCCTTGTACAACTCTCTTTTGTCCATTTTAATTTTCATAAAATGCTACCTCACCTGGAACACAGTCATAGCCCCACCCACCCCACCCCAGGTCATTCCAAATAAATGATATATTACCTTGCTATCTCATGTATGGCAGTAATTAAATCAGGCTCATCTTGTCTGTGAATCTCAGTCAAATTGATATGATGAAAATATTTCATGAGATGAGAGTTAATAATAAGACAACCATCATCGCCATACTCATGTTTTGGGACTGGTGGTAATTGGTAAAAGTCACCTGATAAAATCACCTGAGCACCACCAAAAACTTTTGTTGTTGTTTTCAAGTTTCTAAGGAGATATTCAACCTGATGTAGTATTTTTCGACTAATCATTGAAATTTCATCAATAATGAGAACTTCTGTTTCAGTTATGTTCTGTTTTTGTTTTTCAAAAGCAATGTTGTAAAGTAACAAGTCAAGGATTTCTCTATCCTGGAATCTGCCATCCATAATTGCAGTAAACCTGTGAATATATGGGTATTGCTAATTAATGTCTAGAATAATCATTTCTATTATCACTGTATAATTATAATTAAATAATTTTAAAAAAAAAGAACTTTTATCATTGATTTATATCTTTTTTTTCCGAAAAATATTTGTTGAAATGGAATTGTAATATGGAATTCATTTTAAGTTTCTCTGAACAGAGAAATTTCTAGACATTCCTAGACATTAATTAGCAATTACCGATGCAGGGTGGTCACAGGCTGTTTTATCTTTTCCCTCAAGACACCTGCGGCTTTTCCTGTGGAAGCAGTTACAGCTACTTTCTTATATTCCATCCTTTCTACAATTAAGCTAAGTACATGACTTTTTCCAGTACCAGGAAAACCAGTAATTAACAAGTTATGACCAAATTCGGCCAAGTTTACAACACTTTTTTGTTGATCATCCATTTTTCCCGGACTTTTTTGGAACTTCTCTGATCTATCGATGTCTTCATGAAAAAAACGAAAGAACCCGAACGTCGGTATTTGGTGCGGGATAGTTCTTCCGAATGATTTGGCGACTTCCTGTTTACAAGTGGTAGGGGATGTTTTCCGAATTAAAAAAATTCACGTTTGGATGCGATTTTTGTTAAGTTGCCCAGTGTTTTCGATGGATTGTTATATATCGTTGGAAAGATAAAAGTGAGTAGAATAGAAAAATACAAACGTTTGCATCGGAATGTAGAAAAATAAGTAAATTCGGATGATTTGAAAAAAGTTGGTGACAAAATTGATGACTCCTTCTCCTTTATACACGATTTTCCCGACCTACACTATACTATCTGCTATTATTAATTGTAACGAGCCCCTGTGCCCGAGATGAATGTTTTAAAGAATGACCCCAACTTCTCTAATGTTATTTGTGCCTATTTACGACACTAATCACTTTGTACTGATAAGATTTAATGGAGGCATCTGAATGTCACTGGTTGTCATTTTGGATGTCGCACTTAATGCATCAGCATATGACAGTGTGGATGATGTAGTCGGGGTCTGGTTGTAGCGAGGTGTGAGCGAAGTCGCGGAGAACTGCAGCAAGTCTCGGATGGAGTCAATTCGAAATTTCCTATCATTTCGATCTGTAACGAATACTTTCCCATCCCAGGTCCAACATTTATTACAGTGTTTGTTTTTAACGTATTCGCGGGCAGCATTATATAATTTGGATCTTGCTTTTGTAAGGTCTTCATTTATGTAAACTGATTTTAACACAGTATCTCCAGACTTTCGGAAATACTTACGAGCTTTCATCAGTTTAAGTTTAGCACGGTAGTTGGTAAATTTAGCTATTATTTGGCGCTGAGTACCTTGTTTCACTGGTCCAACGCGATGAGAGCGATCCAGATCGTTAACAGTGATATCCAACTTTGCACGTTTTGCTATGTCCAAGACAATGTCATTGGTGGATTCTTCGGAATTCTCTTTTATTCCGGCTATCCGAATAGCGTTGCGTCTGCTATATTGCTCGAGTTGGTCGAGTTCGGCTTTGAACATTTCATTTTCTTGTTGGAGTTTGATGTTTTCCTCTTTAATAGAAACGTTTTCAGTTTCAAGTATTTGTATTTTATTTTCAAAACTATTAATAACTTGTTGAAAAGAGGTCTCTATAACTTGGTTCAGATCTGGTACAATTAGTGAACGAACATCTGAGACAATTGCTGTTCTGAGATCTGTGGAAACCAGATCCTTCATTACTAAAGCAATTTTCTGAATTTCAGAATCTGGAATTGGACTTTGTGTACTCATTATTGTTGATTGATTATTGTTTATGTTAGTGAAATGACTTTGGCGTTTCTTTTTAGGTTTTTCAAAATCTTCTAAATCGACTTCATCAGGGAGATTTGAATTTGACATAATACATTCATTTCAGAATTTGAATACATGAGATATAACATATATTGTTTTGTTAGGTGAACTATATTGTACATATATGTGTTTTCACATGATACACACTTGTATACACAGGTAGCAGACAGGTAACGCAGATAAATACATGTATACTATATAGGTGTGTTATGAGTTGATTTCACATTCCTGTTGTGTATGATATTTTGTAAATATTTCAATTATGATTTACTCACAAAGTCATCTTTCATATCAAAATGTTTCCAAGTTGTGTCTTTACCCATCTGTAACATCCTTACGGAATACAACACTCCTCAAGTGTGCTTTTTTCACATTTTTCTTCTTTTTTTTTACAAAGAAAAACACAACTAACCACTTTGGCGCATGCGTATTAAATTGTTTGCAAAGGGCAATATACAATGTATAAATTACAGAAACATTCAAAATTTTCTCAACTTTAGAACTGCCATAATACTTAATCAGAAATTTCTAGAAACAGTTAATTTATAAGTAGCTAATATGCATGCAGTAACTAAAGTACAATGAAAAATTCGTTCAACCATTTCAGTATGGTTATGCAGCTATGACCTTGCCCTTTGTAACCAGTGGCCTTGAACCAAAAATCAAAATGATCATCATATCAAATCCTACAATACCCTATTATGCATGCCTATACAAAAAAATTGATAGTTTTCAAGATAATTTGAGAATAGAACATGCCTATCGTAAACATAGTATATATATACATATACACTGTTTATACGCTTCAAATGTTCTTTTGACATTTTCGGATAAATTGAAATTGGGTTAATTTTTAAAAAATCTGCAGTCCTTTGGATTTCAATATAACAAAGTTTGACTGTAATATATATATATATATATTTATATATATATATATATATATATTGTAAAATTAATAAATAAGATTTAGTGAACTAATCACACATTTTCTCTTGAAATGGGGAAATTATGAATTTATTACTGTCTTTTTTTCCTAAAAGATATTAACTTATAAATGAACTTATTCAGTTTCATTTACTTGATATGTTGGAAAGTACACTATAGCCAGTGGTTGAATTATCCCTCAATGGATGACAGCATATGCAATAAGAACAAGACATTAAATTCAGTTTACTCATGGTTTTATTTTGTTTAAAAAAGTCTCATACACAACTGTTTGATTACCATTTCTCCATTTTGAGATTAAATAATTCAATTGTTCCATTTATCTCTTATACAACTTGCATTTATCAACTCTTAAGCATTAACAAAATGTGTGGAAATGTTAACAATAGTTCATTACATTAATAGTCATCTCTCTTTCCAACTCCCCTTCTCTGTAACACATACACACTCTCTCTCTACTTAATGTGTAAACATGCAATCAATAGTCTATTACATGTAATCTCTCTCTCTCTCTCTCTCTCTCTCTCTCTCTCAATGTGTAAATATGTAATCATTTAAAATCTTTCTCTCTCAATTCACTGTGTAAAACATGTTATCAATATTCCATTGCAATTATAATTCACTTCACTCTGTCTACCTTTTAATTAAGTCAAGATTCCAAGTTCAAATTCACGTTTTGTCTGTTTTTCTGGTTTGCTTCTTCATCAACACAACATTAAATATCCATATACACAACTTATTCAGCAAACTAACTGTATTTTTAAATTCAGACAATGACTCAAATCAAGACACTGGTAAGGTTTTTCTTATTCTTATATAATTAACCATATAACAATAGTGAATGTCATATTTTTTAAAGTTAAGAAAGATGCTGAAACTGGTATTCGTGTCAAATTCATGTATATTACTGTTATATCCTGTTACACTCCAAGATTTTGAATCATCACTATAGTTTGAATCACATTGTGGTGTTATGTCATCTTTCATATAATGTACTTTGTTTGTCTTTCATTCCTTGAACTTCCAGTCTTGTCTACACATGGGGCATAGTTGATTTACACTCTGTGAATTTAACCACTTCACGATACAATGTATGTGAAAACAGTGTGAACATTGTCCCCAAACTGTAATGACAACAAAATAATTATGTATTAAATTCAGGTGTTGTTAATATAATAAACTGTAGAATACCATGTATAAAATTTAAACCACACTATTGAATCTTTATGAAAAAAAAAGTTGACCAAACTTTTAAGATATATGGTATTAATATATAGAAATTGGAGCCAGTCAAAACTCAGTTGGTGTGTAGGGTCTGTAAATAAATTTTATCTGTTTGGATAACATTTTAAGAGTAATAATAGAAGTAAGTGTTTGGAACTTGTCCACAGGGGCTCTCGGTATGTTGTAAGTTTTGTATTAAAGGAGTTTAGCATTGATTTCCCTTTTGCACTTTTTTCTGACTATTTAAAACCATGTACCCAAAGACTGGTGTCATTAAGTCAGTTAATATTAATGAGGTAGCATTCTAACAAGACAACAGTTTTACAAAATGGACAAAATAAAAGGAAATAATTCAAAAACGGAACAAGATAGAGTTGTGGTTCTTGTGCACTGCACTTCGAGTCATTGCCAGAAACATGTACACCAAGTTTGGAGTCATTTGAACATACTACACCAAAGTTATGCTCCAGAGAAGAAATGCTCTATAAAAATCAATCAAAGGGAAATAATTCAAAAACGGAACAAGATAGAGTTGTGGTTCTTGTGCACTGCACTTCAAGTCATTGCCAGAAACATGTACACCAAGTATGGAGTCATTTGAACATACTACACCAAAGTTATGCTCCGGACAAGAAATGCTCTATAAAAATCAATCAAAGGGAAATAATTCAAAACGGAAAAAGATAGAGTTGCGGTTTTGTGCACTGCACTTCGAGTCATTGCCAGAAACATGCACACCAAGTTTGGAGTCATTTGAATGTACAACATCAATGTTATGCTCCGGACAAGGAAATCTGGATGCCGCAGACGCAGATGCCGACGCCGAGTAATACCTATATGTCGCCTAATCAGGCGACACAAAAAGCAGTGATCTAATAACTGCATAGGAAAGGTTTAGCAACCAGGATATCTATACTAACATACCGGTAGTAACAACACCAGGGAAAAATGGCAGAAAAATTTAGTCAAATTTTAAATTTTAATGTACAATAAAAGTAGCTCGTTTTTAATTTTTTATAGAGCCTAATATATTATGGTTACAGTATAACTAATTAAGATAATTGAAATATGTTTTTCTTGAAACAAAATGTAAATATCCCAGCATGTCATTCAAGCCACTTTGGAAGTGCCAATTACAGTTGTAGTTAATTATGTTCTCTCAGGCCAAAAAATTGAATTAACCTCCAAAAGTAATTAGTGCATGTTATGATGTACCCTATATTCCAATGTATAAAGAGGTACTCTATAAAAGATATATTACTTATTCCTGCCATAGTAGGTTCACATTGGTTTGATACTACAGTTCCATGGAAAAATAAAATTAAATATATACAGTAGTTAATAAACAACTGAATCTACTAAAAATTACCTAGAGGGCAATCATCTCCTGGAAGTTTACAATCTGGACAACATCCATCAAAAGCCATACGGCATATACCACAATTATCATCATTTGCAACCCATCTCCATGTTGCTACTGCAGTCCAACTGTAATAACAATATAAAATATGACTTGTACTTCACTCTGATAAGCTTCAAATTCAGCACCTTTGAAGTGGCAGACAAGAAGATTATAATGGCCAGTAAATAACATTTCTGAAAGTTAACGTACAATTCAAAGTAAGGGGCAGACACATAATGTGGAGATTAGGGGGTTGAATGGGTGGCTTTTCCCTGAGTCATAAAGGTACAACTTCTCTTATTTTTTAGCTAAAAATAAATTATAATGTATGATTATTAAAAGTACAATCATCTATGCTAGGTGGACTGAGAGATCATTTGTTTTGAAAATAGAGTAACTGAAAATGTTAATGATTTTCTCCATAGTAGCCAACAAGATTTGTCACCTGTTTACTTCTACTGAAAAACAGGATGATGATAAATTACATATATATGCATAGTGACAATAAATAATTGAAAAAGTTATGATATGTAAATAAACCAAAATAATAAGGGAAAATAGGTTACCTAAATTAGAATTTTTTGACATGACATATTTGTAAATATTAGCATATTTAAATTAAAGAACTGAGTAAATTTAAATTTATAACATTTCATTTTCAATCTAAAAAAAAAGAAATTTCAAATTAATCATTTCTGTTTATTTCTTTTTTTAAAAAGTGAACATTACATGTTCAGGCATATGAGTAAAAAAGCAAATGTATTTCATATTGATATGATTTAAGAACACTTTCAAATTCCACATATTTTGAACATTATACTTGTGTATCCAAAAACTCATACATCTGATGTGATGAGCGAATCAAACAAGTTTCCAATGTTTTTGAAATAACTGGAATTTTATCATAGATACCATGAATTGAAGTTATGATTACCACCACCGTCATAGTGTAAATATATATATGACCATCATCTTTTCAATGTATATGCACAAATTTAAAACAAGTAAAAGGGGCATAACCCCAACACCAACTGCAGTCTTGCATCTAGAACAAGCAACTCATTTCAAATTTTAATTGTTCTAAATGATTTTCACCAAGTCATTCCACTTTTGCTTACCAACCCTTTCCCACTGAAATATCAAACTGTTCTGAAATTTTCCAAACTCATTCCAAATACCGTCTCATATCAAATTCCTTAATTTATTTTCTTAAATGCAATCAGAATGATCTGTAAAATCCACTTAGTGCATAAAAAGCTTCAAACTGTTGTAGAAATCAAATCTTTATCACAATGCATGTACAGAAGTGTGTCTTCCATGAGGAACATGTTTTATGCCTTTTAGTAATGGTAAAATCTTTCATTCCATAACTGAGTAGTCTAAAGCCTGTGTTTATGGATTATAGCATTTTCGTTTCATTCATTGGGTTTGAATCCCACTCATGTAGATGTTAGAAAACTTGAGTTTGACTGCTGAAGGTCTGTGGTTTTCCCTGGACTCTCCGGTTTTTTTTCTACCATCCCAGAACTGACCACCTCAATATGAGTGAAAGATACTTGACTGGGGCATAAAACACCATTACTCCAATTCAAATGAGCCATTTAACATAGACATATTAACAATTTCAAAAAATGAGGCTGCAACTTTAAAAAAAAATATATGTAAAACTTACCCTAAATTTTTTCAAACCAAACAATTAACAGCCATACATGAAATAGATGATAAGGGAAATAAAAGCAAATTACCATCAATAATATAAAATACACAAATATCAAATAATTTTTATATTTAAACAATTAGTTTGGATCTCGAGACTTTACATGATAATTATGATTATTCTTGTGTGTTGTTGTCGTCGTTTTTTTTTTCTTTCTATTTTCCTAGTCATTGTGCCATTGCCATCTCTCTTTTATTTTAACTGGACAAAGTTGTTCAGTGTATATAAGTTATTTAAACAATTTCTGTAATAGAGTTAAGTAAGCTTTCATTCATTTTCTTATTACCCCCCCCACACACACACACACACACACACACACACACAACGGCATTTAAAATAGACGTATTAAGATAAAACCCAAACAGAGTCTAAGTGGATATCGTTTGATAATATATTACGATAAAATAAAAAGCTAACTGCGAGTAAATTCCGGGTAGTATTAAAATACACAATAATAAATGAATACAAACTTTTGATTTTTACTTTCATTTTGTCTCTCTAATGATTGTCTCCCCTTTAAACACCATCGTGTCCCGAATATCCTTCTATATTTGTGGGAACCATTTACAAAACGATATCTATGTACAAATCATCTAACATCAGCAAACTTCGAATTGACATACCGAATAATGCTTGGTACAGTACATCATTAATCCAAGGTTACCAACTTCTACTATTACTATTATTATTATTATTATTATTCTTAAAACTGCTAAACGACATCTGTGCCAATTTGTGTACTATATGACATAATTCAAAGATACTTCATTGTAAAGTTTCTCATTATAATAGGTCTAATTAGGTTTAGACAGCTAGTAGTTTTAAAGCGTAAAGGCAGATCTTTAACAAAACAAGACAAAAAAATCATTTTTAACTGTTTTATTGTATCAAATTTTAATTATTGCCCTATTGCATGGCATTTTTCTGGACAAAATAACACCATGAAAATGGAAACATTACAAGAAAGGGCAATGCGTTTTATTACACTATTATTTGAAACGCCTATATACACATTCTACTGCCAAGTAACGGTTTTGATTTTTACATGTAAATAAACTAAAATATGGCAAAAGAAGTTTTAAAGTTTTAAAATAAGTTAAAGATTCAATCTATAATTTTAAAAACAGCGATAAAGTAGACATACCACAAGTAAACGCCACAAGGTATGGTCTAAGATCATTTCGGTATGAGGCAGCCCGATCATGTGGAACAGTCTCCCAAATGATATGATCTGTACTTTCAGCTTGCATTATTTTGAAGGGACATAAGAAGGTTATGTTAATATCGTCCTCTAGACTATCCAAGTGGCGGACATTGTGACAAATGTGACGTTCTAACACTTACAGATTTCGTAGTTGTGTAGCCTCGAACACTAAGTGTCTCATCACAAGTAAAATATAAACTCAGAAGTGGATCCAATTAAATTGCTACATGTAATTATATTACCAGTGTTCTAGCATCTCGATCACACCGTGGCTAATACAAAGCACGACAAAAATACATACACAGACACAACATAGACTTGTGTATAGAAAAATCAATGTGTTCGCAAATAGACAAATTTGTTGTGGCAGGGTTAAACAAATGTAGTCAACCCAACTGCTATATCCGGTTTTATTAGGCAACGTTCCAAAACAATCTCAACAGCACTGATGCCTTTTAAATTAAATTTTGATAAAGTTTTTTTTCGATTTTTTTTTTTCGAATACACTTTTCCAAGATTTTTAACCAGAGTAAACGAGTTTATCCTTAACCAAACGCGAATATGAAACAAATGAATATATAAATAAATTTAAGTTAAAATAAGCGTACGTGATGTAACATGGTAACGCCAACACGATAATTTGGCATCTTAGATTTATGGAAATTTCGATACCTGAAATTACAAAGATTTCCAGAAACTGAAAAAAACATAAAAAGAGGATGCAATAATAAAAATTATGGTGTGCTTTTCTTTATTATAATATTGGAATTACTTTAAAATTAGTTGAATTCTTAATGTGAAGAAATGACTTTTGTATTTTAAAAGTTTCTATATCTTAAATACTAAACATATAAGAAAATTCAGCACCCAAATTAATTATCAGATCTTGTAAAATCTTTGCTAAAGAATTACAAGAGGTAGTTGAGCCACATGAAGTTTTACTGTTGAGATGTTGATAGTTGACAGTCAAAGGCTGGATTAGATGAACAAGAGACCAGTTGACCTTACTGCTCACCCAAGAGTAGATATAATCATTTTGTAATTAAGTGTTATTATTTTCATTTATAAAAGTACGTTTCATAAAAGACAAAATGATACATTCATAATTTATTTTATTATTGTAAATAACAATAAGTTGAAATATTGGATTGACTCTAGCAAAATAATAAATATCCATCATGCATCTTGCAGTTGCCATTCCAATGCACGGTCACTGTTTTACAATAATTCCTTAAATAAGATTTCTTTAAAAAAATATATTAATAATAATAATAATAATAATGAAGATGATGATGATGGTGATGACGATGACGATGATGGTGATAATGAAAATGAAAATGATGATGATGATAATAATAATAATAATAATAATAATAATAAATTGATTTTGTCATTAAAAGTCTACATTTAAAGATTCAAAGCAATACAAAACATAACTTTATAAACTGAAGCCCCCATAAAAGTCTCTCATTTCCACATGATTATAATTTCTGTAGAATTCGGTTACACGAGAACCTCAATTTTATTATTTCTTTTAAATCTTAGTAGCAAAGGGTCCTATAAACCACATCGCCGGACTTGCCGTATATTAATATCGACCTAAGTCGTAACTGTTTATCTACCTAAGTCGTAACTGTTTAGTCAGTTGTATTAATATATACTGTATTGTGTTTTTGATCTGTTTTCTGGTAATTTGAATTCTTGTGTTTTGTTCTTTGTTACTATGGATTTTGTCAAGTATACCTTATTCAGCTACAACTTTATTTCAACCAGTCAACCATGTGAACTGACTAATAATATCATTTACTTAAAGCTGCATTAAGTTTTTAAATTTTCTGAATTTTTTTTGATTTTCTAAAAATATATTTTTTTAAAAATAGATATCTTCTAACCACGATCCGTGACATTCATTTTCTAAAATTTCATTTCTTTTAGTTGTAAATAAACGGAATCCTCTGACCGGTTGGTCAGTGTTTTACGATGTTAATTATGAACTTGGAGCATGCGCACGGATGTAGGAAAACCCTAGAATCGAAGGTGAAACATGACAGATTGCATTAATTGTCCTTCATTAATATTCAGATGTATTTAAAATGGTGTTATGTATCCCTTACTAAGTCACAAATGACAAATTCAACGAAGTTCTGTGTTTAATTGATCGTATTTCACCGTTTTGAAAGTTGTGTTTAAATGACCCGGGTTTTGATGACATAACCATGTTCTAATATTTGATCCCAAATGCTGCATCTCGCTGGGTAATTACTGTAATTTCTGTATTTATTCGAGGTTTTATCGTTGAACCAAATGTAACATTGTTCATTAGGAACATCATTAATTAGATTAGCACCGTTTTAATTATTTCTTTGGAAAACTTAATGCAGCTTTAAACCAAAATATATGTATTTTACATTTTTACGTTTGATTATAACCAACTGATAGAAAGCTAATTTGTCTATAAACTCCCAGTGATAAAGAAAGAGTTGTTTTTGCTTCGCGCTCAAGATGGGGATAGAGACAGGGAAGTTATGTGAGGTAAATATAGATACATTGTATATGACACAATATCTTCGTGAGCTTGTGTTGATGCACGATTGATTTGAGTTTTACGTCCCAGTCAAGAATACTTCACTCATATCAAGGCGTCACCAGCTATAAGTGAAGTGGCAGAACATTGCGCTTAGGGCAATGTGCAGAGAGGGTTCTTTAACGTGCCATGCTTGCCGTGATACTGGACATCAGTTTTTAAGGACCCCGTCACTTTTATTTCTAAATGCAGAGTACTTGGCAAAATAACAATCACTACAAATTTTCAAGCTTTAATCAGACCCGTTAGGGTTCGAACGTCCGACCTCCCACATACAAAACGATCACTCTACCAACTGAGCTACCATAGTGGTTGTATTGAAGTACGAATGGGCTAGTACATTCAATCAAAATGAACTTGAAGAACGATACTGACCAGTGGGATTACAGAGGAAATACTATAATTTAATCATATCCAGATTTCATCAAATATACTGTACCAAAACACTTTTGTTATATCTAACACACTGTCGACAGGAACTCTAAATACTTTAGCATAATTGTTTACTCTTGGCTTAGTTGGTTGTTGCCACTTACGTTTTTTTATATGCAATTTTTTCCTTTTAATAACAATTTGAATTAATGACATTTAAAGTAGATAAGCATACAGGTCGTAAGTTATACGTTATCTGTTTCCAGCATGCTTCCAAAACAAACTGCTTCCCAAGAAAACGCACATGTGGCGTAAACATTCACATTCACATTCACAGGCATAATTTACAATTTTCTCTCGCTATGCTGTACAATCTTTGTTTTAGTTTAGTAAATTACAGGTTTTATTCAAGTTAACTATTATTTTAAGAGAATAAATACACAAGCATTTGTTGCTTAAATGATGCAATGTTAAAACAACTTTATATTATCTTTTATCTCCTGTTTCATAAAATCCCTCTTCTCACACATCCACACAAACACACAAATCAATTTAAGTGTTACAAGAACAGTCTGTTAAAAGCAGAATTATTGCAATCGTTCTGATTTGTTGACCGATTTTGTCATTGAATTTGATTGGTATTACTATTGTCAATATTATATATGTCTTTAAACACATCTATTCATACATTAAAGTAGTCTGCTAAATTAATGTTCATGAAGATTATGAAGAGTAATACGTTTATTCTTCCGATGGATCCGAACCAAAGATCACAGAGTCAAAACTATAAAGACTGAGATGTGATGGTCTCCTTGGTAACCGAGCACGTAAGTAATCTTCTAATGTGTCGTGATAAAGCGGTTCCACTTTGGGTAGTGGTATTAAGAATGGCAGTTTGCCTGGTCCCCAAGCTGGATCAAATGCGGGGCTTATTTTTATGGGCTTTTTTGGTTTGAATAGCGGAACAAGTCCCCTGGTGTCGTCTGCTTGGTAACTATGCAGTCTGAAGGTTTTCTTGGCATTTTTGTCGCCTCGTCCAAGATCTATTTTCTGTTTTGGTTCTTTTTTCACAACTTTCTTTTTGCGAGCCCTAATCTTTGGAATAACGTATTTCTTTATCAGAAAGAACAACAGCAAAACTAATGGAACCAATAGAATGAGAAGGAGGAGAGCCAATAGATCCAGATTCGCTGGGACTACTTCTTCTGGCGGAACTGTCGTAGTAGGTGGTACTAAAACAAAACATATATAACACATGTATGACAAGAATATATTGAAAGTTTCATAAATTACTCGACATAACGTTACAAAATATATCAAAGTACTACAGACGCCGATAATGAAACAATAAGTTTCCGGAGTTCTGTTATTACAACTTCCTTTTTGCGTGCTTTAATCTTTGGAATAACATATCTTTTTATCAGAAAGAATAACAATATAAATAATGGAATCAATAGAATGAGGGGAAGTAGAGCTAATAGATCCAGACTCGCTGGGACTACTTCTTCTGGCGCAACTGTCGTAGTAGGTGATGCTAAAACAAAAACATATATTACTTAAGGATGACAAAAATATATTGAAAGTTGTATCCATTAATAAATTATGGTATTTTTTGTGTAGTGTGTGTGTGTGTGTGTGTGTGTGTGTGTGTGTGTTAAAATTTCTCGATTTAGTAATTTAGAATCACTCATATCTTCTACTCTTGTTGGTACTTTATGGAGTAAACAATTAGCGCTCATTACAATCACGTATATTGTTTGATAATCAAACACTGCAATTTAGATTAAAACTTAACATTTTATTTCAGAAAAGAATTTAGATTACCACTTGTTGCTGAGGACAAAAACAGAATTTATTTACTATATTTTTTATATTCAAAATTGAATGAAGTTACTATTCGGTCTCCTTACTTACTTGTAGTTGTACTTTCAACGTCGAGACAGGTTTCTGTAAATTAAAATACATAAAGTTAGAAAGCAAACACTATCTTTATATAAATGGTAAATATGACAATACTGAGCCACCAAAAGCCATAACTTCGTAAACTGTATATTGTAGACACAATTTGTTTTCTTAGTTTTCTTCGTGTTTCTGTAATTAATTTTTATCTAAATTAATTTACCATTGATATATTTATATTTGTGTGTCCTTTTCGTTGAGCCTTTACAGGTTATATAGCATTTGGTAAATCTGTTGTTACTGGACCTTTGTGTAGGACTTGTCTACAATAATCATATTCACATTTAGTCATATTTAGTATGTGAAAATTCATGCAGGTTCCATTGACAAACTTTTATTTAAACATTGTATAGCTTGGATCGGTGAAAATTCATGCTGGTTAAATTGACAAACTTTTTTTCAAACATTGTACAGCTTGGATCGGTCTTCATGTTTAGATACTTTAATTTAATATTTAAATTGTTTTTTGTGTCATACTAAATAAGTGTTGGCGTGAGATAAGCTGTTCAAATGAAATGAGACAGCAACAATACCGAGTAAGTAACATTTTAAGATATTTGTAAATAGGTAATAAAACTTACGTATGATGTTGTAAAGCTCGATTATATTGCCACCATTAATGCTTCCGACAGCAGTCGAAGTCTGATCGGAATCATTACAAAACCTGGGAGCTTCTGTCGCATATACAATGCCACCACTTTTCTGAAAGGCCTAGAACATTTTTATATAAAATAAGACATTGCTTATTATCAACTGGTACACAAAAGCTTGACCATTGAAGTAAATCTATTGGCTCATTGAGTATAAAGTAAACGCTGAACATTTTCAACTCATTTAATATACTTGGCAACAGCCAACGAAACCAAGAAAACAATACATTACAAGTTAACGATAAAACAAACAAACAGAAAAATATATATGGGACCACTGGTTATAAAATTTCGACTTTGGACGAATACTTAAGTAAATGTCCAGTAGGCTTCAATCCATACCACTGGAACAGTGTTCCATTAATACGCAAAGAGTAAAAAAAATGTTCATGAATAATAGTGTCATATACCATGTTTTATTTAATCATAAAATACATTCAAAAATGGTATATGACAATAGTACTAGTATTATTTCATTATTAACCAGTCAAAGCGAGGACCATCCTTTAAAATTCGAGAAGTTTATATAAATATTATAACAATATTGACTCCATGTAGCATATGGAAAACTTAAAACAAACCAAATGTACAAGGGTTTCTGTTGTCAAAGATCTCACAAGACGTAAAGTATAACTTCAACATAGAGAAATAATATGCCACTACATATTTGAAACGTTGCCTACATCTGGCTTGGTAAACCTTAATTCACTTTTAAAATAATCAGATAAATTATTCAAAGAAACAATAATTGGAAGATATTACACAGATATATGATGATGATAAACATACATTTGGCAGACAAAAAATTTAAAAAAAAAAACAAAAAATTAAAAAAAAAAAAAAAGAAAGAAAAGAAAATACAAACAAACCACACACAAAAGATATAAATAAATATACTTTCTATTACGGTATAAGACAGTAAACGACCACTTACATAACATGTAAATCTAAATGTTGTTGAATCATCAACTGTTGTATCATTGTTCCAAACACCAAGGTACGTTGTTCCACTATCTTCAATAGCGTACACACAAGAGTACACACCGCCAGCTAGAGTTACAATAAAGTATGGTTTAAAGATAAGGTATGTATCAACGGGAAGTAAAACATGCAAAAACACTTTAGAACAACAATGATATTGTAATTTATCACATTTTAGCTTCATATTCGTCAAAGGTCTTAAGTCAAATCAGACTCGCCAGTCTATGTTATATTATGTTATTTATGAAAAAAGTTACGTTGGACTAACTGAACGATTCTACACTACATTTTGTAATTTTAGGAAGACTGACTAGGTGGATACATGTCTTATCTCATACGTACCAGAATACGTTTTTACTGTTGAACAAGTATCGTTGTATGTATAGTTTAACATCGTTCTGTCATTACATACATCTAAAGTAGTATCCTCACAGTATTCTTTAGTGCCAGCACTGTTAGTTATGTTAACACCGCTAAACACTGCTAACAGATCTGTCGGACACTGTATAGTAGCATTCCCAGACTCTACAGAACCTGAAAAAATATTTATGTATTGCATTTTAATGCAGCAGCTTGTTCCAAAAACAACTTAATTATTGTTTGTTATTGTCATGTATTTCAGTAATATAATAAAAAAAAATCATGTTCTGAACAACAGATACGAATTAAATTTACTTTATACAGAAGAAAGAAATGAGTGAAAACACACACACACACACACACACACACACACACACACTGCACTGTAATATAAAGAAAAAGCAACAAGTAAACACTGTTTACAAATCTTCATTCCATTATTAAGTTGCTTTACAAGTTTCAACAGATACAAGTCCGTCAATGATAATACATATTCTGTTTAATCTAAAGGTTCATATGTCCTTCAGTATCTCAAGATGATTAATTTCTGCCCAACTAAACAAAATGATCGGTGGATAACACAAATTCATGATTATTTTAAATTTGACTGCATTTTTCTACAGAAAAAGTTATGTTAACTCTCTCTCTCTCTCTCTCTCTCTCTCTCTCTCTCTCTCTCTCTCTCTCTCTCTCTCTCTCTCTCTCTGTGCGTGTCTCTCTCTCATATCATTACCTACCATCTTTAACCAGTAGTATGTAAGACCCCGGATTATAAGGCTCTGCTCTATTACATGAATTGTCGACATCATTCAAGGCCGTTGTAGCATCTGTTGCTATAACGCCTTCTACATAGTCTTGTGCAAAGGAATGTCGATCTGAAAAAAAGGCATCCAAACAGTTTTAACTGGTTATATAATAATTTGAAGATGAATGAGGGATTTAATTATTGGTAATATTTTATAAATATAAAATTTTATATTTTTATATTTGATTCAATGTTTTGAGTTAAACCTCTGAATGCAGCAAGGATTTTACAATTACTTATCATACCGGTTTCAAATTTTTCAGCTCTTTGTTCTAGTAGTATGCATAACGAGTGTAATGTAAGTGTGATAAAACTTACTTGTTCCCAGATAGTAGTAGAATTTGTTTTCACTGACAGCATGGATTTCAAGGCACAAATGAAGAAATAAGGTCCCTCCAAATGTTGCTGTACTCTCAATTGCTCTTAAAAAACAGAACAGATAAAAAATACCACTAGTTATTCAAGATAATATAGCAATTTGAAAGTTGTCTGTTATGTGATGTATACAAAAAAGTTAGAGTTTACATAAAGGGTGTACAAAAAAGAAAGGCTTAAAACACATCTCTGTGTATGGGCGGACATGGCCGAGTGGTACTGTCACTGGCTTTTTAAGTCAAGGCTTGTTGGTTGAAACCCTACTCAGCACTTGAGATGATTTTCATCTTCTGCCCATACTAGAGTCGTGAAAAACTCGTTACCAGGTAGTCCTTCGGATGAGACTCAAAATCTAGGTCCCGTGTCTCAGTGCGCGCTAAAGACACCTACCTGTGTAGAGTTCGAAAAAGAGTAGGCCACCTATGGCCGCTACAGAGGATGCTTACAACAAAAAGCGAATGAAACAGAATGAGCAAGATTAGAGATACCTAATATCTAGTACTTTACAGTCTAAGATACCTGTGTATATTGTAATAACTAAGTATCTTCTTTGTTGATTGTAAAAAAAAATTGGTTTTTTTTGAGTTAATAAAAAATGAAACAAAACTACTTACTGCAGTTTATATTTGTTGCCCTCTTTGATCTGACATTCCCATGATACAACGGGTAGATTTGGTACAGTTGTTGTATATCCGGTAATTGTTGTTGCATTAAATGTAAGAAATCCTTTATGTGCACTGATAAACTGTCCCCGTAAGTTTTCCGGGAAGACACATATGAAGTCTAAAACAAAGCACAGTTAAATAAAAGAAACATGTTCTTAACAACAATAATAACAACCAATAAATAAATAAATACTAGTAAAGAAATAAAGCAATCAATCAATCAATAAAAAAAGGAACCGATGGAACTGACAGAACAAAATGATTAAATATGTATTAGGACAATTTACCACCTTGGGAGGTCACGTGATAAATTTTTCATAAAACACTTTTTAAACGTATTAGTATAAAATTATAAAATTGTAAGATAATTCCGTATCTATAAAATATTAAGGAAGCATTCAATAATAATTCTTTTTTTCATTTTTATGTTATAAAATACAGTTCCAAATCACCTTTATTTATTTTAATTTATTTCTATTTCTATTTATTTATTTTATTTTATTTTTTTGACATTTTAGCAAATTTAAACAATAGTTATTTATACTATTTTCATATCTATTCATTTCAGACGTTTGTTGTCGACAGGTTCTTAATTTTACAATTTCATTAGTCTCTAAAAGACACAATTATTAGATTATGTATCTTACAGATTCTTCGCCAATTTAAGCTAAGTATATATATATTCTAAATTATCCATTTCAATTAGAATCGAATTATAGTATGCTTTGATATAAAATAAAAATGTTTTTAAAATAATTTGTATAACTCGATCCTCAAGAAACCATTTAACTCATGTTTTCGAGTTATTTTACATATCTTAATATTGTTGAAATGTAATAAATTAGAAAATGGATTTGAAACGAATAATTATTGAATATGATTTGATTAATATATCATACATATTATTTAATTATATAAATAAATAAATTTGAAAGCATTTATTTCTAGTGGACTTATATACAGTTATTGTGTAATTAAAGGAATAAGTTATACATTATGACGGAAATGAGAAGATATGTAACTCTTACCCGAAGGAATAAATAGTAACTGCAAATAGAAAAATGTCCCATAAATCCAAAAAATCAGCATCGCTTCAGGAGTATTAGTATCCTTGTTTATTCTGAACTTCAAATGTTAACTTTTTCATTCGTATAATAAACTGTACAATTAAACTGTATTTTTTTTTAAATTATCTTTAGATCAAGCAATAAATAGAGTTAATATTTTTGCATGATTCAACATCAAAATATTGATTGAAAACATATCAGTTTCCATGTTCAGCTGACGGTTATCAAACAATGACATTTTATAACAGTCACAAACCCACTCATAAATTTAAATAAATTTTATCTGATATTTATAGTGTTACCAAATGAACCTCACATGGCGATTTTTTACTTGTTTAGAATAAAGAAAACGAAAACACAAGGTGTGATGTTATGGTTACGCTGTGACGCCCGATTAATGATTCAATGCATTTCTATAGAAACTTTTAGCAGCTCTGGATAAAATATAAATGGGCGAGTTTCATGAAACAAAATTTGCTCTTTTGTTTTCAAGTTTTATCTAACTTTGATCTAGAAAAAAGTCACTGTTTAGTTTTATAAAATATAAACATTGGGAATAACTTTTTTTGTACATGTATTTAAGTATTGTAAAAATACAATAAAAAGGTCACATTTGTAATGGCTACATAACATTGACGGTACTTAGGGAGATGTGTTATCTTTTATGAAATTTACTAGTCTACACATCAAAATAACAGTTATATACATGTATTCCATACGTATTATTATTTCTTTAATATATATATATATATATATATATATATATATTGTTATCTTTTATGAAATTTACTAGTCTACACACCAAAATAACAGTTATATACATGTATTCCATACGTATTATTATTTCTTTAATATATATATATATATATATATATATATATATACACACATTGTATATACATTTCTGCAGCATTTTTTCTGACCAAGAATACTAATAAGTAATATGGATTGGATATGAACAAACTAATATTTAATAAAATGACAGGCATATATGTTTAAATCGAAAAACAATAAAAACAACAAAACGCATTTAAAAATAAACCACATACTACCAAATCAACATCATATACAATAAACAAAACGAACAATAAATTTTATGAATTCAGCGGAACAACTTTTAATCAAGCTGCAATTATTTGAGACAGAAAAATCTACGAAGTTGACCCAAACTTTAAACAGAAACATTATCGATTAATTTCATGGACATTAAAAATTAAATGGAGCATTTGATTTTTTACGATATACTTGTAGGTAGTCGTTTTTATCCCGAAATATGAAATAAACCGCTGAATTACGAGTAACAGAAGACGACCAGTCATTCTCTTATATAATGGCGTTCAGATTTGGTAATTTTCAATTGTGTTATCTGGTAGAAATAATGGTCTTTTTTAGACCTAGTTTTCGGGTTCAACTTTCATTTTCAAAATAAATAAATAAATAAATAAATAAAACATAAGCAAAAACAATTATGGACAGCACGTACATGCTGAGTTGTATGTTCATTGTTAGAAATTTCATTAAATTTTGACACCTTTCCTGCGTTATGTGATAAATTACAGATTATACATATACAAATAATATATCAAAATAAAACAGCTGAGCAAATGTAACCAGTCTGAAAAACTGTTTGAGTACTCAAACTCAAACAGTGTTGGATGGAAAGACTTCCTTTTGTACCCTCCACTAAAATATTAGTTTCAACTAATTTTATATAAAAATTACAAATTCATGCCATTTTGAACATTTCTGTAAAAAATAATTTTTCAAAACTTTTACATTGAATTTAATGGTTGGGGGGGGGGGGTACAAAGGGAAGTCTTACCCGTTGTTATATACGACATGTATTGAAACTAGTTTCAATGATGTGTGCAGATGAGCAGTGCATAATTTAATTGGGTTATTTGTCGAAGAAGCAAATACACTGTGTTTAAATGAGAAAATATTGTAAAAGTAAAAAAAAACTATAAAAAGTATTTAAAATAAAATAAAAAAAAAACGGACACAGGATTCGCACTCAGGACTTTGGGGTTATCATTTCCTACGTCCTACCACACAGCCAGCGTAGATGATATGGAAATCCTCTACTATCTAATATCAAGTATGTACGTTGTTTGGGTCAATTAAGGGGTAATGCGTTTTACCTTTATCCCCAAATTTCAATGCCAGCACATCTCTCTCCATCAACCAAAATTTTCAAAACAAAAGATAAAATATAGAAGTTTTGGTAGTCAAAATATCTTTGATGGAGAGGAATGCGCTATATGTGTATTAATTGAAAAACACGGTTATTTTCATCAATATTTTCGTATTTGTATGGAAGTAAACGGAATGCAATATTCTGAAATGAATGTTTAAACACATAATGTAATGTTTGATTAAACTTTTAATATTCAAAACCGTTCCGTTTTGGTACTCTCTTTTCTATGTTTATAGTGTAAATATCATTGTAACAAATTTTGAATTATGAATCCTATAGGCGGATGCCTCGGTTTATTGAGAATCGTCCTTTTATTTAAAGTTACTGATTAAAACTCAATATGATTGCTTTGATTTAATATATTCAAACAGAAAAAAAGAAAGTGATTTTTCCGAAAAAAGTTACTGACCCCAATGAAAACCAAAACGACTACAAAACAATATTGTTGATGAGAATCCTTTGTCGTGGTATTGAATTTAGCAAAGGTTTTGCCCCGGAACCATAAATCGTATTTCTATAAATTTATACAATATTATTTCTTTATTAATCCGGTATATAGAATTAACACATGTTTATTTTGTTTCATACAAGTGTATTTGTTTGATTGTGTCTCAGTATACCTGTTAATGTACTCACATTAGGGTTTATAAGATAAAATTCACGCCTGTTGATTACATACAGAAACCGTCTTCATAGGCGTGAAATATGATCACTCGTGATTTAGTTTAACTGAACAATCTACTTATTACACATTTGTGTTTTGAAATATCATAAATGATCTAAAATTTAAAATATGCGCCATTACGCAATTCGGACATGTCAAAATATATAATGCTTTCATTATAAAATAAAGATTTACGATTTATTTTTTTTAAATTTTAGATTTTCTTTGATAATGAGGGAGAGACTGATAGCAATCGATTAAAACATTTTTATACAGAAATCTTAAAACTTCTCTTTTAATTCTGAATTTTCGAAAAGATGACGTCAAATTGAAGCACTTACGTTATTTAAACATGTGTTTGAAATTAAAAAAAAAATATGAACCATAGTTACTTTGAGACTTATGCTTACACAGAAATGACTGAAACTGAAATTTCTGCGAACGAGTTGAGTCGTTACATGCCGTTATATCCTATAAGAATATTAGACGATGTTTTATGCATCAACAATGGTTTAAAACTAACGTAAACATTTAAATGTATACCTTTCAATTTTTGACTAAATAATAAACACCTTAAACAAAATTTTCAAACTTTATTGTACGAAAAACTTGAATATTCTTAACACTTTTCGAACCAATTACATATTTTATACAGAGTGATGGAGTCGTATGGGATACTGAATTTTCATGTTCTCGTCAAGATTTTTTAAAAAGGTTACTTTTGGAATGGTTGAGGAAACCAGATTTCCGGAGAGTAATATCGCTTTTTGACAAGAGAACAATTTTTGACACATTTTTCTGTCTCTGTGCGATTTAAGCCAAAGATTTTACAAGAACAAGACAATTAGTTTGGTAATTCATGATGTTCTTGAGAACACCACAATGTCATCTCATAGATCTTGAATTAAACATGAAACTTTAAAGTTAGCATATGATATACATGTGTATGTTCCGTTGTGGTCATTTTAACTTTTATAAAATTTATTTATTTACTTATTTTGGTCGACTTTTTCCTTTTTAAAAAAAATGATATCTATTTATGATTAAGTGGGAGGTAAATGTTTCTGTGTTTATAAATTCCAAATAATCAGTATCAGAAAATGAGAAAGTAATTTATTAGGAATATTAGCAAACAAAATTATATTCCAATCCATTTGTCATTCTTTGAATATTCATATATTGATTTTTTCAATTCAAATGATTATTTACAGTTTTTAAGTAAAAAATGTCCCTCCAGAATTTAATGGATGTACATATTTACGATGTATTATAGCGAAACATTCATTTCTATTACTTTCTTTTTGTTTTTAAAATCATGTTGTAACGGAAACAACAATCATTGTTATAGAGCATAAAAAATTAATGAATTTGTTTACAGGTAAAAGTCTACCTATAGATTGTAAAAGGTATAACACGTGACCTATCCCCTATACAATCTACATTTGCATTGGTGCATACATGTATGCATTAATAAATTTAAAGTGACTGATATGACATACATGTAAGCTTAATTCCTCTTACAGAAAATAAAGAAATAACAGATTAGGAACTTTAATTAAAAACGGAAAATTTGGAAACAAGTGGTAAGTTATATAATTTTAATTTTATATGTAATTGTTTGATTCATAGAGTTTTAGCAATATAAACTTTCTGAAGGATTAATTTAGATGTTAAGAACATAATATAACGTAATATATTTCGAACATTTATCTTTGAAAAATATTTAGGTTCAGTTGGTTTGTATTTTTTTATTAAGTTCGGTTTTTTTAACCTTATACATGTATGTCTTTGTAACTAATTAATCAACAACTAAATGAAATTAAGTATATTTAAGTCTTCTGGAATTTTTTTTAATATATCTAGAGTAAAGAAACTGCTGTAGTTTTTTTTCAGTCAACATCATAAAATTTTATTTATTTATTTATCTATCTATCTATCTATCTATCTATCTATCTATCTATCTATCTTTCTATTGTTTTGAATTACAGTTATTGCCATTAGCCTTGTATTATGGATGTGTCTTTTGTTGCAATTTTAATTATTTGAATACAAATGTTTTCCTTTGAAAAAAAGGATTATATTATCCATGTTAAGTTTTGATACTTTATGGTGCTGATTTTGTTTCAAATCAGAGATAAATTAATCTTATTTGTTATGTAATGATAATGGTGTCATGTGCTACTTTTGAATTTTTATGAAATAATACATTAAAAATAGCACATAACAATGATATATAAACAGACTTCAGTTAACTTCAACATTTTATATTTTGGATATAAATGCAAAGGCAAAACATGTTTCTATTGAATCAAAACATTAAAAATATCCCACTCAAGACCAAAAAGTAAGCTTTCAGACAGCCACTAAAACCATTAACTCAAATCTTTTTGGTTAGTTAAAATCCAGTTGATATTAATTATTTCATGCAAGTATATGAATGATCAAGTACAAACGGAATCATGAAACAAAAGTAGTCCGGTCATGAATTTCTGGGTATTGTACAATTATACAGAAAGATGATTCTCCAGTAATTTTCTAAAAATATAATGATTTGTAAATAGCTGGACTTGAATTGAATTCCATTGACTTGAAGTTTATTTCATAAATACATGTATATGTATTTAGTAGCGATTTCGGGACAAATTGTTATGTAGAAGACAACCATAACAGCATAAAAGATTAAAAGCAAAGTCAATATTAGTCAATACAAATATAAAACTACTTCTAAAGACTCTATCTGAATGTAAAAACAGGAAAACCAGAGTATCAAAAGAAATGTTATGTATTAGCAAAAGTGAATTGCTTATATTCACAACGGCTGTAAAAAAGCTTCCGAACAAAACGTTTATTGAACCAGAAGCTTATTTTTAGTTGTGTTCTTTTTTGCACGCAAGTCCTTCTACGGTAAACAACTAGACGCGGCTTCTCCAGCTTTGCAAGTTGAGCAGTGTTGCCATGTGCTACTTTTTAATATACATTTCATCGAGGTTTCAGAATCAGCACATGTCATTATCGTAAACAAACATTTATCATATAATAATACATTTTTGTATCTTTGCTGGAAACCGCCATATAATAATCTGCATACTAGCAAAGTTTCTAGAAAACTAGTTGTATAAAATACAGTGGTTTGTTTGGCTGCGTGAAAGGACCAAAGGCAACAAAGTAAAAACAAGAGGCCCAATAGGGCCTATATTGCTCAACTGGCGCACAAATTGCATCATGTTTTGTAAAAAGTGGGGCAACCAAATATTATTTAGAACAAGAGGTCTAGTGGGCTTTAATGGTCATTTAAGAACATCAGAACTGTGGTTGATGCTTATAATTGAAGCAGACATGGTCTTGAAATTAGTAATGGAGGGAAAGTAAGCAAAGATGTTGTGTATGCAAGTCAATGAATAATCATTGTATGACAAAATAAGAACGGTTAACACATTATTATTTATGAAATATTGTTTATTATTATGCATATTTAGAACAAACAAAACATCTGAGCATTCTTTTTGTAACTATATTACTATGTAACTGAATATAGATTTTGTACAAGATTTTGTATTATAAATATATAACACAAATACCAGTTGAAATTTGATGTGCCAGATGTGCACATTTCGGAAATTCATTCCTCATCAGTGACATGTTCATATGGAATAGAAAAGTTACATGACATTGATTTAACTGTATCCTACATGGATATTCAAAGGATATACGGGATAAGTACAGTAATGAGAAGTACATAAATAAATTTTGGAATCCGTGATAATAGATTGGATAAGGTAAATAGCAAAGTACATTAATTGTTAATTCTGAACAAGTATTTATTATAAAAATAAACAACATATCACAACTGTCACATTTTAGTGGCATGTATAGAAAAATGCATACTTTAAATGTGGTACTTTCTGTATTTAGTGAACAGAACAGTGGATTTAAAATTTATAACTAAAGATATCAAGCCATAGCCAATGTTTCACTTCAGGGGAACAGCAAGAATTTCTACGGAATTAGATTTGCTGCTTGGTTAGCTTTTTATGGTGCGGAAAATATATTTTTAAAAAGCTATAATTTGCCATCTACTCCATCTTGGTCGAAGCTGTAATCAAAATTTCAAGAAGAAACATTTTACCTTTGCAATCATAATTAAAGTGTCCTGAGTAAAATCTGTTGCAAATGGGATTTGCATAACAGTCTTATTTACAGAAATTGGGACTTTTAACACAAAAAGGTCAACAATGGCTATTTATCTGTTTTGCTATTTACAGTAACAGTGGCCATCATGGAAATCAGGCGGGGTTGCCTGGTACAAACTTTAGTCTACCCCACCTAAGGACCTTCTTCACTGAATTTGGTCCCAATTGGGTCAGTTGTTTCAGAGATGATTTCAAAGAATTAATTGAATATTACACCTCATTTGCATAATTTCTAAAAATAGGGTCAACGAAAATTTTTCCAGAAAAACCCGTTATATATGTTGAATGTCCCGCTCTCTACTCTCTACATTTCAAATTTGAACAAAAACAGTTAAAAAATGATTCAACAATGGCTATTTATGTTTTTTGCTATTTATAATAACAGCGGCCATCTTGGATGTCAGGCGAGATCGCCTGGTACAAACTATAGTTTCCCAACCTAAGGACCTTCCACACCGAATTGGTCCCAATTGTCCCAGTGGTTTCAGAGGAGAAGATTAAAGTTTACGCACGCACGTAAAACCATGCCATAAGCTCAGCTGGCTATAGCCAGTTGAGCTAATGATTCGTTCATGCAGTTTGTATGATTCGTTCGAACTATTTACTAACCGTCCGAACGAAAAAGATTATCCGTCCAAACGATTGAAGTAAATCGTGCGAACGATGAAAATAACTCATCCGAACGATTAGGCTAATCCGTCCGAACGATTGAAGTTACTCATCCGAACAATTAAAATAATTCGTCTGAACGATTTAGCTATTTTGACCAAGTTCTCGATAATGTATTTTTGAAATATCTTACCATTATCCAAGTACAATTAGTTTACCTGGTCGGTCAAGTTCATTTCACTTGTATCGAGACGACACAGGCTACAATTGTATTTACACAAATTTTAGTTTTGCTCTGCGCTCAGGGAGTTAGAGTTTAATCGTCTACCGTGACACCGGACTTTAAGTTTTGGGGTGGCCTCCTTAAGACTCTGGATACCAAGGGATCACTCAAAAAGAGGTTTTTTTTAATTTGGCCGGGCTGCGCCGGTACTGATTTCCACTATTAAAACTGTTAAGATTACTTCTCCCACAAATGTTGTATACAACATCTAAGTTTAACTGTATATTAGTTGCATGTCTATTTCTAGTTAATTATAATCTTATTTAAGGCTTCGTTAAGGGTCTTAAGTTCATGACCCTGTATATCTATAGAAAACAAGGTGGTCCGCAAGTATTTATATTCACTTTTTACGGAAGAAAAAAACCACATTAATAGGGTATTATTTTTTCGCGTAAAAGCATAACACTTTGGTGGTCAAACTATGCCCTAATACATAAAGCGTAAACAATCGATTGTTGCTTAAATTTTAAGCTGAAATTACTTGTATTGATTCGACTTGTGTTTAGCAAATGATATTGTTCCCAGCTTAATTTGTTACTTGTTTAATTTTATTATTCAATCTTCTGAAATGTAACACTATAACTAAGGCGTAGTATTTTTAGTTGATGACTTTTATTCAGGCGGTAAAATAAACTGGTATACAAAATGGTAACAAATGAAATACTTTTAAGTTCGGCTAATGGGTTATCCCTATTAGTTACTTTCAGTGGGTAATCCCTTCGTGCACAGTCCAGAGGGTAATCCCTATCTGACTCATTCGAAACTATTTCATTTATAACTATAACAAACATGTGCTATACTAAGTTTCTTTCATCTTTAAATTTGATATGCAGCCGAAATTAGGTCCTAGGTGACCAGTCCAAATGCATGTTAATTTTGAGAATATCAATTGTAATTACCAGCACATGATGTGTTGCATAACTTGCATATATGCAATCGCGGGATTAATCATCTACACAGCATGTACAGATAAGTAGAAACTGATATTGTTCTTATCTAGATTAGTATAATCTCCAAAAATTTCTGAATTATGTTTTCCCAAATATTGTTAAAGAAATTTGTTTGGTTTATTAGCGCTTATTCGGATGTATTTAGAAAAGCTTTATGCCATTTAACATTTTCTCGCTTAGCTGACTCACTTGCACGGCAAGGAACGTCTAGTCACTTGTCCTGCTATAGGACACATGTTCATGAAGATGTATTGAAGATTTCTTAGTGACTGATTTCAGTGTGAAGATGGCTAGCTATAGGGTTATTGTTATAAGCTATGATATGATTGATCAAACGTTTTTCATACTTATCAGTAAATGTTCTTTGATGGTCGTTAGATTAAATGGATTTAATTAATTTAATTAATATATAATCAATTTACAAGATAAATCAACTTTGTTACGAGATAAGAACATGTAGCATAAGAGTCGATATTGATTGTATCATAAAGGTGTTTCTGTACCAGTCTAATGCTTTATACAGTAGACTTTTAGGAACATTCTGATAATTAGAAATTAGGGAAAATCTGTTTGTCGCTTATTATTCCCTTTGGTCTTAATTAAATTCACAGTAACAGTGTATAAATATCCCCCCTCACTTATTAAAGGTTTAAAAAAAATTAAAAGTTAAATTAAAAAATTAGAAATTTTTTTATATATATAAAAACAGATACTTTTCCGATGTGAATCAAGTGAAAAGTGCGGTTGAATATCATCTTTAGTAGCTACATACGCAGATAGGATAAATACCGTTAACATCACATCACTAAATTATGTTATTTGTTTGTTTTATTGTGCTAAATATTGGGTCTATAGTTCTGGCCGTGACAAGATAAACATAAACAGACCAAAGTTTTAACGTTTTATAACGTAAAATACTTCTTCTTCAGTTATGTATCATATAAAATATATATTTATATGAAATGATACAACTGTTAAGTGCATGATTAAAATCAAGATGCAATAACTCATTACTTTACGGATATTGTCATATACTTTTTTAAAACTTACTATAAAATTATTGTACAATTTGGGCGACTTGTTGTTGTTTGTTCTCAGTAGATTATTTGTCTTTCATTTTTCCCTAGATTGTGTATAATATGCTACTTTACGGTAGTTGTTGTCAGATAAGAAGGAGAACAGATTGATTTGTCCATTATACCGACAGATCGTATGATCTTGGGCATCTTTATTGCATTTTGTTGTTTGTTGTTCTCTCTCTCTCTCTCTCTCTCTCTCTCTCTCTCTCTCTCTCTCTCTCTCTCTCTCTCTCTCTGTGAATTTTATATTAATTTCAGATAATTGACATTTTCAGGTGACCAAATCCCCATCCTAAAGTATATCGATTGTTGGATAAAGGGAGGAAACTCTTATTTTTTCTGTCTAAATTCAGATGTTAATTTTAAATGTTTTGTTCACGGTGATGTTAGATACGTTCAATATATATTTTTCAAGCCTTGTGCCAACCATTATAATAAACCTTTTAACAATGAAAATTGTTATTGTCAACAGACGATTACTATTTGTCAAAACTTCAATAACTTACATATTTTATCAATGGCACACAAAATACTAAATTGCTTTTATTTGCATTTGTATCAGTTTTATAAGCTAGCCTTGATCGAGTCTAATCTGAACTTAAAACACAGGGACTATTCTATTGTTGAAGTAGTTAAACTTGTACATATCTCCAGATGGGAGTATATGATAAATACATCGTTTATTCACTACTTCTATGTCTTAGCGCACAGTTCTCCAACTTCACCTATACCTGCTGAAATGTGACGGTTAAAAATAATATTGACCGGCGAGTGAAAAAAAAAAACTTTTCCACCAATAAATGTGTAGCGATGAAGAACTTGTCACAAGTAACTAGTTACCACACGTTTTTGCCTGATTTGATTACAGGCTTTTCCTTGTTATTTTTTACTTACAGCATTGCAAGGGGAGTAACTTTTATTAAAAATAAATAAGTCAAAACTTTCTTCATTCTATTTACATTATGTAGTTTATTTTCAATAATTAAGACTATTTAAATAATGTTTTTAATCTATTTGAAGTTTTTAAATCACGATAAAACAAAGTTCTTTTGAAGGTATTAGAAAAGTGTACTTAGTTTGAATTGTAATCTGTTGTTCGATTTACAGTTTTAAAAAAAAAAACACTATTGATCCATAATGGTTTGTCACATGGTTTTTCCTAAATATTTTTTTAGTCAAAACCTTTCCCCATAAAAATAACAGTAAGGTTGAATTAAAAAACATTGACCTAACCAAATTCTATTTTTGAACTAAAACATCGTCTCTGATTCTTCTGTACATATAGCAGATTTTGGAAAAAAAATCGGGCCTCACCCAAGATTACAGCAGGGTAATTTGAGGTTAATAAAGGTCAAATGAATTAATACGCAAATCGCATTTTCTCACTAAAGGATGTTGAATTTAAAAGGAATATGAAAAAGAAATTGATCTCCAAAGATGCAATGGATATAGTTTAAAAAGTTTTGATTTTTTTTTTTTTGAATTAGAAAAAATGTAGGAAAGAGCCATAAGTTAATAATTGGGTGTGTATTGTCGTTTGGATTTTTCAAGGGGTGATCATCATGAATATCCAAATCATAACAACATATCTTATATAGTAAACTAGGAAGGTACATAAGGGATATTTTGGACATAGTGAATTTGTTATCTTATTGAAAACATTAAATAATATTGATCTATGCACAGAATTAAAGAAACTTTTTGAATAAGTCTGGTTATATCTCCCAATTAGGTCAGTAAAATTTACATGATTATTTTTTAATTTTTAAGTGATTTTGTATAAATATGGAGTTTTGTGCTCCAAATATGTATATGACAAACAATTATGGACTTTCAAGTAGGTAATTTGGTAAATGTAGGATTATTGACTTTATTTTATGATAAGATAAGCTTTATTTTACATGTGTGCTTAAAGGTACCACAGTCTGCAAATTAAAGATATGGAGTACTTTAACCACACATCTGGACTTTGTTATCATACGTGCATCTAGTGTCCGTCACCAGTTGCCTGTATTGTCTTATCATCATTTTTAAGGATTGTCTCTTGCCTTTAGTTGCATTATATTTTATAAAGTATATGGTGTTTAACTATAAACGTGATTTATAATTTGATTACATAGGTAAAAGTAATGAGTCCTGTTTCATTTGATAGAATTGCTGATGTTGCCTAGGTGATGTGCGTTTAACTTGTGTAATACGTATGTGTGACTGATTTTAGATAAAGTTTCAACGACGATTGCCATTGTTTTATTTAGATACTTGTCTAATGTTCAAATCACACTGTTTTACAGCCAGTGCCTGTCCAAAGTCGTTATTTAGTTATATGTCTTTATATGCTTATGTCACTTATCTAATTCTTCTTATTTTTGTTATTTTGATTTGTCGTATTTTTAATTGGTCATTTATTTGCTTATTTAGCTATAGCAAGTAATTTCGGTAACACAATTTTATTTATGGTAAATTTATATCCGCCTCACAGTTTTAGATAGTTATAAAATCCAAGTTCTAATTATTTTTACGATATCCGTCCCTTCCCATTCTCTTCTTAGCTTCACCCCTTGTGTCCATTACAAGGTTAATGATGACTTTTTTATAGATTAATGTATGGTAATTAAACCAAATTCTTGTTTTCAGCGTGTTCGACCACTCGGAACTCACTTCTTTACAACAGATTCATTAGTTTTCATCGGATAATTCGATTTTTCTTCTGTCAACCTTGAAATGTGAAAAATCTTGACTGTGTCAAAATAACACAAAATTTCACAAATACTCCACTTTACTCAACTTGGCAACTACTCGAAATATATGCGTACTATTCATTAGACTACACTGTTTTTACTGTATAGCTTAGCATATTTCCGTTGTCTATCATTTTGAGCAGGTTTTAGACGATTAAATCATTTGAATATACGCTCGATACTTGCCTCTAATCGCTCGAATGTATTAAAGACAGCACATTTTCCGCTAGGATTCTTGCAAAAATAACCTAAGGGTTGAATCATGTGATCTAAACAAACTGTTTGTTATTCCTTTTCTGCGCTCTCTCTCTCTCTCTCTCTCTCTCTCTCTCTCTCTCTCTCTCTCTCTCTCTCTCTATATATATATATATATATATATTAGAATTGCTTAAACAAGTAAACTTGTCTTGTGTTACCACTAGCAATGAAAAAACATATACCATGTAAATCTCTAATAAATAAATAAGTGTATTAACCATGTATATTTCAGATTTTTATTTATTTATTGATGTAAACAAAAAATATCACAATCAGCTGAATTGTCATAAAGTATCGTTGAAAGAAAAAGATTGCATTGTTCTACGACTTATCTACAATATGTCATTATTACATATAAAACTGCTTGAATCTGCCATTTCCAATCCAAACAAGCGAACCATAATAAAACAATTCTTGATCAAACAAGTGAGACCAGCTCTCTAACTACCAATTCTAAAACAAATATGTTCCTCTGTTTCAGGGAAAAAGCATAGACATACAATTATTCACATATTCATGTAGCTTAGCTGAATGTTCACACATATTCATGTAGCTTAGCTGAATGTTCACACATATTCATGTAGCTTAGCTGAATGTTCACACATATTCATGTAGCTTAGCTGAATGTTCACACATATTCATGTAGCTTAACTGAATGTTCACACATATTCATGTAGCTTAGCTGAATGTTCAACAAAAATGTTCGTAATATCACATTACGTATATCTATATTTTCTGTCATATAACCCAATGACTTCTGGCAAAACTGAATACCACATTGTCGGTCACATATGATAAACCCTCTCCAATAAACCATTGGTGACAACATCATCTTGAACCAGTCTTTTAGACAAAACGTGAATATGCATAATGTTTTGTTTGTGTTATAATGAAGTCTTTGTCTAACAATTAAAACATATATGTACTAACATAGAATAAGAGTGTAAATTAGCATTTATTACGAAATGTTATATCATGTATTTTCTTACTAGGCTTTAAAATTCTATATCACCGTTCAGTAAAACTTAGTCATATGTCATGTGCTACTTTTGAATTTTTATGAAATAATACGATTCAAAAGTAGCACATGACAATTTTATCATGTGCAGAATTTTGAATATTTACCTTTGTAAAAATTCAAAATTCTGCACATGACACATACATAACGTTGAACATTATCGTTAGTAAAGAGATATTTCAACCTTATCAAATTCTTTTCTCCAAATAGCAATTGAGTACATTTATATACTTTTATAAATGACAGAATATGGAATTGTTTTAGTTGCAGCCTGATGAAAAACATGTAAAACAAAGCTAAAACTAGCAACCAGAACTAACAACAAATAAGCTGTATTCAACCTCTCAACCTTAAACATGTGTTTTCTATTTGAATATTTCAATATTTTATACCATTTTAATAACATAAAATAATAGCCATTTAATAATATAAAGGTTGTTCTCCAATGAAATTCAGGGATCCGTAGAAAATATTACAGAATCGAAACTATAAAGACTAAGATGAGACGGTCTCCTTGGTAACCGAGCACGTAGATAATCTTCCAATGTATCATGATACAGTGGCTCCACCTTCGGCAATGGCAACAAGAACGGTAATTTACCTGGCTCCCACATGGAATCAAACACAGGGCTAACTCTGATTGGCTTTTTGGGTTTGAATATTGGTACAAGGTTTCTGGTGTCGTCCGTTTGGTAGCTGTGCAGACGGAATGTCTTTTTGGCATTTTGATCCGCTCGTCCTAAATCAATTATCTTTTTTTTTGGAAGCACTGGCTTTGGTTTTCGCAATTTCGGAAGAATGAACTTTTTTATCAATAAAACAAGAATTATTATCAAAGGTATGAGAATAAGCAGAACTAACAAAGCCAGTAACTCCAGGCTTGCAGACGATGTTTCTACTGGTTCCGTCACAGTAGTTGTCACATTTACTGTAAAATACAAAGAAAATCAGAAACAATTACAATCCAGGCTCCACTGTTACTTAAGTAAATTAGCTTTGTGGTGATTTATAAAACTCGAGTGAATTTCAAGATACTTAATATATAGAAATCCAAAATGGACCCATTTAACCGAAAATGAATAAAGATCTTACGGGTAAAAAATAGATAAACTATGTGTCCGAAAATGAAAATAAACTGCTTAAAGTTCCTTGTCTTTACAAGTAAAGATCACATTAGACGCAATTGTTCAAACAAACATACTACGAAGTTTATGGCGAATTAAAACCTACTAGATTGATGGAAAGATTGAGACACAATGTGAAAATTTTACTTAGGAAAAGATAAAATTGAAGTAAAAAAAACTTGTTTTTGGTGATACCCTTATTAATGTCCGACTTACCCGTTGTCGTGCTTTCATAGTCAGGACAATTAACTGAAAAATAAAAACGTAAAAATTTATACAGCGGTTATACTATTATATTAACCATTATATAAACAGTTATGTATCTTGTGTGTGCACGTGTTGCGATAGTTGTCCCTGATTATATTGTAGTTGCCAATTTTTCTGTATAAATCTATGTTCTTAAAATAGGTTCGGTAGAACGCGTCACAAAAATATTTTTGGAATTTTTTATCATTACAGTTTTTCATTTAGTCATTTAATTGGAAATCTTCAATATGACACAAAATGTTTTTCATCACACACGACTAGACACACACCCTATCCCATTAAGCTTAAAATAAGCGCTAAAACCACAGCAATAATTAGAATGTTGTAATTAAATACTCGCATATCCAAAGTACATTCAAACCAGTTTATAATAACTAGTCTCAATGTGCGATTACCGTATATCTTATTTTTATTAGTATTTTTCACTTTTCTTATTATTTTTGTTGTTTGGTAATTATTTTGTTAAAATTTGTTTAGAAAGTCAGACTAATTTGAAAAAAGCATAACAAAGTATAAGACCTGGTCCCAGTTTCTCAATCATTCCTTAACTAAGATTTTCTTGTGGGATCTCTTTTTAAATAACAAAAAAAAAAAAAAAAATTGTGACAAAACTAAATACAGATGTTACAAGCTTGACGTAATCTTCAAAATGACAAAATTCCTGAAAATCTTAACAATTAACCAAATTATTCAGATTTCAAATTTGCACGATTTAAGTTAGGGAAAATCTTAGTTAAGGTATGATTGTAAACCGGGGTCAGTGTACAATACTAGTAAGTATTATTTTACCTATTATAGAAGTGAGAACTTGTATGTTACCCCCGTTCAAATCACCAACAGCGTATGGAGTCTGGTCGGAATCATTGCAGAACCTCGGGGCCTCCGTAGCATAAACAGTAGCACCTACTCTCTGAAACGCCTGGTAATTTAAAAGAACATAAAGTAGGTAACCTGGTTTCTTTTTAAGGCAAAATGTACATTAATATACAATTACTATTTTTTTAGCCTCTACGTTTGATAAAAAGTGAAAGAGAAGCTTAGACATTTATAGAAGTAACAGCTAAATGAAAACTTATCTTACAAACATTATGAGTAGATGTCATACTGAATGTAAATATCGTAATAAAAAGTTAGAACAAAATGTATCGCCAGGTAAGTTTCTTTGCTTTAGTTATTTGAGTTTGATGTAATTTACACCCCCAAACAGAAAGTATTTGACAAATGCAATAGCTTCTTCCTACGAATTCCCTTAAACATTGAGGTAAAACTTGTACTTCGAAAAGTCAAATGTCACTGCAACGTTTGTTCGTTACATCTATTGTTTAAAACACAAGCTGTGAAAAGTGCACAAATCCTTAAAAAACCACCAGTGAAAAAAGTTTAATTGAACAATGCTGTAGTATCTCTAAATACCTTACCTATTACAACTGTTATGTGCTAGTTCATAAAAATTCAAAAGTTGCACATGACACAACTATAGTCAAAAAGGATATGTTGACCTCTGTAGAGTATTCAAAGCACCATTTCTTATTATAATTTGATCTGATCGAATGTTTTATCATCATTATGGCACTGTCATATACCATTTTTGAATTTAATCATAAAATACATTCAACATTGGTATATGACAGCACTTATACTTTAGTTAGTCTCTTGTTAGAGAATTAGTACTTACGTAACAAGTAATTCTGTGTGTGTTAGTGTTATCTACCGTGGTGTCGTTATTCCACACTGTCAAAAACGTAACAGTGCCTTCTGTGATAGCGTGTAAACACGTGTAAATACCTCCCGCTTAAAACATAAATCAAAACACACAAAAAAAATTACAAAAATATTTTGAAATTGTATTTTGATAAAAATGAAAATAGTCTAAATGTTTAAATCATACGAAAGATAAGGTACTCATGTGCTCTAAAATTGTAATTTATTCATATCAACATTTTTTCTGAATAACTCTTAGCATTTAGCTTACATCATATATGACGTCATTTAATATGACGTTGGCTTTTACTATTCTATTTTTAGATACAGGTATAAATAATATCTTACTTAAGTTTCAGGATAAAATTGAGAAACACGTAGCTTATATTTGGTCCATTATCTCAGATAAATAAAGCTAACTAGACATCTTAATAGTTTTAAATACTTTATTGATCGGTTAAATGTTGTTTAAGGTCGCATCAGCACGTTAAAGGCTGCTCACGATATTTTTGTTCTATTTCTAAAAACACGTGGTGCTTGTGTTTGTGCAAGTACTTTATCAATAACTCTCCTCAAGTCATTAAATTTTCTAAAAAAATAGTAGAGGAGCTGAAAAACATTACGTTTCAGAATACTATATTTTTTCTATATGTTTCTGCGTAAAAACATGTATCCCTACGAAAAACCTAGTTAAACATGTCTTGTTTTGCTTCATCTTTGTCAGAACAGGTTTATCTTGAATTGTATTTAACTTTGTGTAGTTTCATATTTGAGACTCTAATTGAGATTTTTTAGATCTTGTTTTAGAACACTTGACCATTATACTAACCCGAGTAAGTTTTGACGTTTGTACATGTTTCGTTATACGTGTAGTTCATCATGGTTCTGTCTGTACATACGTCTAATGATGTCTCGCTACAGTAATCGTTTTGACCTGCATTATTGGTTATATTTACACTGGCAAACTGGGCTAACATGCCATCGGGACATTGAGTAGACACATTGCCTGATTCTACCATCCCTACAAAAAACAAAACCATTTAAACGCAAATTAAATACAAATGTACCAGTTTACATAAAACAGCAAAATAATAAATTTACCAACAAGTAAATCAGCAATTCGGTATATTAATTCATTTCTCGAGGATTTCACATAGTTATTTAATAATGATAAAGTAAAATCACGGTTGTCATCAATCGGAACATGGCTCGGCTTTTTCCGTCGTACCTCACAAAAACCTCGAATATAGTCGGAAGTTCATTGCGAACTACTTTTAAACACGTAATGTGACAAATAAATAAATAAATGTGACAAAATGGCGGCGCCCTTGCTTCTTGCGCATTCGCTTATACTTTTGCCATAACTATGGGTAATATAGCAAGGGGGTCTCTCACTGTAATAGAGGGAAATCAAGGCATCGGTTGGTTTTGCTTAATTTTGAAAGCTGTGTTGAATTTCATCATTGCGTATTGCAAATCACGTTCGAACCTGGAAATCGCCATCTTTAATAAGCAAAAGGCAAAGAAAAAAAGAAAAAAAAATCTTATGTAAGAAATGAACATCATACAGTAGGTCATATTTTTTCTGAAATAAATTATTCATTTGCTACTTCTGACTTTTTTTAAATAATGCATCTAACAGTAGCATATGAAAGATAAATTGTGAATGTTTAGCTGTTAGTTACTGAGAGGAGTTGACTGGAACAACATTTCTTTCAAGATTTTACTAATGTCTGTTTTGGTATTATAGAAAAAAAAACCCAGATTATCCGTAGAAAATCACCTACCTTTGAAAAGCGAACAGAGATTTTTTGCTCTGTAATATTTGCTATATAATAAGATACATATACAAATAGCAGTGATCTATAATTGTATTTCAATTTTTCTTCAACTGTTCTACTTTGAACAACATTGTACTTGGATTTGTGTTCTTGTTTGGTTTGGTTTCCATATACCAAAGTGAAGCATTGAAAGATTTAAATGAAAAACGCATTCTATATTTCATATACTTATACATTTATTATTCCGTTTACACCTGATCAACTTATGATATCCGTAAACTTACAATTATAAACTTTGTCAACAGAGATATGTCATTTAGGGTTTACAGAGTAAAAAGCTGTTTAAAAACCAAGCCCAAGAAAATACATAATAAAAAAAATCAACTTGTAATCGCGATAAATGATTTTCTTTCCGTTTTAGCGATTATAACTCCCGGGTTCACTATTAACAAAATAAAATACGTAGCACCCTGAAGTAATCTCGCACCAAATTACGTACATTGCGTCCGAATTTCTGCATGTCTATTATCCCGCTATAGGGAGTAATTTTCGAAGAATAGGTTTACAGAGCTCTGGCATCAGAAGCAGAAATCAATTACAATTAATGGAGTAACAGAAATATAGTCAAGAACGAATCATAGAGTCCTGGCACCACTTACCTTGTTTAACAAACATTACAAATGATCCAGTATCATATGGTTCCTGTCTGTTACAAGCTTGTGTCAGTCCCTCATCAGTAGAATGTCCTAATAACTGATCCGCAGCAAAAAGGTCATAATCTGTAACAAAATCAATTAATAAAAAAAATTAATTCAAAAATGATTATTTAAAATATTCATTGTACTATTCCAGAAAAAATAACATTTTCAAATTAAACCAACCACCCTATATAAGCAAATGGTTTAAACTGGGATTTAAAACACCGTCATTCCCGGAAAAAAATTTAAAAGGTTATCAAGAGAGTCATTCCCCTTTTCTATTCATGAAATAAAATAATTACTTTTAGATGCTTATAGTTTTTTTAATCTTTCAAGTTAACGATTTAATATCGCTAACGATATTACCATGGTAAATGCATTATTTACGTGTCATAGATTGATGTTTTGTTCATTTGGACATGTTAAGTTTCAATTACGAATACATGTACTACTTATACGAGAGAGAGAGAGAGAGAGAGAGAGAGAGAGAGAGAGAGAGAGAGAGAGAGAGAGAGAGAGAGACTTACTTGTGCCGATGTAATAGTAAAACATGTACTCTTTAACAAAATGTAACTCGAGACAAAGAAAAAAATTTGGTGGATCTCCTCCATAGGCATTGAACGTTTCACGTGATCTGAAAATACAAAACAATTTCATCAACTATCATATAATTATATATATTGTTAATGCAGCTAACATCGTGTACTGAAAGTGATTAAAGATTTTGATTTTTAAAAAATACATGTATCTTCGTAATTTGAAATGGTTAATGTAAGGAATTCTTTATTTTGTAATGTATTTCTATTTTTCCCCTATTGATATAAAAAATATTCAAAATGTGCTACCCTTTTGATTCTAAATAAATGTATTCAAAAACACAACTTGTGAATAAGATTCTAATTCTGTTCAAAAGGTGACAGGTACGTTCTTGAATAAAGTGTATTTATACTTACTAAAAGTACTTGCACTCACTTGAGATTGGGAGCATGTACTAACCTTATAAGTACACTTGTACTTGCCTAAGTGAAAAGTAATTACTTTAAAAAGTGGTATTTGTAAGTACTTACGCAGAGGGTACTTAGTATTTTTTTAAACAAAAGGCACTTACACTTGCTTAAGTAGATACTTACTTCTGGAGAAGAAGATTTTACTTGCTTTAGTAGAAGGTACTTGCACTTGTTCGAGTAGAAGATGCTTGTACTTGCTTAACAAACTTGTATCTACTTACGTAAGTGGTGAGGGGTCTTCTTGCCTATCGAGCTGAGGTTATCTGTAATTGCTTGAAAAATTACTTGTACCATTATGTAGATATGCTAAATTTTGATGTACCAGATGTGCACATTTCGGAAAATCATTCCTCATCAGTGACACTAGGGACCGAAAAGTTTGATAGATAAAAAACATAAGCCAAACAGTTGAGGATACTTACACCTCCTTCAGTAAAGGATATTTGTACTTGCTGAAAAAAGTGGAACATATGGCTACTTGGAAAAAATGATACTTGAACTTGCTCAAGAAAGTGGTACTTACGTAGAGAATGTTCCTAGCTACTTGACAAGAGAATACTTGTACTTACTAGAGAAAGTGGTACTTGTGTCTTCTCGTGTATGGGTGCTTACGACTAATTACGAGTACAGGGTACTCATAATTCAGTAGTGAAGGTATTTGTGTCTTCTCAAGTACAGTGTAATTTGACATATATAATAGTGGAGTATACTTTACTTACTTAAGTATGTACTTGTTTCCATTTTGAACCATACAATCTAGTGTTAACGACGAAACAAAAATATTCAGGATACCATTTGTCGGATAACTAAATATAGTCGTGTTGCTGACTGTTAAGTCCCCTTTCAATGCGCTTACCCACACCCCAGGAGACAGCTCATCAGGGAAGGAACACTGTGCCTGGGCATCTGAAATCATATACACCGTGGTATAATAATTATTATTAAAACAGTTTAATATTTTCATAAATAGATCACTGATAACAAAGTGTAAATACTTATATACATGTACTTATAGTATAAATATTTTTTTGTTATCTACTGTAAATTATATACAGATATATTCCAAACAGCTTCAAATCATCCAAGTTGGTCTTTCTCATGATAAAATCTAGTGATTTCATAGTCAAACCAAAGATTTTAGTTGACAAAGTTATGAATTATCCTTCAAAAATTTTGTATAATGTTATTATTTATTTATATATTTATTATTTATCTATCTATCTATTAATCCATTTATTTATTTATTTTATTTTATTTATTTATTTATTTATTTATTTATTTATTTATTTATTTATTTATTTATTATGTTATTTAATGTTAAAAGCATTACGCTTTCATCCTTTATCCAAATGCTTGGTTTTCGGAAATTCTCGTTTTTTTTTTTGCTTTGTTTTGGTTTTTTTTTTTTGTTTAATAGTTTTATTTATATCATTTACTTTGTTTTGCAAAAAAAAAAAAAAAAAAAAAAAAAAAAAAAAAAAAAAAAAAAAAATGTGTGATTACTAGAAGGTGTAGGGTATCATTTGCTTGTAATTATTGCCTATACTAAGAATTAACGATGAAGATTATGTAATGATATTTATGATTTATGATTTTTATTATTGTCTATTGGAGATAATATTTATAAAATATTGTCTTTGTTTAACAAGGTTCCCAATCAGTGAGGTTTCATGTTATGAGCGCCTTTAAAGGGCTAAAAAGACAATAATGATATCTCCGAATTAAAGAAAAAACTATCTTGGAGGGAGGTTTTTTTTTTTTTTTTTTTTTTTTTTTGTAATCCTTATCTATAATGTAAATGTATCTAGAATGGATCGTTTACTTGTTATAAGAATACCAAACAAGTTGAATATCAAGCAAGTTTGGATAGAATTGTCATATGCCACTTTTTGAATGTATTTTTATGATTAAATTCAAAAAGTGGTTTATGACAGAATAAAAAAGTCATAAAACGCTACCTAAATAAAAATAGCGTTATTACAATAACACGAACTCTTTTCATTGGCAATGTAAAACCTTAATTTAGTTATAATTTTTTAAATTTTTTAGATTTATTTCAAGATGAAAATGATTTTGTGTTGTTTTTTCAATAACTTAATTTGAATTATTTGAAAAATTGTCAAAGAAGAATAATCCAGATATTTACATAATTGAGATAATTTTGATTAATCTTACCAGATTCTTTCAGATGTCCAAACAAAATAAGAAAACTTAATAAACAAATTCGATTAATCTCCTTCATAATGTACTTCTTAATGAATTAAAATCTTCCAAAAAACAAGACTAGCTTCTTTATAATAAATGTTCGAATGTCTCTTGAATTCTTTCACAAATTAAATTAAAAAATTAAAACATACAAAATGAAACTTTATATCCCATTAACTTCATTTTTTACAAATTACAATATTTTTTGCGTGGCTGAACTACTTAACCTCATGCAATGCAATACTATATTATATATTTATTTCTTTTATTTGACATTGGTCAGACAATATCCCCTTATATCCATCCAAAATTTACTGTTATATTTCACTATGCCTATCCTATCTAGATTCAGTGGACCGTGTGCGAGATTTATTATTTTTTGCGAGAAAACAACGAAAGGGTGATGTAAACAGTTTTTAAATGAAGGCGTCTAAGTAACGCCTTGTAACAATATTGAAATTTTACGAAGATTAATGGATAATTTGATACCGAAGTACCATAAAAGTCATAAATTGATTAACTTTTTATAACCGATTTTAAGATATTGATGATATACAAGTATATATATATATATATATATATATATATATATATATATATATATATATATATATATATATATATATATATATATATATATATATATATATATACGATGGGGGTAATGAACGATTTATAAACTAGATATACAATACAAGTATTATGTCATGCTTATCAGCCTTACTTAAATAATGGTTTATCTGTTATAGGCAATATGCAAAATACATAATGTAAAAATATAATCAAAGTACTGAAAGTACTGGAAAGCGGTTAGCCTGGTAGCTCGGAAAGTTTGGATAAAATTTTGTTTATCTCACTTTTCAACAGAAAGTCCCTGGAGAAATTCAATTTCTCAAAAAAATGTGCAGCCCTTTGATTAGATTTTGGTAGACCTTTAGTTTTGTGGAATTATGTATGTTATTTTTGTCACAAAATATGATGTTGTAATCAGTTTTAGATCAGGCCCCATTTTGAACAGACTGTTGACTGTGATTGTGTAAAACATCATTACTCCATTTCTCAGTTTTATTTCGAAATAAGGGATAGAAAAGGCCCACCTGATAGAAATGACAGGTAAAAGTGTTAAATAAAATCCTCTTTATGATATTTTGAAAGTTGCATTGAATAAAATAAATATTTATTGAAACTGTGTAGCAAAATATCTCTCAACAAAAAAAATCTTATTCAGTAATTAAGAAGTAATGAGTTGTATCCAAAATAACCACCTAAATACAGGAAGACCAACATCTTAGTTCTTTTACTCACGACCTTTGACTCAGCCTAATTACCAATTTTTTCAAAAAAATGTTGAAAAAGTCACAAAAGTACGAAGGTAAAACTATGCCATGACCTTGCATTTGATCTTGGTCATTGAAGTTTCATCGAAATCAGTTCAGTTGTTTGGGCAGAGATCATTTATCATTGCAGATTATTACATGACTGCTGTTATTGTTAACATTCATAGCAGGTCGTATTTATACATATTTTGTCTTCAGGCAAGGTTTACACACTATAAACCTTTATGTTAAGACTATTCGAAAAGTTGAAAAATCAATACTTAAAAAGAAATATCTAGTCAAAGCTCATTTATAAGTAGCTAATAAGCACACAGAAACTATGAAGCAATGAATAATTTCTTATAAATTAACCATTTCAGTATACTTATGCAGTTTTGATTTTGACCTTTGAACCTATGACCTTGAACCATATATCAAAATGATCATCATATTAAAACCTACAATACTCTAATATACATGGCTATACAAATGTGAATAGTTTTCAAAATAATTAACAATTTAAGACATCCAATGCAGCTATGACCTTGAGCCTTATATCAAAATGATTGTCATATCAAAACCTACAATGTTTCAATATACATGTTTTTACAAGAAGTTTTTAGTTTTCAAGATAATTTACCTTTTTCTGTTTTTTTCTTTCTTTTTTTGCAGCTGTGACCTTGACCTTGATACCTATAACCTTGAATCATATATAAAAATAATCAGTTTAATAATACCTACAATATTCTGTTACACCTGTCTATACAATAAAGTTATAGTCTTCAAGATAATTAACAATTTAAGACTTCTTACGCAACTATGACCTTGATCTTTGAATGTATGACCTCGAATCATCATATCAAAATGATTGTCATATCATTACCTACAGTATTTTCATATACATTTTTATAAAAAAGTTAACAGTTTTCAAGGAAAGATTAAGAGACATACAAACTGACACTAAACTAGTTAGACACTAATACTATGCTGTGCTATGTTGATGGCATTTAACAACCTGGCAAAGATAAGTTTAAGCAATCAAATTTGCAATGGTAAAGGAAACTGAAGTTTCCAAAAAAAAAAAAAAATGACAGACTAGTGCTGTTAGAAAAACTAAACAAATGACAGAGGAACTAACACTTCAGAGGTTCACTCTGATTTGCAGACTGGCACCTAGGACCACTAGGCCAACACCAACTGAATACAGGCTTGATGGTTCAGAGGCAGAAAATATTCCAAAGAAGAGTGGGGTCGAGTGTATGTTGGGATGTTGGTTCAATCCCTGGCCAAGTCAAACATAAGACAAAATTTGAGGAGAGAGTTCTAACTGTTGACACATTGTCAAACTGTGAATAATGGTTGGGTACTTGTCTGAAGCAGACTGGCTATAGGAGCTAGCATGTGGAAATTGCCGAGTATGGCAAACAGTAAAACACACTTCCACATCTTTCACAAAAACAAACTTCTTCTTTAATTTATCCTAAGAAATTAATAAACTTACTTTTGTCTTACTTACTGGCTGAAAAATTGCTAATGCAACAGAAAGTGAAGGCATAAATCCAATAGAGCCAAATTACATAACATGCCACTCATGAAAAAAATAATTAGAAAAATGTTTTCATGAAAAGAATCTGTAGATGAGCACACAGAATTGTGGAATTATTACAATTAGTTGTTTCTCAATTTGAAATAGAAATTATGCCTTTCATTAGTTGTTATCAAACCATGTAAGACAGTTAAAATGTTTTTAGAAGCAGGTCTTAAAGTTAATTACCTAAATAAGTTGATTATCAGTAATTTGAAAAACTAATGCTGCATGTTTGTCTCTATCATTATTCGCCCTAGGTTGTAAAAAGGAGTAAATAATGCAGTCTGTTGTATAAGTAGCCAATATTCATTGGTTTACTGATATTATATGCCAACTTTGATTCTATATGGGGTATACTGGAGTGGAGTGGAGAGGGCAAATGGTGTTTTTGAACACATCAAGATACAAATTCTTTCACATTAATATCAAGGTAGTCAGTCTTAAGCTGATGGAGTAAACTGGAGTGTCTGAAGATAGACAAAGGCTTTCCACAAGCAAGTGAAAAACCTTCTTATCCTAGGTTGTGTCACTGTGGGAATCACACCTACTCAGTAAGTTGTACTTTGATCTGTAAGCATGTGATTTAATTTCATCTAATTGGGCTTTACATTCTAGTCAAGAATATTTCACTTATATCAAGATGTCACCAGCTGTAGGTGAATCCACAGAAATATTTACCTTTGCAGTGTGCTTAGGGCAGTGTGTAGGGAGGGGTCTTTAGTGTGCCATGCATGTCCCAGCATTGGACACCAGTGTTTAAGGTCTACTCTGAAAAACCCTGTGATTTTCATTTCTAAATGGCGAGTACTTGGCAAAAGGATAGTAACTATCAGTTTTCTAGTCTTGATCAGCCCCAGGATGGGTTCGAACCCTGACATGCAACATACAAAGCGAGGACTCTACCAGCTGAGCAACCATAATGATGTTAGCATGTGCCCTAGACCACTTGCCCACCAAGGCCCTAATGTTAGGGTACCTTAATAACATGAAAAAAATTTCTGGAGAAAATTTTCATCAACAGCTACATGAAAAAAAATATTGCCAATAAAAACAAGTTCCAGTTCATGTTAATTTCTTAAAATTTATTATCTTAATTTTTATACTGTTACAAATGGACATATATTCATTAAGGACATATGGCCATTTGATATAAAAGAATCCATCTAAAAGTTAAGTTAAACAGACTACAACATGTCTGAAAAAATATCACTTGTGTATTAAGAATAGTTTGTTTTAGCAGGATTTACTTTCAAGTATACAAAATAAAGTTGCTTTGATAATCATGGGCATTTTCTGTTATCAATGCATTTCACTGTCAATTTGACTCTTGTCAATAGATGGATATTCTGTAACTGATTTCAAGAATTGTAAGTTGTCTAGTTCAAAGGTGTCCGTTTTTACAAATAAGGGTGCATTCTAGTTTATGGTATCTTGTTCAGATCTACTGTAATGTTCGACTAATTTTTCAAATAAATCCTAAACAGCCTTAGCAGCATGGTGTTTTTCTTTATTTGCTTATTGCTCCTTCAGTCTGTTATTTCTGAAAAGAAAAAAAACATAAACTTTTCAAATAATAAAAAATGAGATTGAAAAATGAATCGTATTTAACATTCCTGAGAAAATATTGAAATAAGTATATCATTAGACCTTTGAGTATAACTTGATGAAGCAAAAAAAGGTTAAACACATTATGAAGAAAAATCATTTAATCTTGGTGTTACTGTTATAAAGTTGTTGTGCAGCAGTTTGCAATATATTTCACTTACAATGAGAGGTCTCAAACTAAAGTATAATCAGAAATGTTTTACACTCAGTTATCTGTCTGTAAAAATTAAACTTCTGAAAAGGATTTTTATTTTCTTGATAAAATGTATTTACAATTTCTTGACCCAATATACAATGTAAACTTAATCTTTCCATAATAAATTTGTGATTATTTATCACTACTGAGAAATTTTGCAATGATGGCAAATGGACTAAGTCTCTTAACTCCACATTTTTTTCCATGAACATTATTCATGTAACCTATTTACTATGCATAGAAAGGCAAACTGTGACTGTCCTAGAATAAGACCAAAGCTAACAATGTTCTGTTTCATTGTTATTTTACCATAATGCTTCCTGTGCAGTAGTTGTGTGTATTAAATAAAAAACCTCCAATATTTAGATAATTAGAAAATGAATACATGTACATCATCAACAGTACATGATATATATTTTGTACATGTATATAAAAACTCTTTTACTTAATTTCATTGCTTAGTCACTCTCAAGTTATTGTCAACATATAAAAGTGAAAATATGTATATGTACATTTTTGGAAAGGCCATAGCAGAATAGAAAAAAACAATTCACTGGGACTTATTACCAATAAAAGGATCATACTTTTAAATAGAAACTTGCTATATGCTGGTATCTTGGTTTGAAATATATTCATTCTGTAAATCAAATTATTCAAATTCAGTTTTCCTATGAATTTTTTTACTCTATTTTCCATAATAAATTTGGTACAAACCTAACCTTGTACTTTACACTTAGTTACTGCAGTTCTACCCAGGCAATAAATAAAAAAGTTACATGTTTCTGTTCACTTCTAAAAGTTGCCATCTTTTTCAGACCTCAAGTCAGCCATCGTCAGTATTCAAAATTTATTCTGCATAAGAATGATTGAATCAGCACTCCACATCCCAATAGTTGTTACAAATTATTGTAAATACCTGTCAGTCTTTATAAGCCTTTTTCGCTTTCTTGGTGGTAAGCTGTTTTACTTTAAAAGTAGGAGCTAGCCCAGTCTGGATTTGATCAGTTATACAGTTGAGATGGTTTACCTGAATAATAATAATAATAATAATAATAATAATAATAATGAAAATTAATTCTTTTATTGGTAAACTGACATTACAGTTTACACAAACAGTACATCATTTTGTCATTTACATCAATTACTTGTAAGTGGTCTCGGTGGCCGAGTGGTCTACAGCGCATGCTTACAGATCACAGTGTTGTTCACCGCCTGGGGTTGAATCCCACTCGAGACGGATACCTGGTGCCTCTTGCAGTATGATCAAAGTATGTTTGAAAACACTTCCTGCATTTTGCCTTAAACATTATCTTTTATAAACATTACACATATTCTTTTTACTGTAACCACTGTAATGAATTTATAAAATTCTGACAAATTATGTAATTTTTTTTGTCACTTATTAACTGAGGACAGTAATCACAACACACCTGGACTCTCTAAGGTATGAAATATCTTTATTAAGGCAATACATTTGTATGAAAGCACAACACATGGTGCATTGCAGTACAAACAATACATATTTACAAACAATTACACAAAATATGTGCAATTTGATCACCAAAATAGGCAGTACTTTGTACTGTCAGAAAATGTACCATTTTCAGCCATCTTAAATTTTGAAATTTATTTAAAACTAAGGTTTGTTCCCACATGCAAAGCATTCCTTGGCTGGATTTGGATTTATATAATTTTGGAACTTTAGATTCATTAATTTTCAACTGTTTGGCTTATGTTTTTTATCTATCAAACTTTTTTCTTAGTGTCACTGATGAGGAATGTATTTCTGAAATGTGCACATCTCGCACATCAAAATTTAACTGGTACTTGTGTTATTTATCTTTGTTTCCGAAAAGTGAGCGATCTTTCAAAAATTTGGGGGTGAATTGTCAGGACCCGAGTTTGACAGTGGTGGCGATATTGCAAAAATTTGGGGCGTTTTAGAACGGGGCGATTTTGACATGTGGGCGAATTTGACGAGGGCGATTTTACCGTGGGACGATTTGACCTGATACCGTATTATATACGTTGAATAGCAACAACGCCCCTTATTCTTCCAATATAATAATCCAGGTTCCAAAAATAAAATGATTTACGCACATGAAACAGCTGAACCTATTACTGACAGTCGGTGCTTGATTCACCTTCTTCATGCTTCGAAAACACGTTCGGTGACGAGTGACATCCTTGAAATCTTTGGATTTTATTTCATAAAAACCACTCTCCTTGCAGCCGTAAAGATAGACGATCTTTCCCCGACGGAAGATTGTTTGAAATAGCGTGACATCGATCTTCTATCTGCATTCAAATTGTTCTTCTGTGAATGACAAGACAACATCCGCCATGTTGTATATCACTGACATGAGAGTGTTGCTATGAGTAGGCGTGACACAGTAGATCTCTCCAAACAGCATCTTAGAATCTTAGGTCAAAGGTCTAGGGTTACTACTAGGAGTCGCTTTGACCTATCACTTCCTAGTAGAAACCGATGCCAATAAGCGGTTAGCGTATACGCTAACCGCTTAAAAATGAATAATCAAAGTACTGAGAGTACTGGAAAGCGGTTAGCCTGGTAGCTCGGAAAGTTTGGATAAAATTTTGATTATCTCACTTTTCAACAGAAAGTCCCTGGAGAAATTCAATTTCTCAAAAAAATGTGCAGCCCTTTGATTAGATTTTGGTAGACCTTTAGTTTTGTGGAATTATGTATGTTATTTTTGTCACAAAATATGATGTTGTAATCAGTTTTAGATCAGGCCCCATTTTGAACAGACTGTTAACTGTGATTGTGTAAAACATCATTACTCCATTTCTCAGTTTTATTTCGAAATAAGGGATAGAAAAGGCCCACCTGATAGAAATGACAGGTAAAAGTGTTTTGATACAAAGTAAAATCCTCTTTATGATATTTTGAAAGTTGCATTGAATAAAATAAATATTTATTGAAACTGTGTAGCAAAATATCTCTCAACAAAAAAATCTTATTCAGTAATTAAGAAGTAATGAGTTGTATCCAAAATAACCACCTAAATACAGGAAGACCAACATCTTAGTTCTTTTACTCACGACCTTTGACTCAGCCTAATTACCAATTTTTTCAAAAAAATGTTGAAAAAGTCACAAAAGTACGAAGGTAAAACTATGCCATGACCTTGCATTTGATCTTGGTCATTGAAGTTTCATCGAAATCAGTTCAGTTGTTTGGGCAGAGATCATTTATCATTGCAGATTATTACATGACTGCTGTTATTGTTAACATTGATAGCAGGTCATATTTATACATATTTTGTCTTCAGGCAAGGTTTACACACTATAAAGCTTTATGTTAAGACTATTGGAAAAGTTGAAAAATCAATACTTGAAAAGAAATATCTAGTCAAAGTTCATTTATAAGTAGCTAATAAGCACACAGAAACTATGAAGCAATGAATAATTTCTTATAAATTAACCATTTCAGTATACTTATGCAGTTTTGATTTTGACCTTTGAACTTATGACCTTGAACCATATATCAAAATGATCATCATATCAAAACCTACAATACTCTAATATACATGGCTATACAAATGTGAATTGTTTTCAAAATAATTAACAATTTAAGACATCTAATGCAGCTATGAGCTTGACCTTTGAACATATGACCTTGAGCCTTATATCAAAATGGTTGTCATATCAAAACCTACAATGTTTTAATATACATGTTTTTACAAGAAGTTTTTAGTTTTCAAGATAATTTACCTTTTTCTGTTTTTTTTTTCTTCTTTTTTTGCAGCTGTGACCTTGACCTTGATACCTATAACCTTGAATCATATATAAAAATAATCAGTTTAATAATACCTACAATATTCTGTTACACCTGTCTATACAATAAAGTTATAGTTTTCAAGATAATTAACAATTTAAGACTTCTTACACAACTATGACCTTGATCTTTGAATGTATGACCTCGAATCATATATCAAAATGATTGTCATATCATTACCTTCAGTATTTTCATATACATTTTTATAAAAAAGTTAACAGTTTTCAAGGAAAGATTAAGAGACATACAAACTTACACTACTATGCTGTGCTATGTTGATGGCATTTAACAACCTGGCAAAGATAAGTTTAAGCAATCAAATTTGCAATGGTAAAGGAAACTGATGTTTCCAAAAAAAAAAAAAATCACAGACTAGTGCTGTTAGAAAAACAAAACAAATGACAGAGGAACTAACACTTCAGAGGTAATGCACTCTGATTTGCAGACTGGCACCTAGGACCACTAGGCCAACACCAACTGAATACAGGCTTGATGGTTCAGAGGCAGAAAATATTCCAAAGCAGAGTGGGGTGGAGTGTATGTTGGGATGTTGGTTCAATCCCTGGCCAGGTCAAACATAAGACAAATTTGAGGAGAGAGTTCTAACTGTTGACACATTGTCATACTGTGAATAATGGTTGGGCACTTAATTGTCTGAAGCAGACTGACTAAAGGAGCTAGCATGTGGAAATTGCCGAGTATGGCAAACAGTAAAACACACTTCCACATCTTTCACAAAAACAAACTTCTTTAATTTATCCTAAGAAATTAATAAACTTACTCTTGTCTTACTTACTGGCTGAAAAATTGCTAATGCAACACAAAGTGAAGGCATAAAACCAATAGAGCCTAATTACAAAACATGCCACTCATGAAAGAAATAATTAGAAAAATGTTTTCATGAAATGAATCTGTAGATGAGCACACAGAATTGTGGAATTATTACAATTAGTTGTTTCTCAATTTGAAATAGAAATTATGCCTTTCATTAGTTGTTATCAAACCATGTAAGACAGTTAAAATGTTTTTAGAAGCAGGTCTTAAAGTTAATTACCTAAATAAGTTGATTATCAGTAATTTGAAAAACTAATGCTGCATGTTTGTCTCTATCATTATTCGCCCTAGGTTGTAAAAAGGAGTAAATGATGCAGTCTGTTGTATAAGTAGCCAATATTCATTGGTTTACTGATATTATATGCCAACTTTGATTCTATATAGGGTATACTGAGTGGAGTGGAGAGGGCAAATGGTGTTTTTGAACACATCAAGATACAAATTCTTTCACATTAATATCAAGGTAGTCAGTCTTAAGCTGATGGAGTAAACTGGAGTGCCTGAAGATAGACAAAGGCTTTCTACAAGCAAGTGAAAAACCTTCTTATCCTAGGTTGTGTCACTGTAGGAATCACACCTACTCAGTAAGTTGTACTTTGATCTGTAAGCATGTGATTTAATTTCATCTAATTGGGCTTTACATTCTAGTCAAGAATATTTCACTTATATCAAGATGTCACCAGCTGTAGGTGAATCCACAGAAATATTTACCTTTGCAGTGTGCTTAGGGCAGTGTGTAGGGAGGGGTCTTTAGTGTGCCATGCATGTCCCAGCATTGGACACCAGTGTTTAAGGTCTACTCTGAAAAACCCTGTGATTTTCATTTCTAAATGGCGAGTACTTGGCAAAAGGATAGTAACTATCAGTTTTCTAGTCTTGATCAGCCCCAGGATGGGTTCGAACCCTGACATGCAACATACAAAGCCAGGACTCTACCAGCTGAGCAACCATAATGATGTTAGCTTGTGCCCTAGACCACTTGCCCACCAAGGCCCTAATGTTAGGGTACCTTAATAACATGAAAAAAAATTTCTGGAGAAAGTTTTCATCAACAGCTACATGAAAAAAAATATTGCCAATAAAAACAAGTTCCAGTTCATGTTAATGTTTTAAATTTATTATCTTAATATTTATACTGTTACAAAAGGACATATATTCATTAAGGACATATGGCCATTTGATATAAAAGAATCCATCTAAAAGTTAAGTTAAACAGACTACAACATGTCTGAAAAAATATCACTTGTGTATTAAGAATAGTTTGTTTTAGCAGGATTTACTTTCAAGTATACAAAATAAAGTTGCTTTGATAATCATGGGCATTTTCTGTTATCAATGCATTTCACTGTCAATTTGACTCTTGTCAATAGATGGATATTCTGTAACTGATTTCAAGAATTGTAAGTTGTCTAGTTCAAAGGTGTCCATTTTTACAAATAAGGGTGCATTCTAGTTTATGGTATCTTGTTCAGATCTACTGCAATGTTCGACTAATTTTTCAAATAAATCCTAAACAGCCTTAGCAGCATGGTGTTTTTCTTTATTTGCTTGTTGCTCCTTCAGTCTGTTATTTCTGAAAAGAAAAAAAAAACATAAACTTTTCAAATAATAACCAATGAGATTGAAAAATGAATCGTATTTAACATTCCTGAGAAAATATTGAAATAAGTATATCAAGATCTTTGAGTATAACTTGATGAAGCAAAAAAAGATTAAATACATTATGAAGAAAAATCATTTAATCTTGGTGTTACTGTTATAAAGTTGTTGTGCAGCAGTTTGCAATATATTTTACTTACAATGAGACGTCTTAAACTAAAGTATAATCAGAAATGTTTTACACTCAGTTATCTGTCTGTAAAAATTAAACTTCTGAAAAGAATTTTTGTTTTCTTGATAAAATGTATTTACAATTTCTTGACCCAATATACATTGTAAACTTAATCTTTCCATAATAAATTTGTGATTATTTATCACTACTGAGAAATTTTGCAATGGTGGCAAATGGACGAAGTCTCTTAACTCCACATTTTTTTCCATGTACATTATTCATGTAACCTATTTACTATGCATAGAAAGGCAAACTGTGACTGTCCTAGATTAAGACCAAAGCTAACAATGTTCTGTTTCATTGTTATTTTACCATAATGCTTCCTGTGCAGTAGTTGTGTGTATTAAATAAAAAAACCTCCAATATTTAGATAATTAGAAAATGAATGTACATCATCAACAGTACATGATATATATTTTGTACATGTATATAAAAACTCTTTTACTTAATTTCATTGCTTAGTCACTCTCAAGTTATTGTCAACATATAAAAGTGAAAATATGTATATGTACATTTTTGGAAAGGCCATAGCAGAATAGAAAAAAACAATTCACTGGGACTTATTACCAATAAAAAGATCATACTTTTAAATAGAAACTTGCTATATGCTAGTATCTTGGTTTGAAATATATTCATTCTGTAAATCAAATTATTCAAATTCAGTTTTCCTATGAATTTTTTACTCTATTTTCCATAATAAATTTGGTACAAACCTAACCTTGTACTTTACACTTAGTTACTGCAGTTCTACCCAGGCAATAAATAAAAAAAGTTACATGTTTCTGTTCACTTCTAAAAGTTGCCATCTTTTTCAGACCTCAAGTCAGCCATCGTCAGCATTCAAAATTTATTCTGCATAAGAATGATTGAATCAGCACTCCACATCCCAGTAGTTGTTACAAATTATTGTAAATACCTGTCAGTCTTTATAAGCCTTTTTCGCTTTCTTGGTGGTAAGCTGTTTTACTTTAAAAGTAGGAGCTAGCCCAGTCTGGATTTGATCAGTTATACAGTTGAGATGGTTTACCTGAATAATAATAATAATAATGAAAATAAATTCTTTTATTGGTAAACTGACATTACAGTTTACACAAACAGTACATCATTTTTTCATTTACATCAATTACGGGTAAGTGGTCTCGGTGGCCGAGTGGTCTAAAGCACATGCTTACAGATCACAGTGCTGTTCACCGCCTGAGGTTGAATCCCACTCGAGACGGATACCTGGTGCCTCTTGCAGTATGATCAAAGTATGTTTGAAAGCACTTCCTGCATTTCGCCTTAAACATTATCTTTTATAAACATTACACATATTCTTTTTACTGTAACCATAATGAATTTATTAAACAAATGATGTAATTTTTTTTTTGTCACTTATTAACTGAGGACAGTAATCACAACACACCTGGACTCTCTAAGGTATGAAATATCTTTATTAAGGCAATACATTTGTATGAAAGCACAACACATGGTGCATTGCAGTACAAACAATACATATTTACAAACAATTACACAAAATATGTACAATTTGATCACCAAAATAGGCAGTACTTTGTACTGTCAGAAAATGTACCATTTTCAGCCATCTTAAATTTTGAAATTTATTTAAAACTAAGGTTTGTTCCTACATGCAAAGCATTCCTTAGCTGGATTTGAATTTATATAATTTTGGAACTTTAGATTCATTAATTTTCAACTGTTTGGCTTATGTTTTTTATATATCAAACTTTTTTCTTAGTGTCACTGATGAGGAATGTATTTCTGAAATGTGCACATCTCGCACATCAAAATTTAACTGGTACTTGTGTTATTTATCTTTGTTTCCGAAAAGTGAGCGATCTTTCAAAAATTTGGGGATGAATTGTCAGGACGCGAGTTTGACAGTGGCGGCGATATTGCAAAAAATTGGGGCGTTTTAGAACGGGGCGATTTTGACATGTGGGCGAATTTTTGGAAAGTGGGGCGAATTTGACGAGGGCGATTTTACCGTGGGACGATTTGACCTGATACCGTATTATATACGTTAAATAGCAACAACGCACCTTATTCCTCCAATATAATAATCCAGGTTCCAAAGATAAAATGATTTACGCACATGAAACAGCTGAACCTATTACTGACACAGTCGGTGCTTGATTCACCTTCTTCATGCTTCGAAAACACGTTCGGTGACGAGTGACATCCTTGAAATCTTTGGATTTTATTTCATAAAAACCACTCTCCTTGCAGCCGTAAAGATAGACGATCTTTCCCCGACAGAAGATTGTTTGAAATAGCGTGACATCGATCTTCTATCTGCATTCAAATTGTTCTTCTGTGAATGACAAGACAACATCCGCCATGTTGTATATCACTGACATGAGAGTGTTGCTATGAGTAGGCGTGGCACAGTAGATCTCTCCAAACAGCATCTAGAATCTTAGGTCAAAGGTCTAGGGTTACCACTAGGAGTCGCTTTGACCTATCACTTCCTAGTAGAAACCGATGCCAATAAGCGGTTAGCCTATACGCTAACCGCTTAAAAAGGGAATATGCTCAAAAAAATATATTTATTAGACGGAACTAACTCTAAGGGTTACGTGAATGTCAGAAATGTCACGTGTTACATTTGAATATCTTGAGACATTTCTTGTGTTAAAAAGATATTCAGTATTAACACAACACAATTCAATTAACTTACGAAATAAAATGAAAAATCATGTTAAATCATTTTTTATCTTTAACATGGCGTTTATTAGGCTTACAGGAATCTTTACCTAGCAACACTAGGAGCGTCTAGTTGCGCCCTATTAACATACAAAATTCAATTAACTTACGAAATAAAATGAAAAATCATGTTAAATTATTTTTTATCTTTAACATGGTGTTTATTATGCTTACAGGAATCTTTACCTAGCAACACTAGGAGCGTCTAGTTGCGCATTATTAACATACAACTATTTAATGTAGATTTCATAATAGTCACAAGGATGAAAACTGCTAACGAAATGTTTCAATTTGATGAAATGTGTAGTATAAGAATATTGAGATATTCTTTATTATCATTACTACATGTAACTGGATTTACAGGATTTGTAACAATCCCTGGCATCCTTATTCATTGGTATGGAATCATGATATATTATATGTTTGCGATAAATCTATTTCTGTTAAAATATTTGTTAAAGACGGCTCAAGATATTATTAGGAAAATGTTGGTATAACAAGCAAACCTTCATGGCTTTGCTGTACCTATGCTTAACATTAATTATAACAACTGTTATAATGATGGTATAACGCGTGTATTCAACTTAAGCTAAGACAGAATGAAAGTAAATGTATCTGAAAGTGTGTTCTGTAAAATAGTCAGAGAAATCAATAATAAGCAAAAACACGAAGAAAAAGTCCGACACAGACAGATTGTACATATGTTAAAACCACTGGTTAGAAAACTACTGGAAGTGACACATTTGCCTTATACTTTTTTGACAACATGTACACGTATAATAACATAATCTCAAAGTTGTACACGTATCTAGTGTTGTATGCAAACGGTCAATATGCTAACTTTCAAGTTTAAACTATTAAACTATGTAAATACATTTCTTGATATAATGAAATTTTAAAACAGCAAATATGTTGATTTTATTAACAACTTCAATTTTTTTTATATTGGATGGCAAATGAATCGTAATTTACAGATACATGTAGTTTCTTATATATATATATATATATATATATATATATATATATATATATATATATATATATATATATATATATATATATATATATATATATATATATATATCGCTTTTTACCGATACCTTTGCTTTATCTCGCCATGGCGGTTTTTAATTTTTTATGTGAGTATGTTTAGTAAAAAAAAAAAAAAAAAAAAAAAAAAAAACCCAAAAAAATAATACTGTCTATTTACAAGTGTTGGTAAGAAATTGATTAAACCGAACCCTAGATCACAAATTTGAAGAGAGAGTATTCCTAACCATAGAGATAAGCTAACGACGTATAGAAATGAGGTTTATAAAAGAAATAACTTTCGAATTCTGGCACTCTGACATCATACAGAAGTCTAACATATTCAAATACAATGGGTAGAAATATTCAAAACTAGCCGTATCCGCACAATGAGAGTCCTCTCCTCAACCAATAGTTATGATGACGTTATGAAATCATGAATGAATCAGTGCTTATTTCACATGTCGCGAACATTGACTGACCAAATGATCGTATCAAGCCATCAGAACTCGTATAGGCGACCACAACTAAGCCCACACGAAGGGAAATATGTAAAATAAATGTTATTTATTTAACATATCACTTTCCTATGTGTTAGTATAAACTGGAAGGTGACACGCGATAAATGAAAAAAAAACAGTATTTAAATTGGCTTGTATTTCATCACTGAAAGTTTTATGCAATATCTGGGCATGCGTATCTTATTTCTAAAGTTAACTTTGTTTAAAGTCAGAAAATCTCCGTTTTTAGCAAAAGTCTCAATAACACAATGAATTATAAATTATAAATACACATTTAAACATGCATTTATATAGAGATTTTCCTAAAAAGTCATTTAAGGCCTCGGCGACGGAGTTGTGTAAAGCGCGCGCTTACTGATCATAATGCCTCTCATTGCAAAGGTCAAAATCCAACTCGGGCAAAGTCAGTTTACTGAGGTCAGTTGTTTTCTACGGGACCTCTGCTTACTCGTCAATTCATAAATCGACCGCATCAGTATAAATAAAAGATTATTGACTTATGTTAAACACTATTAACCCAGTCATTTATAAACAGTTATAATATTTCTTAAAGTGCTACTTTAATTGTTTTAAATTGTTTTTCGATTAGTTCGCTTTTTTAAAATCAGTATTGTAATTGTTTAGTAAGATTATTAATAATATGAGAACAACAACAACGAAAAAAAAATCATTCATTCATTCAATCTTTTTTTCCGTCTTGCGAAGATTATATAACATGCAATTAACATAAAGTTATCTACATATAATGCATATTTCAAATTATAACCTTGTTTTTAAATGTTTTTAGAACAAGAGAACATATATACATACAACGTAATTATTTAACCATTGAACAGAATAGCTATGGCAGTTATTGGATTATAAATGACATAGCTTTGCCAGGCAAACTTAATAACGCGAGTTTAGCGCGTTATAATTGGTTTGCCTGGCAAAGCTATGTCAGTAGTAGGACAGACTCACCCCTATTTATAATCCAATAACTGCCATAGCTATGCTGTTCAATGGTTATATTTACATTATATTAATTATTAATTAATTTTTTTGAATTTTTGTCACATCAATTTGAATTTTCCCACCTTTAACGAGAAACGGGGTCAATTATTGGAACTGCGTAACTATGTAAACAAAATATAGTACAACATGAAAAAACACGGAACTCGCAAAAATTATAAAATATTTTAGTAACCATCACATTGTTTTGCACATTTTAAATAAAACATCAATTTAGTTACTTTCATAGCAATTTTACGAAATTATTAAAAAAAAAAAACGAATTTCCTAAGGCGGATGACGAACAAGTGATCAGTCTCGAAGATTTACACGAAAATGATGTCTCACTCTCGCTGTCATTTTTGGAAATTTAAAAGTGCAGTGCGAGAAATTGGAATCTACGAAGAAACCAGGAGTGAATTAATTGGATGACGGAAATGTAATCTGCTTTGGAAAGTCATAGTTTCTGTCATTATTATTCGTAGAACTTGTGGAACTGACCACATGATGCGACCCAGATTGTGACCCATTTAGGCGCGGTACAACAGCTGATTCAGTGTTTAAATTTTTTGCAGGGCGCGTTAATTCTGACAATGAGTAACTATTACGTTTTTCTGTTGTGTTGAGACAGTTCTGTTGTAAGATTGGGAGAAGCTTCTCATTTGTGGTTCGACATAAACAAATTTGTGCCGAACTTCGTACCCCAGGTCATTGAGATGCTGAATGGCCTTCACCTGCAAACAGCGAGGAGTGTATTTAGTTCATGGGATATGTCGGATAAAAACGGGCAAATGTGCGTTTTAAAAGTGATTTGAACATGAGCCATATATCAGACTCTTCAGGACCAGCCATGGCTTTTTGTTATATTGATTGAACAAACTTTTGAATTGTTGTCAGTTTTATCGAAGCACTGGAAACAGCGGTTTAACATTTTTACAGGACAGTCGACCGTCTCAGTTGCATATATATTCTTTTTTAACAGCTGCTATTTTCGTCTGTATGAGATATCTCCCCTCTGAAATGTTTTTAGTTGTATTTCATTTTTTTAAGTTACATATTCTCCAGACTCGTCAATGTGAAACTCAATTATGACTGTGGTTTTAACTGGTGGTGAAATTCCATAGCTCTGGAAATAAAATTTATAGAACAGATGGTACCATACACACTTTTCCAGTATTATGGGAGAAATTAGGGTACTTTTTAGATGATTGGAAATTTTCCGTTGTGTATTTAATTCAATGTATATTTTAAAATTAATATATTTTTTTTCTCAGGCTGTGTTGTTGTTTTGTTATGAAACGTCTTAAAAAATAGTCCAGAGAGTGAAATATTCATACACATAGTGTAATGATCATGTGATCAATGTCAGTTATTGTACCGTATTTGCCACATGTCTCAAACATGTTTATATAGTAAAGTTGCAAAGCAAATGTAATTATATACTGTTTAATACATCAACATCTATATACACTTGCTGCTGCTTTTATGAAATTAAAACATATGCTTAGGAAACTTTTTCTTTGTTCAGTATCTAATATTGTGTGGACTGGCTCTCCAAGTAAGCAACATGTAAATGTTTTCTTTGTCGTACTGAAACAATTCTGTTGCCAGGTTGATAGATAATGTTTTAGTTACAATGTGGAACATGATATCTCTTGTGTGTTTCTGTAACTGAACATGAGTACAAGACGTCAGACAAAAGGTCTCGGTAAGATTTTCCACAGTGTCCACAAAGTAACAGTTCAGTCTGTTGAGGAATAACAGATAGCTTGGCTATATATCTGTCAAGACATAATTTTAAATAATAATAATAATAATAATAATAATAATAATAATAATAATAATAATAATAAGGAAATAGACAAAAGATAAAGACAACATTAAGCCTTTGATTAAAAAACTCCCGATTTCCGATGTGCCTTAGATATAATGACAAAATGGTATCAAGTGTTTTAGGGCTCGAATCATCCAACAGCATCCCAATTATTCAATTATGCGACTAGTGGCGTGAAAACAAAAGTGCAAAATGAATTAATCGAGCAACGATTGACTAACGATTCCTTGAGGAAATGTTCAAAATCGTAGATTGTTATTTATCATTAAGAAGCAGAAAAATGTACATCGGTAAGAACTATTTAAATTAAACAATGACTGAAAGGAAATAGATAAAACCCATAAATAACTTTATTTACACCAAATAACCGTTGAATTATTTAAATTTTAATCACATGTACATGATTTATTAATCGAAAAAATTTCAAATTATTATGATTTGTATGCAAACAATTAACATAAATGTACCCGCTATCATCCCAAAATTCTATACGTGGGTTATACGGGAACAGGTGCCCGATTGTTTAAACACAAAAACAGTCTTTTTAAATCAATGGAGACCACTGTCGGATACATTACAAATTGACATTTTACGCACAATAAACAATCTAGTGTTCAAACGCATTCAAGAGTAAATGTTACATGTTGCTGTGTGTACTTGGTTAATTTATTTATTTAATTTTTAATATTTTCATAATTATTTGTTTACCCTAAATAAGATTAATGCATGTTAAAACAAACTTTAAATAATATTTTAGTTCAAATAATCACAATGCATGTCGAATAATGAAACATGTAAAACTGAATTGTTTTGATATTTATATTTATTGTCATATATATCGACAGGTTTATAAGAGTAGAAGTCTATCACAGAAACAACACCTATGGTATTAAAGTGTTTACATGATAAATGATGCTTTATTTGGCTATAGTGTTAGTCTGTCTGTCCGTTGGTGAGTTTAATGTTTTTCTGTTTAATTAAGAATTTTTTTCAACAGGTTGTTTTACAGGGTAGAGACTTTTTACACAATTTTTTACCCTGATTTTTTAAAATATTCATTGTATATATTTGCATGTACCAATACCAGAAAAACACGTTTTTATTTATTTTTTATACATTTACTTAAAAGCATTTCTTATTATATAGGTTATGAAATATTAACTTTTTGTTTATTCAAAATCATATTTTTGACTGCTACACGGAATATATATATTTTTTCCTTTGAATGTTGGAAAATCAATCAATTGTCCTTAATTCTTGTTGTTGTTTTTTTTTAAATTTATTTATTTATTTATTTATTTATTTATTTATTTATTTATTTATTTATCTATGTTTTATATTATTATTTTTTATCATATTATTATTATTATTATTAATTATTATTATAGTAGTAGTAGTAGTAATTAATAAATTTATTTATCTATTTTTATTTATTCATTTATGTAGTTTTTGTTTGTTTGTTTTTTAATTACTGATCCTTACGTACTAAGAGTTATAATTTTTTTGAAGAGATTTTATATAATATATCTTTAGGCGGCGCATCCACGTGCAACTTCCCAGATGACCTGACGGGGACATGGGTTAGCTCTGTAAAAGGTGTGGTTCATTTCAACACTACAATGATGCTTGGTTACCGTGTAAATATCCCAGGGATACCATTGATGGATTTTGAATGCCAGGAAAATCATGGGAGCAAATATGTTTTAAGGTATTTTGTTATTCTTGGCGTTTGATACTGTTTACTTAACTCATGTATATATTTTTTATGGTCTTCTAAGAGACAGATGTCCTGCTCAAGAATATTCCACGGTCAACAAGTCATTAAACCACACCACGTGATATATTTGTGTCATCTGATGTAATATCCTTCCTACAAAAGTCGAGGGTTTTCCTACATGCGTTTACCTTGTCTTCTTTCTTATTGCGTCAGTTTTGGTTTGAGAAATTGCAAAGTACTTAATTATAAGCATTATTATTTCACACTGCTAAATTCTTCTTACCCGTTACATAATTATGTATCATTTATTTCTAGAGGACTTCAAAGAGCAACCGTGTTCAGTCAGACAATCAAGTTTTCACTGTGTCTAGATATAAGGAAGGTATCCAACAATGAATATGACTACTATTATGCTACAGGTAAATGTTTCACACTTGCAATTTCCTCCTCTCTCTCTCTCTCTCTCTCTCTCTCTCTCTCTCTCTCTCTCTCTCTCTCTCTCTCTCTCTTTAGAATGTAAATTAGTATGGCACGCGGTATTATGGAATGCAAATGCTACTCAGAAATGTTCTAGATTGTCGCAATCTAAAAGTTTGACAAAAGTATTACAAATGAAATTTGACGAATGCATTTTTCACTAAGGAAACAATCGGTAACAATGATATTCAATCAAAGAATTATAAACCATTTGGTGTATTTAAAAATTCGGGGTTTATTTTTTATTTATTTATTTATTTTTTATTAATAATATTTTTATACATACAAACTTTTTAAAAATAATATTCGTTTGTTTTCATACAGAATACCTTCCAGTAGCACTAGAACATATACATGGTATAAAGGTGGACGGTACACCAAACATGACTGATATCTGTAACAAAAACCAGTCTTATGACCAAGTTCCACCACATAAACTGCGAAGAAATGGTAAGTATAAATGTATAAAATTCTTAACATTAATAAGTCTACAAGAAGGTCAGGCGTAGCAAGTATCTACTATGCGAACGCGGATCAAAACACTATTGGTGCCAAAACTATCAATGACATAACCTTTCGCATTTTGTAGTTTGGTAATTTTCGTAACGAATAAAATTATTTCTGAGAGCAGAAACACAATAGAGCTGGTAGATTTTTTGTATTTATATTTTTTAATTTAAAAAAAAACATTAAAAACTAGTAGCTTTGGCAACCCAATCGAGCTACTGTACTGGAATGTATAAAAGTTGTAATATGACAGCAAATGGCAACACTTTTTGGTCTGTTCTGAAAAAAAATATCGTTCAGTGATTTTTTTTTATCATTTCTTTAATGAAAAGATTTCTTCTTAAGAACGAAAATTAAAATTTTACAACTGATATTATGAAAAATTAAAATATGTTTTCATTAACGGAGAATAAAAACTATGTTTCTCTATAAAACAAAATGTATACGTATGTATAACAAAATGTCATGATTATCATTCTATTAGTATCGCTAGGTGATGGATTTCAGAGTATTGAGTGTCCTAGAGAGATTTTGGCGAAATACCAACAAATTATTATTACAGACCAATCACAAACTATCAAATGTCCCTACTCTAACCTAGACGTCTGTAGCGACAAGAAATTACTATCATTTCCTAATGGATTGACGTGCAGTATAAATAACGTTAGCCTATCTGGTGGGTTTGTATGCAGAGTTCTGAAAAGAAAATGTTGTAATTAAATTGTTACCTTTTTAAAATTTAATAACTATGAAACCAATATTTCCCATTTATCTTGAAATACCACTAGCACGTCAAGAATTATGTCATGTGCTACTATTGAATGCATTATTTCATAAAAATTCTAAATAGCACTTGACAATTACAATGGCATTTTTTACTTTGTAATCAAGACTGATAATAACTCAATGTATGCAGTTACTACTTTTGGCTATCATTAAAGGTCATGATGATTTTCCAATTTAACACGAAAAGCCAAACCTATAGATTATTAGTGCCTTTTGAACAAATAACATTAACAACAACTGAGATGCTTTTTATAACCTGTTGTTTAATTTTGCATGTTTTAGGTCAAGGATTAGTTTCTTGTATAAGACATAATACAGTTAGTAACGTAATCCACGTCACAGCATGGACAAATGACACACAGTTAAAACAATTTAGTACAGACTTCGGATTTGTCTGTTTTGTAAGTATCATTTGTTATTTTGTTGTGTAGGTTTCTAAAATTAACATTTTGAAATGTTTTAGGACCACGATTTTGGAGACATTTTGGAAAAATAGAGCATTAAATGTGTAGTTACACCCAAAGCTTGAATTATATTTACTTCAAATCAATGTCAAATTGAGTAACGTTTTCAATGTTGTAGTTTTTGGGTATGGCTGTTGCCAGTCACATTATTAAGATAAATCTATTTTTATCTCATTTGAAAAAGCTTTATAACATCAACGTTTCTTAACCATTTTAAAGTTAAAGTGCTTGCCGGCGTACCGTATGATAAATATTACTCAGCTTAATGGAAAACTTTGCTTATTCCCAGAATTCAGTCATTTTAATTATTTCCACATTCAAAAGAAGTATTACTCGAACCACTTTGCTTATTAAGTAACAGAATGATTGGTCAAATTAAACGAAATCGCTATTTTGAAGGATGTTGTGTCAGTAATTTTAACAATTTTTTGTTTTGTTTTTAATCAATTTTTGTTGATATATATCTCATGTCAAACTTTGTTTTCAACCAGGCTTTTGACTTGTCTGAAGCTGTTGTACATGTGCGGCTTTACGATAAATACTGTACTGGAGTTGTGACGTCATCTCCGTTACTAGAACTTCAGCTCTCAGTAGTTAGTGGTAAGAAAAATGTATAAATTCTGTATATTATATGGACCTTGGTCTGGATACAACATGTATGAAAAGTGGTATGGTGATAGCACCAGGGATACCTAAACCACACTACAAAATATGCTTTCTATCATAATATTTATTGATGCCAAACAGGTGTCTGATTGCGACTCTTAATACTTGTTAAACTCTTGTTTCACAGGTATTTTTACATTTACTTTATATGTTTTAGTTAACTATGTTTTAAATGCAATTGTCATCCGGCTCCACTTCTCTGGTTCATTTATTCTGACAGTTTTCAAAACTTTTACTTTGCTTTAGGATTTGTGATTTGAACATGAATCAGATTTTTGTTTTAATTTTCCAACGATGTTGACATATTCTTAGTTCTTAAAAAGTTCAAACAAGTAAAGACTTGACATTATAAAGCTCATATCCCTCTATTTCAGAGTCATGTTCACCGATAAAAACTACTAGAAAATGTAAGTACAACAACTTTCTATATGGATCTAAATTTCATTCGGGTCATTGAGAAATAACCTAAATAAAGCTGTACCTTATATATCTGACAGAAAATTTATCTATAATATTTATTATCATTTTGTAAACTTCAATCAAAATAAAATCATCTTGATAATGTCAAGAACAAATTTTCGTCATTCGGCATGCATATTGGCTAGGCTACACCGTAATTAATGATTGGGCCATCTTTTTCACCGATAATTAAATATTTGTCTAATTTTATTACATTAACTTGATAAAGGTCTTTAATTATTTTTTCACGATAAAATTCAATGAAAAACTACTGAATTGGTTTCAAGATAATTTTAGTTAAACGATTCCATCTCATTTCTTGCATGTCACGATTTTTCTTTCTATTAGAGACTTTTTCATTCAACTTTGGTTACATTTACTTACATAACATTTGTTCGTTGTAACATTAGCTTGTAATAGCACAAATACTGTTTTTGTAACTCTTTTTTTTTTAGTATACAATTTTCAATGTAAAAAAGACTGTTTGGTTTTTACAATGTGATAACATTTCATTTCAGCATCAACGCCAATACCAACAACTACGACATCTGGGCCAATCAAATTGACCAATCAGAATCAAAGTATTTTACCGTTTGTGTTGGTGCCAGTTGCTGTTGTTACGTGCATTTTGATTGCATTATTCATATTTATATACTGTATGAGGAAGAACAATTGTTTAGGTGACCCAAAAGAAAACGATCCTGGTTTTAGTGACATTAGTTTGAGCCAAAGAACCAACATAACTGTTGTAAACCCGGGATCTGACAGTTACCAACCCGGGATCTGACAGTTACCAATTACAAGAACCGTAAATTAGGAAGAGATAAAGTGATTTTTTATTCAGACAAAGTATTTACAAAAACTAAAATTCCCAAGTGATATATGTTGGACATGTGCAAATTGGTAAATTCATCATCGTTATAACACTGCTATAGACAATCAATCAGACAGAAAAACTGTATATACAGAAATTATATACTTGTTCAATATTCTTTTTATTTAAAAACCTTTTGCGTCAGTTATATAAACTGTTAATGAAACATAAAATATGTATAACGTTTTCTTTGTTTTATGAAATATATCAATTCTGAATTGCATGGGATATTGGACTATTGATGCAATAATGACAATTATGATAATACATGGTATCTGGAGATGTCATATTAGCCTACATATAGATTTATTCTTGATCATATTATAAATAACTTTGATTCTATTCGTTTTTGGGTTAATGAAGACTCGTTATTTTGACTCTAATTTGAGAGTTGATTTCACAATTCGACAATATTGTTTTTGAAAATGTCAGTTCGCTCTTATAAACTATAGGTTTCAAAACTAAAAAGTTATGAAACCTGATAGAACAAAGAATATGTGCATATAAATAACAAGAGAAATACAAACAAAAAAAGATTTTTCTGTAACTGATTTATAACTCCACATTTTTACTAACTGAATAAGTTATTTTTCAATTGTCTTCTTTTTTCCCTAAAATAAACGAATAATTCAATTTAAATAAATGAAGAATTCAATTAAAATAAATTTATAATGCAAATAAACAGAAAAAATGAACTACAACATATATAATGTAAGTTTATTTCCGCGTGTTAATTGATACTCCTTAAGAAGAGTGTCGTGCTTAAATTTTAAACATGCAAACTTCAATGAAATAAAATTTAGTTTTGAAATGCAAAAGTGCATTTTTGGTCAAAGAGGGTAAAAATGAAGGTTACAGCATAAATATCTTAAAATGCTATTTGATACAAGCATTTAACATTTCCAACGGGTTACTCTTTGAAGAATCAACAGCAGTTGAAGGATATAAAACACAAAACTTCGACAAAATGTGATTACCACTAAAACACCCTTTCAATTATGTTTTTGCAAAATGTACACCTGCAACGTGAAAAGCACTGGAGACTAGATCTTAATGTTACACATACTACTCAAAAAGTCAAAATAATGAATCTATTACAACACTTTGATCTCTTGTATATCCAACTATGGCTTCCAAAATATCTAATTTGTCAAACACACTCTCTCCGTGATAGCAAACTAGGCGGTTGTCCATCATTTTTCAACAGCTTTTCATTATTAGACGTTGCTGTAGAATTTAATGGAAATGAGAAAGCATTCTTATGTTTTACAGTTTTTAATGAATCAAGTTTTCGCACAGTCACACAATCACTAATATGAAGGTATTAATATGGAAGTCATAATTAACGGAGGTGTGATAAAATACTTTTAGATATTCTTTGATTAGTCTTTTTTAGCATAACCTATTATAATCAAAGAACTGAGTTCATCATGTCTTTAGTAAAACGACTCCATAGGTTATACGTTGCAATAAAAGAATGAGAAAGAGGAACATGCTGCAAGAGCGGACATGAAAATTCTGTCTTCTATTGTACCTTAAAGTTCACTAACTTTTAGAATTGTCTATATACAAAGTGATTCAATTTTCAATGCAATTAAATTCATGAATAAAGAGTTTTAATATAAAATCAATGATAAAGCATTGACCTAAGACCACATGGTTTAAATGGTTGACAACAGTAATAATAAAAATTGTTCAGATTTGGATGATGGCAATTGTTTCCTTGCACGATTTTATCAATCGAAAAACATTTAATCATTTCAATGACGTGTTACTATCGTGTTTTTCTAAACGTCAATCTCATTTTCCAATAACTGATGACTGAGCGCCAATTTTGGCTGAATATGAAAACACGTTAATCGTATTTGATTACACTTTTAACTATATCTTCCACGTTTATACAAATAGTTTCCTTTTTATTTTGAAGACATGTCTATTTCTTTTTTGCAGTGGTAACTGGTTTAATAGGTGGCACTTTGGGCTGAATTGTTACTTCACTTTCCTCTTCTCCTTTATTTGTAATGGGAGGTAACCTTGCACTTGTTTTAATATCGTCTGTGTCCATAAGCGCCGGGTTTTCTTGTGTTTCGCTTGTTGGGTGTACCGTATTTTTGGATGTCTTAGATTCGCCGTCCTCTGCCAGGCACGATTGAAATATTTGTAGTCTGGGCCTAAAACGGAAGGATTATAAATATATCAGATTCTAAACCAGAGAGAGAAGAAGCCAATGTTACAAACATAAAGGAAAACACATGTTGTATAGAAATTGTTTCTTGACGCAATAATGTGATGTTTTATACGGTTGTGTGTATATTAATTCGAATCACTTTAGTTAACAATTACTATTAAACAAAAAGGCTGTATATACTACTGACATAACTTGTTTATGTTTCATATTTATCATTCAGTTTAAAGGGGAATTGTTTGTGTGAATGAGTAAGTCCTATGTCTTAGTATTGCTTTTTGAAACATTAAAAAAAAATAAACAAGAAAAAATATTTTAACTCTTTCATTTTATATTAAAAAGCGTTAATTGTTAAAAATAAAAAAGCATTACTTACAAAACGTTGCCTTTATTTTTCTTGTATCTGATGTAAATAATTATAATAAATGCGGTCAAAGCTATCGCTCCTAAACTAAGAAGAATAATCAAAGCTATCCACCCACCATAGCCACCGCCCTCTTCCTTGATAACTACAATATATGAAATATTATGATCATAACCAAAAACTTACATCGTTCTTACAGTGTGTGTGTGTGTGTGTGTGTGTGTGTGTGTGTGTGTGTGTGTGATTACTTCAACAATATAACTAATGTTTATTGATCAAGAACAAATATCGTGCTATCCCACAGAAACAGCTAAAATAAGAAAAACAAACTATTTTTCACTATTTTCAATATCCACTTTCTTTAACAAAAATCAAAACTATCTGGAAGCACTTTAACATTTTTAAATACATAAAGACTTCACAAGTTGTATATCTTTTGTTACGCCTTCACAATGTTGTACTACTTGAAGAACACAAATTGTTTCATTTTAGTTGAAAATTCATTTTATTTAATGTATATCCTTACCATTTATAAAGATTTATTATTTTCTTTTTAATTTGTCTGAATAATTATAGACGTGGTCTTAATAATTATAAACATCAAGATAATTAGTAGTATAAATAATTATATAAACATTGTGATCTTAATAATTATACACCGAAGTATCGATTTTGTTTTACAAAAATTATACCTTCTTGTCATACCGAACTTACCACATGTAGAATTTGATGACGTCATTGTCATCTTTAATCCGGTTGAAGGGACTGATGTTGACGTCTGAGACGTGTCACTGCAGAATTTAGGAAATTCCGTGGCGTACAACGTTTCGCCTGATGTAGACATAGCCTGAAAAGCGAATATTTAAAAAGAAATACAAATAAATTAAATAGAACAGTTAGTTTCTGAAGATGTGTTCAGTGTGTTTAAATGGTTTTAAAACAACGATAAACTAGCTAACAAACATGTTGCCAGAAAGATTACCGCAATACAATGCATTGGCGTAAAACTTCTTTAGAACACTTAAAATGCAAATTCCGGTAATTGGTTTCGACTTATCCGTATGCTTCCTTAAGACTGGTTATAAAATACTGGTAATAAAAAATTGGATGAATAGGTGAACTTCCTAGACATTCGATGTTCAACGTCTCAGCAAAATACATTATTGTACAGAATATACACTATATATAAAATTTGTCATGGTTTCAGATAAAGTTTAAAATTTAAACTTTATTTCTTTTACAACGATTTAGAAACAAGTTGTGCAGCTGATATTAATCTAGCTCGTTGGCCCGAATTGTAGCGCGTGAGGTCTTATTGTGGGAGGAAAACCGGATAACCCGGAGAAAAAAAGATAAAGTTCTCAACAAAGTTTATAGACTTACGTAACAGGTACATCTGTATGTACTGGAACCGTCAACTGTTGTATCATTGTTCCAAACTGACGTATAAGTGATTCCATTACTGGTTATAGCTGTGTAAACAAAAGAACATTCCACCACCTAAAACGAAGTTTATATAGTGATTTAAAATTTATCAGCAACTTCGGTACCTTATGTAACCTTGTTATAAAATTCCGATAAAAACAAAGTATATTTTGAATAATGTTATTATTTTCTTAAGTAAAACTCGGGTCAAGTCGAGCACTTAACGATTTAGAACTAATTGCAACGAGTTTTGTTTAAAATTCTCTTTCTCATTAAATGTTTGGGTAATTACGACCACTGGTGGTAAAATAAATAAAAGCTTTGAGCTTCTTTAAAAGTCTTTTAACCACGTCACTGGACATGACCATGTCAGTTACGTCCAATGTGTGATTTATAATCAATGTTTTCAAACATACGTTTTTGCCTCGTATGAATGTTTCTTTCATAGCATATCGTGATCTTGATTGCCGATTTCTGTTGCAAAACAAACATCTAACTTTCATTTTATAATACAAGTATTAAAATAATAAACATTTTTGACTTTTATACTGTAAGAATATAAATACACGATATAAAAACAATATTCTGAGGTTCAAGCATCAAGCGGAAGTAACCTTGTTTCAAAAAAGAAGACTTACAAGAGCTTTTAATAAATGGCGATAACATTATACAAAACTTACTGGAAAATTTTAAACTAGTTGCACAGCTATTATAAGTATATTGAAGTGTACTGGATGTACTACAACCATCAGCTATACTTCCAGTACACGACGATGTTCCGTCAGAATTTGTTATGGTAACGTTGTAAAAGTAAGCTAGGAGTGATGATGGACATGTTGCATCAGCAAGACCTTCAACAACAGCACCTACGTAAAACAAGATAATATATAAGTAAAGAGCACATGCCATGTGGATATAAATATCTGATTATATAAAGAAAATAGAAAATTGAAGACATTGATCTGATTTATTTTGTTTATGCTATTGAAACATTCGATTTCATCTCATTAAACAACTGCCTCTTACTTGTACGCCAAACTCTACCGACGTATGCAAATGTTTGCAGTACAATTGCTGGTGGCAAATTCCGTTGGACAAATTTTATAATTTCTTATTTCAATTACCATCAGCAGAATGTTGGTGTATAAAAACACTCAAACGTCTCCGCTAGATTACATTTTAATTGTATATGTAATGACAGTTTCAAAGTCTGAATAATGTTAATAATTATTGATATCAAAGTAATTTAATCTCTTGTCTTGATTTCTTTCGTATTTCGTTCTTGTCGTTTTTCTACGTTTTTTTTTTTTTTTTTTTTTTTTTTGTTTCTGTGGCTATTGGCTTTAACATATAAGAAAGGCCTATATTACCATCTTTTACAAGAGTCACAAACGTTCCCTGCTCGTATGGTGTTTGTCTGTTACATGCCAGGGACATCGTTACTGCTGTCCCTACTGATCTTCCATATATATAGTCACCATTTGTGGCTGCAATATCTAAAACAAAATAATGAACATTAGCCGGTATCCATATTATCGTATAGACTTGCAAAGCATATTTTACTCAGGTGCTTCATTTTCCCCAATCACATTCCTTGATACACAGTTTTACAAGCATCTCGTACTGTTGTCAATAATATTCATGTTATCTTCTGAATTAAACTGCTATAAGGAAGTAATCATTGTCTTTTTGTTGAATGGCCTTGGATATCTACATATACTTTTCTCTATATATGGGAAAATGCAAATTAAACATAATTGTTTTCAAACAAAGCGTTCATGTAGTTCTTTTTATAAATTTCCGTCTTTCATTTAAATTTTGAACATTAATTTGCTAACTGAATCACGATTTCATTCTTTTCAGACATATGACTGTTAGTTACTTACTTGTACCGAGGTAATAGTAGTATTTGTATTCTGAAACTCTATGTAGTTCTATACAAAGATAAGAATCTATCCAGTTTCCAAATGCAAACACTGCCTCAGTTGCTCTGAAACAATATCAAGTCAAAGAAATTATATGATAAAAATACTTCGCATACAACATTGCACCGAACACAATGACAAAAATGGTAACCCCCTTAACATATTGTTGTATGGTTTAATTAAACATAAAAGGACAAGTCAATGTCCCATTTTTCCTCCACCAGCGATGCCAACCGTCTCTGAGGGAAAATTGGAAAACCAAGGTGTGTTCGTACATCATGTTCCTCGTACATCATGTCCCACAATGAACATTTTTAGAATTGAGCCTAGAACACAAAACAATGAATTTAAAAAAAAAAAAACAGATCAGGATTATATGTGGGGGAGGTAAGGGCACAATGACATTTTTGAAATTGTGCTATCGGGACAATAACTTTCAGGTCACGAATTTACTCGGTGTTCTTAAAGTACTTCTTAGAGACAAAAATGTAATATGAATGATTACAATTTTCTGATTAAGAATACTATTATTATTATCATTTTTTTTTTTTATTTGTTATTTCATTAAATATATATATATATATATATATATAAGGAGGGCACATAACCCACCAGGACATTTACCCGCAAACTATAGAGATAAATGATTGTTGTTAAACTTACTTAAGCATATAAAGATCTCCATCCTTTTCTTCACATTGGAAATCTAAGGAGCTGACTGTAGCTGACATATATATAGAGTATCCGGTAAGAAATGAAGAGTTAAACTGCACGTTCCCTTTATGAGAACTATACCACGTGCCCGTTAGTTCACCGGGAAATGTACAGGCACAGTCTGAAAAAGGCAATTATAATATTCACGTACACTCAGGTTTGAATTTTTGTTATCCTATAAATGGAGAATAAAAACATGTTGAAAAAATTGTTTGATATGTCAGAATCACAACCATACGACTTTTAAAACTTTTAAAAAATCTTTCGATCTCCTATATCATTGGACGTGGTCATCTAGTAGACTAGCAATAAAATCTTCGATAAGCGCTATTGGATTTCATTGTAGGAAACTCGAAGTAGTACTCTAAAAGCCATTTTCTTCTTCTTCTTCCAGTAAGGAACTGGACCCCCATGGGGTGTTAAAAGTGAAAAAGAAAAAAGCGAACACCTACAATTCCAATAAAAAAAGTTTCGTGTATTACCTATATATTTGGTATCTATTATAAAGTAATATGTTTGGTCACACACATTCCTAAATTCAAAACATTTGATTATACAATCTTAATTCAAGTACATGTACTACAAAAAAGTAGCTTTATTTTGTAGACAATCAGAAAATTTTACTTCTAAATATACTTACTCATTAACTTAATTATGGAACAGAAACTGATAAAGTAATATCCAAATCGTAGTCTGTCCATGACGAATAAAACTATCCTGATAAAAAATCCGTAAAAATTAAAAAGTAAACACGGTTAGACTGCTTCAATACTCATAATTCAATATGGACATTTTGTGAGGCAGCACCATGACATCCTAACAACACAGGGGTGTTAAAGTTCACTGAATATGATTATCCGCTGATTAATATCGCCTTTAAAAACGTCTATAAGATTAACGAATTTAAACTTATGAAAGAATAATAGGTAGGGACTTATGTTTTAATATTTGTTACAAATCCTCTGTGTCTGAACTTTCGGTTCATTTAAAATAGTCAAGTATATTTGAATTAAAAAAAAAAACGATATACAAATATGCACACCTACGATTTTGTTTTGTCTTATCGAAGTGATCAACCTGATGATGTACCTAAAGTTCACAGAATACTACTATAAGGCTTATTATAAAACTCTTAATCGTAGAAGCTAAATGTTTTTCAGTTTAAAAATGCGCTTTTTACAAAAACATTATTTATGATAAAAAAATAATAATAATGAATTCAAGTTAAATACTGTCATATGCTTCTTTTGAATGTATCATTTCATAGAAATTCAAAAGCAGCATATGTCAATATTATGAACACAAATTAAAAGAAATTACGAAGTCAAACCAAGGTAAATTGAGTATTTAAAATCAACACATACACTTTTATTTATGTACTTTAAAATTATTTCTTTTTTTTTTTTTTTTTTTTTTTTTTTTTTTTTTTTTTTTTTTTTTTTGTCTATTACTCATGTAGACATTTATTTATGGATAACGATAAACAACCAATTGATCACAATTTGTGGTCAAGTCGGTATCAGTTGAGTAGATCAACTTCCGAGTGTTAACAAAGTCTTATGTAAGTCATATAAGCAATAAATACTGTAATATCCCCTGTAACACTTTCTATAAAAGTACATTTACAAACGGATTTATTTTGTCAATTATAATAGTAATTATCACTATCATTATTATTATTATTATTATTATGTGCAGACGTAAGATTAAAAAACTATTTTAAATGATTGGTTTTAAGTTTGGAATTAGATACATGTATTAATGTACCATGTATATTTGTGACAAACTTCTCTTGAGTTACCTTCACACACACACACACACACACACACACATATATATATATTTATATATATATATATATATATATATATATATATATATATATATATATATATATATATATATATATATATATATGCTTATAAATCCTTATTAATCTTTTATTCAGAATAAGGATTATCTATGTCATTTATACTTATCCTTAAAGTCGTCTCATTACATTGTCCAAAGTCAAAGGTCAAACGGTCAGATACTTTATTGTAGGCGCAATCGAGTAGGTGAAAAAAGACCGATGTACCAAAGGAAAATACAATGGGTTTAAACTCAAGACGACATGAGTTACATTTCCTTTTTATAATTGAATTGGCCCCGGTAGAAAAACTTGTTTTAGACTAACATTTCACGGCACCCTTGTATACATAGTTCCTTTGGGCGCTCTTCCATTAAAACCGGAATAAGCAACCACCTATACCTTTAAACGTTATCTAGATCGCTCTTTAACTCCGTTAACTAACAAGAATGGGGATCCGTGTACAGTAGTTTCAATTATTTGTATCTTATCCGAAAATTTCATCGGATCCTAAAATGACATATTTCGCCATTACGTCGTAACAAAATTATATAATGGTGCATGTGCAAAATTATGCTGATCCCGTCCCCGTTTTTTATTTTATAGTTCGTGTGGTTTGTTGTAGTGTGCTGTTGGTTGTTCTGTCTGTTATTTAGTAGCTACATTGTCTTTATTTCACTGTTACTTATATATGGAGGGTTTTGGGTTTTTTATTTGTAAAAATGGTCTTATATAAAGGTCCACATTTCAATCCCAAAAAGCAAAGTAACCGTTTGTGTTTTATAGAGTAAATGAATGTTGCGACTGCAAAATAAAAAGGATGGTTTGCGCCCTCTAGCGGCTTTGCATACACCAATGAAAAGTTGCTCAAGTCCGTGTCAAAAACTCTGTTTTCTTATTTAGCTGCCCCTGATATAAACTCCCACTGACTAATGCTTACTTGTATTTTAGTTACATTTTTCCTTTTTATTAAAATCTTTGTGGCCTACTACATGTACAACAATGATAACTTGTATTCTGAACTGCCTCGGTAGTTGATACGCAGAACGTCCACCCCAAAAGCGGGGAGGAGGTGGGAGGTCTGAAATGCGGCATACTGTTTCCTCGCATAGCTCTCAATATTAGGAGGAAATCGTATCGACTGATTAATCCGTTACTAGAGTAATGTGACTTTGGCTGTAGTATGTTTGTTTCGGACATACTGAATTGGCGAACTAGCACATTCGCACAAAGGTACATGGCAGACCAAAATACGCATCTCACGCATAACGAACTTGAATCTACTTAAACGAATTATTAGAGACAACAAATTTGCTCTCGTCGCTGAAACATTTCTGATCTTAACAGTTTTAGTTTTTACACGCGCTTGTCCGTACGATTCAAATAAATGACTTATATGTGTTCTTGTTTGATTTATGACATCGTTACTTTCACGGAACAAAGTGATGAAGATATTAGCTTTGAACCCAAGGCACCTAAACGTTTTGGTAGACCATAACAGGTTGGCTCTCTAAAGTTCGCCTCAAGTGCGCACTTCTACAAAGAAAATTAAAAAAAATACCCGAACAAAACTCAACATCGCGTTAACTCATGTTTCGATTAAGCCTTCAAACAATTGGTACGAATAGCTGAAAAATTGCAATTGTGACGTAAAACGACATTGTTTAAGCAACCAGGATACTTGTTATTTCATTAAATAATTTACCATGATTAAACATAATTGGATTTCTTTGTTTTTGATGGTACTATTACTGACGTAAGTGGTTGTTGTGTACATATTATCAAGTTGTTTACTTTCTCATCCTGTATAGACAGATACAGACCGGAACTTACGGAAGTACGTTAGTATACAAGAAGTATCCGTTCTTATAAAGCATGATAAAATTAATGTTAACTCAAAATTGCAGAGACAGGCACTCACATCACATGTATTTAACAGCAAAAAGGTATGTTAGGTTATTTTGGTTATAATATATAATACACATGTATTGCTATAAGTGACTTAGCACAATAAGAAGGTTTTGTTGAAAAGTCAATATCACGTCTATAAACAAACTATAATTGAAGCTGTTTTGAGCAAAGCAAAACCATATAATACAGGCTTGTTTATTTAAAAAAATAAATTAATTAATCAATTAATTTAATTATTCATCATTTAGTTACATAATTTTTATTCGTTTATTTTAGGTCAATTGAAACATTTAAATACTACCATGAATAATACAACGGAAACCACGGGAGAAGACAAACTTTCGACAACAGTGCTGGTACCTATTGGTATTGTTATTGTACTTATTATCATTGTGGCGTTGGTAGGAAACAGTTTAACCATACTATCTTATATAATAGACAAACGTCTTAGAAATGTTTACAATACATATATATTAAATTTAGCTATTACAGACTTGCTAATAACTATTAGTAGTATGTTCTTCTACGCCATATATACTTTGAAATCGGAAATTTGGATATTTGGAGAAAAGTTTTGCAAAGTTTATTTGTTAGTTGATTTTACCCTGTGCGCAGAATCCGTTCTAATAATTTGTATTATAAGTTATGACCGACTGCTTCTACTAAAACGAGGACCCTATTATACAAAAAAAGAAACAAAAAAAGTGGCAAGGGTTAAAATTTTGATATCGTGGGCTGTTGCATTTTTGTTGTACGGTCCAGCTGTGACAGGATGGGATCACTGGACAGGAGTGGACATTGTTGCGGACGATGATTGCGATGTTCAGTTTGCACATAGTTTTGAATTTACAACCGTTACCGCAATATGTGAATTTGTCATACCACTCACTGCACTTGTTATTATAAATTCTTTAATTTTCCGTGAAATAAGAAAACGAATTCAGTGTACAGCCAAACAACTTCCAAAAGATGCAGAACCTAATAAGAATATATACATCAATGTAATTCCGGTGGCTTCGTTAAGTCATCCGGATTCCGTCGACAGTTTCTCCAAGGAAAACAAAACTTCAAGTGCCACATCGAGTTGTGACACTATAGACAGAATAGATGACATGACAATAAACACTAGACGTAAACATCATATCAAGATGAAGCGTTATATAAAGGCTGCTAAATATCTCGCTGCACTCGTCACGGTTTTTGTTATAACCTGGTGTCCATACACAATTGCAACAGTGATTATTGCATTTTGTGAGTCATGTGTAAATGTTGAAGCATACGAAGTTATGACATGGCTTCTTTGGTCTAAGGCTTCCGTGGATCCGTTTCTTTATGCTCTGAACAGTAAGCGATTCCAAAGAAACTTTATTCAATTACTATCTTTCGGAAAACACCGGCAGTGTGGCGGAAATAGTTCTAGTTGCAATAATCCAAAATCAAAAAGCAGCACATTAACACACCAACTTTAATACACAATGACTGCTTCAAAAAGCAGCACATATACAAACCATTTAAAAACCACATTGCAAGATTGCTTAAAGTTAAAAAAAAGACTGCTTCGTGTCATTATTATTATTATTCAAGTGTCTTGTCAAAAAAAATATCTTCGATGATAGAAAAGTATCAGTTTTTGTACATGAAAATTAATATTAAAACAAAAAAGACAAAAATTATTAATATTTTTGTACATAACCGTTTAACATCTTACGAATCCATAATGATGACAAGCGTGTCCGTTAAAAACGGGCACCAAAATGAAGATAATTTATTAAATTATTACTCACTACGGGCAAACCTGTCATTTTGATAAAAATAATAAGACGCTTGAAAATTAAATTTATTAATTATAACGATGCTATTATTTGTTCATATATGATAGAGTATGTGAAAACTTCATAAGCCTTAATAATCTAGTGGTGATTATATAGCGGATTCTCTTCTTTAAATCGGGTTCAAATCCCAAGCATTTTACACTTGTTGAAAAGGTATTTTATTAATTTTTCGTGTCTTTAATACACCTTTGAAATATTTAAATTTCAACCAATGAACACGTGGATTCTCTTAATAAAGTCAAAGGTATTACTAAATATAGATTAATATATGATAAGGCAAAGCAAAACGAAAATTTCATTTAAAACATGTCTCCCCATCAGGGTGTTTGTTGTTGTGGAGGACGCGGTATCGAGTTTTCATGAAGTGATAGCCTTCAAAACCAAGGTGTCTTACCGCAAGTGAGAAAGACTTTTCCTTGCCGTAGGCAACTACTGGTTGGTTCAGTACTAGTATAATATAATGAGCGGTCTGTTTATTTGCAGCATCGTCAGCACTGTAAGGGTTACTATAAGTGCGCATGCGCAATAGAACAATGCAGATTAAGGGCTTAGACACTTGTGTACTCCCAAATGAACTTTTGTTTAGATTAATCCCCAAGGTAAAAAAAAAAAAAAAAAAAAAACCATTTCTTGTCACGAATAGTTGAAAAATCGTCCATGTGACGTAAACCAACATTTTCACTTATTATATTTTTACTTGACTCGCTGCACTTGACTTGTAAGCATTTCCTTGACATCAATACCTCCTTCAACATCACTACGCTGGGAACAATACATCGAATGTCAGGCAAATATGTTTTCTTTATTTATGTTTCATGTTCAAAGTTTTAATTAAAATCTTAATTGAAAATTCATAATCAATCGAGTATTTTAATATTTCACCCATAGTTTGGCCTCGATGTGACATATTGACCCTTGCCCTTTGACTACATCTACAAACACTGCTTATTAAAAATCTCTAAATTCTTAGTTAGATTTAACACAAAAAGGGGAAAAAACACTCCGATAACAACGTATGAAGACAAATTTTCAAACTAAAAGCGTTTCATTGTTGAACCTTCTGGATCTTCATAGAGGCAGGGATCAAATTTAATTTAATAACTATCGATTTTTTCCGGAAATTGACCCCACTGACACAAAACATAATCAGACATATTTAAGGTCTAGTCACGGTTAATTAATAAATCATGTAGTAACTTAAGTTCAATGAATATTTTTTTTTCCACATGATTAACTATGTCAGTATTCTCATGGGCCTTTAACTCATGATCTAGAAACATATATCAAAATTATTGTAATAGAAATAATTACAATACTTTTAATATGCATGCTTATACAAAAAACTTTAGATTCCAAGATAACTGATCATTTAAGTATTCTATTGAAACTATAACTTGACCTTTGAAACTATTACCTAAAAAGTTAACAGTTTTCTAGATAATTACCAATTTTAGTCTTCATATGCAGCTGGTGCCTTGAACTTTGAACATGACCTTAAACTATATCAAAACGATCGTCTAATCAATGCCTACAATATTCTAATACTTGCATGAACAAAAAGTTAAAAGTTTAAGTTTCTTCTTTTTTGAATAAATAAATAAATAAATAAATAAATAAATAAACAAACATGTATATGTCATAAGAAAAAAGCAATCTTCAAAACGACAACAATAATTCAAGTAAAAAATAAGATAATTTATTATATAAATGCATGAAATTTGCAGATAAATTTATACGTCACACATTTTTTAACGGTTACTTTATCAGTGGATAGATCTGTTTAATATTGTTAGTTTTACAGGCATTAAGATATCTATGTTAACCTTACAAATGTCTTGTTATCTGTATGTACATTAGTCTTGCAATTATCTTTATCTGGATCGTAAATATGAGGCGTGAATAGCTTTTGAAAACGGTTAGTGTGACCAAATCGTGACAAGACTAAAGACCACAGAAAAAATGTGCTGGTAACCGAAAAGGTTTGCCTTTTAAAATACAAATCAATGTACTGCATCATAACTACGTGTATATAACAAATAGAACAGTTAATAATACCTTTGGGTTCATTATCTTAGTTTTTATTTACACAAATTTTATCGCGTTATAATTCTTCTTTTGGCTCTGGAAATGTTATGCCATATACATCTCTAAGCCCTAGAATCACATTTTGGGGCTTTTTTTGTAAAATATGTCTGGAATGTCCTAATAATTTCTTTTCGTTGTAGATCGAATTTTTGATCTGAAATAGCTTGTTCGTAGAATGTAATAGTTTTTGAGACTGCTGTATTCCATGGCGTCGGTGACCAATTCAATGTTGCTTTTATCTTGGAGATGTCAACAGGACCACGTGTTACTGATGGATATAAATGTAACGCATCAGGGGCGTGGTCTATTTCTATATCTGGACCAGTTAAATTTAAAACTGTTTTCATATCTGACAATATTTCCATTAAAGTTGGAGTTTCCTCAAATCCTAAGTTATAAGCTTGGTCGTAAGTGGATGATAAATCGCTTTCAACAAATTTGATAATTACATCAGCAACATCTTCTACATAAACTAAACTGTTTGGTTTATTCACAAGATAACTAGGTATAGACATCTTTCTCTCCAAATATTTTTCCAGTTTCAACCATAATTGATATATCCACCATCGAAATGTATTGTCACGTGGTCCCATGACATCCGGTAATCTCAAAGCAACAAAAGGTACACCGCCATTATTTCTCTGAGTAACAAGTTCCTCTTCACATGCCAATTTCCGGTTTCCATAATCATCTTTCTTTTTATATTCGTCACGTACTTCTTGGGAAGCCGGTCGTATGGCGTCAGTTTCTTTTGTCGGTTCGGAATGTTCTTTTACACAGACTTCATAAACTGAATCGGAACTTACATAGATATAACGTCCTATCCTTCCTTTTAACATTTCTAAAGTGTCCTTAATTTGAAACGGGTGATAACCACTAAAATCTATAACGACATCAATATGTTTATATTTATTTTCACTTTCCCATACTAAATAATGTAAGTCCGAACATTTCTGAAGGTTTTGCATTCGATCACACTTGACTACTTTTACAAATGGCTGTATCCTCGAGTTTGAATCCCAATACCAATTCCCGCGGTTGACTAGAATAATCGTGTAGCGACCTCTAGCGAGTAGTTTCTCTACAGTGCTCGCTCCCATAAACCCATTTCCTCCAAATATAAGAATATTTATACCTTCTTCCAATGTATTTTCGCTTTGTGATTTACAGTGAACATGGCTAAATATCTGAGATAAAAATAGCATCTGAACAACAAAGATAAATAAAGTTTTTGCTTTCATAATCGCCATAAGGCCGTGTGCCTACTGGATTTGATAAACTGTTGGCTGGAAAATCTAATGTCTGACCAAATATTTAAAACTCACCACTTCTGTTTTGTGCCATTTCCCATCAGTAATATGAGTGTATATATTTACACGTGCATGCAGCATGCATCCTACTGACATAGGCGAAGAAACCCGATACTTAAAGTCTGTTTCAGATAAGTAGCACTTACAGCATGGGTGCCTGTAGTAAAAACTGATTAATCATATCAGCGACCTGTCAATTAGTATTCTGACGGCAAAAATAATTCATCGTTTTCTGAGCAATTACTGGCTATAATCAAAAAAGTTATATTACAAAACATATATAATTTAAAAATCTAAAAATAAAATCCAAAAGTTTCAAATCTGTTACAGGAAAAAATGCATTTTTATCTAAAATAAATTTGTTGTAAATTTGGCGTACTTAACTGTCGTAAATTTTATATTATCTTAAAATGATAACTAATTATTCACGCACATTGGTTGGACATCTCGGAATTTCAATGATCAATGGATCAACGGACATTTGTAACTTTTCGCCCCGGCTGCATAAAAACGTAACTGAATACTTCAATATTGGTGCAACAACAAATAAATAAATAAATCGAAATAAATAAATAAATACTAGTAAACAAGAGGCCCATGGGCCATAACGCTCACTTGTGGATATGCCCAAAATATCTTGCAGAAGTACAGTGTGCAATAACAGAATATACAAAACTATCAATATTTTCCCCAATTTGGAGACAAAACCACAATACTTAATCTAAACAAACCAGGGTCTAGTCACATAATATTTATAAATAGGTAAAATACATGTAATTGCTAAAATATAAGTAACTTTTTCAAGATAATTAACTATTCAGTATTCATATAAAGCTATGATCTTGGTGTTCGAATCCTTGACCTAGCTAGAAACATTTATGATAAAAATGACCGTTATAACAATACCTACAATACTCTTGCATGCCTATTTAAAAAGTGAATATATTTCATCAATAAAGTATTCTTATGCAGCTGTAACATTGGCTTTTAAACTAATGACCTTGAACCATACATCAAAATGATAATTATGTTAATACATACAGAATTCTTATGGAAATACTTTAGAGTTTTCCAAATCATAAACCATTTCAGTTTTCTAATGTAGATACAATGTATATCATTGACAATTGTACCTACAACCCCAAACAATATCAAAATGATTGTAATATCAATATCAATATCAATTTTATAATTTTAACATACATGCCTATACAAAAAGTTTGTTGTTTTCAAGATAATTTACTAATTTAGTATTCCATTGTGGCTGTAACCTTGACCTTTGAACCCATGAACTTGAGCCATCTACCAAAATGAAATATCAATGCCTACAATATTATAATAAACATGCTTACATAAAACGTTTATTGTTTTCCAGATTAATGACAATTATAGTCTTTTTATGCAGCTATGACCTTGACTTTCAGCCTTTAACCTTAAACCAGCTGTATATATATATATATATATAGAGAGAGAGAGAGAGAGAGAGAGAGAGAGAGAGAGAGGGGTGTGTGTGTGTGTGTGTGTGTGTGTGTGTGTGTGTGTAATCACAAGGATTTTGAAACACATGTTATAAATCAAAGTAATAGTAAGAAATTTTACAAGTGATCATATACCTGTTAAACATATGGAATTTTATGGCTTAATTTCCTGTTTAAAAATGGATAAGTTTTTCTAAGGCACAGTTTGCATTGTTTTAATATGTTTGTCTCTTGCAGCACTGTGTACATTATAATGGACATACATGTTACTTTAGTTGTTATATATAATAATTTACACCAATAAGGATGTTTTTCAATTATTTGCTCTGAAGCTTACTTTGCATTATCTGAAGAATTAGGTGCCAGTCTTCTTCTTTTTTCTTTTTTTAAATCTGAACAAAATATATGCAAAAAATACTATTTTGAATATGAGTTATGCCCCTTTTGTAGACACCCATAGTCATGGCTTCTGACTTCACTATCTTAGAATGATTTTTCCCCATTATATATGAATGTTTTTGTGAGAAAGGAACATTCGGAGACTTGAAAAATGCATGAACTTGAACTTAAAAAATCCTGGATCTGTGAAATGCTATGGAGCTGGACTACTCGTGTAAATACTAATAAGCCTCTTTTTCAGGAAGTATACTTTTAAAAAATACAGTAACCCATAACCATTTAATTACTCACTATGTTGCTTGAACATTTAAATGAATATTAAATTATATGTGTGAAGAATTATAAATTATCTATACACCAAACATTAAACTATGATCAACTTAGTGATATGTTGCTGGGTTTATATTCATTTATTCATATTATGTCATCATGTCTTCCTAGATATTGTTATAAATTACTGAACACCTTGATTTGGTATGGAATGAATTTGGTTAATCTTTTAAAAAAGCTTCATGTTCATTATCTAATAAAGAATAAGATAGTCATTAAGCTGTTATTGAAAAGTAGAAAAAATATGGAATCATGAGAGAAAAGATTACCTTTATGGAGTCTGCCATTTATGGTTTTTACATAGCCCTGTCATATGTTTGGGATATGGGTGACCAAATAAAACAATATCCATGTCATTGTACATGTACAGTAGTATATATACATGTATACATGTATATAGTATATATATATATATAATATATATATATATATATATATATATATATATATATATATATATATATATATATATATATATATATATATATATATAATAGTATATTTAATTAAAATCATCTCAGGATGAAAAAGTTATGTGTGCTAGTTTCCAAGTACTACTACATACTGCTAGTTAGTTTTCCCATAATGCAGCATATATGTGTATTAATAGGTATATAAGTCTATATCTTATTATATTTAATAAGTAAAAAAGGAATGCATATTTCAATTTCAGTCACACTGTTTTAAAGGTAATGTCACCTACCAGTGCAATATACATTAAACCATGTTAAAAACAAATTGTGTTCTTTTTGATTTTCCATCATAATCTTCTTCATGTTTTTCAATACCATAGATTTTTTCAATATTTGCAAGCCGTCAGGTTATTTTTAGAGAATGCAAACAGATCAATGCACACATATGGAACTGTCAGTTTAATTGTTCTCAGATTATCAAAATAAACATAAATAGAAGTTGTAAAGCATCTGCCTTTAAAGCTGGAGGTTTATGGGTTCAAATCCTGGGTCATACATAAAATGAGTTTTTAAACTTGTTAATTCGAAATTTGTCATACTTAATTAGATAACAGAGTTCTTTATAATAGCCTGTTTTGGTATATATTTGATATGAATGACTGATTTGTATGAAATAAGTTGAAAACTTTTGTAAAGTTTTTTTTAAAGTTATTTCTAAATAAATTGATTTTGAAATTGACATCATGAACGCAAACCATATCAAAGCTATTTTGCTTTTTCACATTTTTGACACCAGAGATAATATTTCAAAGTTTTATACTTGAATGCTGTGATGTAAATTAAGAAGTTATTTTATTTTGTTTTTTAACAGACAAGATACATTAGTAACAGGAAGAAGTACATCTGAAAATGCTTTATATGAATATGTTTGAAATAAACCAGAAAATCTGATACCCACATGTAACGATTAACTTATTCTGTTGTTGTAACAATGATTCAAAATCATAATTCATCATCAGTTAGAATCAGTGTGCTTCCAGTATGTTTTTACTGATTATTCCCTAAGATCAATTCATTTTTTTTCACCATCTGTGTTGATTTAACAAAGACTGACTCTTCTATTTTCTATTTCCATTAACTGAAAAACATAAAACAAAAATAACTAAATTTTACACAATTGAAGAATTTTAATTGGTTAAAATGTTTCATTTTTAACCATTTAGATAAAATTCTTTTAATCACATTAGGAAGTATTAAACTTAGATAATGTTATCAACAGAAACAACTAAAACACCATGAGAAATTAAACAGTCTAGCTTTCTTGATTTGTGGAAAAATATCAATTAAAAGATGATATTTCAATAATATCACTGTTATGAAAACATGATAGAAAATAATGTTATATTTAGTGTAGAATTTGATGATCACATGTAATTTAAATAACTCAAAATCTATTTTATTAATCACACCAAATACAATTTATGATATGATAATTAAGGCCCTTTTGGTCAAATTAAAAACAAGAAGAATTTAAATTTTTTAATATATATGTATAATTTTGAATCATATCTAAATTACTTTTGGCAAAACCTCACTTTTTGTATTAACACCATAACATTTGAAGGAGAGACCTAAATCTAAAATAACAAATTATAATCATAATGTACAGTGTCTATTAATTCTCCCTATCATCATCATAATAAGTTAATTACAGTTCTCACACTATCTTAAATCTTTTAATATATTCATGAGGTAAACACTTAACTTATGAATGGATCCAAGTCAGGTGTTCATTCCCCCCCCCTCTCTCTCTCTCTCTCTCTCTCTCTCTCTCTCTCTCTCTCTAGATATATATATATATATATATATATATATATATATATATATATATATATATATATATATATTATATATATATATATATATATATATATATATATATATATATGTTTGTATGTATGTATATACATTAAACAAAAGAAAAAGGAAACAAATTAAAAGTTACATTTGGTTATCCAATAAATTATTATCTCTAAGTAAAATAAGTACATAAAATGTCTCGGCTCAAAATAGTACATGTATTTAAAAAAATGTTCAACCAAATTACTAAATTGTTTTTTTTTTTTTTTTTTTTTTTTTTTTTTTTTTTTTTTTTTTTTTTCTTTCGGGTTGTTTTGTTTTTTTTGTTTTTGTTTTTTTTTTTTTTTTTGTTTTTTTTTTTAAATTTTCAAATCTTTAAATCTTTATAATATATAATTGTACAGTATTATCCAAAACATCACAGGTGTGACAGATCTAATTCATTTTCCACAACATTACAGGTGTGAAGGATCTTAATCATTATCCAAAACATTACAGGGGTGAAAGATCTAATTCATTATCCAAAACATCAAAGGAGTGAAGGATTTACTTCATTCTCCAAAATATCACAGGTGTGACAGATATAATTCATTATTCAAAACATCATGTGTGACAGATCTATTTCATTATCAAAAATATATCAGGTGTGAAGGATTTACTTCATTCTCCAAAATATCACAGGTGTGACAGATATAATTCATTATTCAAAACATCATGTGTGACAGATCTATTTCATTATTAAAAATATATCAGGTGTGAAGGATCTAATTCATTATCCAAAACATTACAGGTGTGACAGATCTAATTCATTATCCAAAACATTACAGGTGTGACAGATCTAATTAATTATCCAAAACATCACAGGTGTGAAGGATCTATTTCATTAACCAAACATCACAAGAGTGAAGGATCTATAAACTTAAAATATTCTAATTGTCAACTTAATTTTAAAAACCACAAGAAAAATATTACACAACTGAATAACTGAGTTTTCTTCCCCCTCCCCCCCCTTTTTTAAAAAAAAAATTAAATGTAAGATCACATATACCAATCTGATGAAAATATTTTGGCTTCAAATTTAAACAGAAACAAGAGGCCCATGGGCATTAACGCTCACCTGAGGATATGTCCAAAAGTGTTTGCAAAGTGCAATAGACAATATATTCAGTACAGAAACTTTACAAGTTTTCTCAAGTTAAGAACTGCCACAAAACTTAATCAGAAATATATCCAGTAACATTTCATTTATAGGTAGCTTATATAATATGCATGAAGTAACTGCAGTGCCATGAATAATTTCCAAATCATTAACCAATTTCAGTATACTTATGCAACTATGTCCTTGAGCTTTGAACATAAATGATTGTCATGTCAAAACCTACCATATTCTAACATACATGCCTATACAAAAAGTTAGTAGTTTTCAAAGATAATTAGAAATTTAAGTCTTCTTTTGCAGCTGTGACTTTGACCTTTTAACATATGACCTTGAACCATATATCAAAATGATCGTCATGTTAATACCTACGATATTCTAACATAAATGCTTATAAAAAAGTTAATAGTTTTCAAAGATAATTAGCAATTGCAGTCTTCTTTTGCAGCTGTGACATTGACCTTTCAACATATGACCTTAAACCAAATATATCAAAATGATCGCCATGTCAATACCTACAATATTCTTATATACATGCCTATACAAAAAGTTAATAGTTTTCAAGATAATTAGCAATTGCAGGCTTCTTTTGCAGCTGTTACCTTACCTTTGAACATATGACCTTGAACCATATATCAAAATGATCGCCATTTCAATACCTACAATATTCTACTATACATGCCTATACAAAAAGTTAATAATTTTCAAGATAATTTGCAATTTAAGTCTTCTTTTGCAGCTGTGACATTGACCTTTCAACATATGACCTTAAACCATATATCAAAATGATCACCATGTCAATACCTACAATATTCTTATATACGTGCCTATACAAAAAGTTAATAGTTTTCAAGATAATTAGCAATTGCAGGCTTCTTTTGCAGCTGTGACCTTGACCTTTGAACATAAGACCTTGAACCATATATCAAAATGATTGTTGTTGCAATACCTGCAATAATCTAATATACATGTCTATACAAAAAGTTAATAGTTTTCAAGATTTACTGACAAATACATATATAATTTTAAGCAATTTCCTCACTCAGTACCTTACCATTTCCCCATTTTGAGCCCCATGGCTACCATTTGTGCAAATATGAAACTACATGACCTCAGGATGTTATAAATGAAATAACTAAGGTATATCTCTTGTACATTCAGAGGAGAAGATTTTCACTATTCCCCCGGTCCCAAGGGGACATAACTCTTTCATTTGTGCAAATCTGAAAGGGCTTTACCCAGGCATTATGGTTACCAAGTTTTATTAAATTTGGCCCAGTGGTTTTGGAGAAGAAGATTAAAATGTAAAGTTTACGGGCGCACGCACGCACATACACACACCGCATCATACCATAAGCTCACGCTGGCTAAAGCCAGGTGAGCTAAAAATCAAACATTACCAAATCTGGGATATCAGTATGTAACAGAAGAGGAAAATATTGCAGAGGCCAAACAAGGAGTTTAACCGGAGACTTTCCCAGTACTAGCGGTATGCATGCACACCGGGAAACCTATCAAGCCCGGTCCGCAGCACTTTGCTAGAGTACAGTAACTTGTAATTGTACTTATATAAAACTGTTTATTATTATTATTATTTTGTGGGATGTATGGTTATCTATATATATTTAAAGAAACAAGTTCCTGTGGCTGGAGTTTATGGTAGATAATTGAAATTTAAATATAAAAAACTTCAATTAATTAAAATTTCATTCTCTTAATTCTATTTAAAAGCATTTTTGGAGAAAAATAAAGTGTTCAGAACTTTAAAATCTACCAATCATAACATGGTGAAAATTAGGCTTCTTGTAGACTATTTAGGTGAATAATTGTATAATAAGTTATGGTCAACTTACCACTTCTGTAAATAGTAGAATACTGAGATGTTTAATCAAGTTTGAAGACAGAACTTACTAACCGGAAGACAGTTTCCGTGCAAGAAAGTCATACGAAAACCGCACTGGTCCCGGAATTGTACAGACAGGCCGCGAGTTACAACACGCCTAATGCTGATTTTCTGAGTTTGATAAAACTGTTTTTTGGTATGGTTTGTAATAATAAAAAAGTTTCAGTGGGCGGTTCCTGACTGGACTATGATACATATAATAACAGAATGGTGTCCCGAGTGGTGTGGTTTCTGACTCTAGATAATCACGTGCACTGGAGTGAGTGACAGAATGCTAATCAATGGAATCATGGTTCTTGACAACTAGATTTAGTAACTGGATACTGGATATATAATGGCAATTATGTCCAGTGGTGTGGTTTCTGAGTGTGGATGAATACTGGCAATATGCCGCAATTGCAGAAATGTGTCCAGTGGTGTGGTTTCTGATTGTGAATGAAGTTCAATGAACATCAGTATAATGACAGTTCTGAATGTGTTCGTGGTTCTTGACAACTAGTAACCGGATACATGATATGATGACAATGATGTTAAGTGGTGTGGTTTATGAGTATGGATGAATACTGGCAATAACGACAGTAATGTGTCGAGTGGTGTGTTTTCTGACTGTAGTTAGACATCAGTATAATAACAGAAATGTGTCCAGTGGTGTGGTATCTGACTGTAGATGGACATCAGTATAGTGACGGAAATGTGTCCAGTGGTGTGGTATCTGACTGTAAATGGACATCAGTATAGTGACGGAAATGTGTCCAGTGGTCAGGTATCTGACTGTAGATGGACATCAGTATAATAAGAGAAATGCGTCTAGAGGTGTGGTTTCTGACTGTATATAGACATCAGTATAATTACAGAAATGTGTCCAGTGGTGTGGTTTTTGACTGTAGATGGACGTCAGTATAATGACAGAAATGTGTCCAGTGGTGTGGTTTCTGACTGTACATGGATACTGGAATCAGTGACAGAATACTGGTAAATGCTGTGGCTCTTGACAGTAGACGAATACAGGATATAATGGCATAGTTGTGTCTTGTGTGGGTGGTTCCTGACTGTAGACACTGGATATAATTATAGGTTGGCCAGTTGAGTTGTCCTTGACGAAGATAGGACACGATTTAATGACAAAATGGTGCCCTATGATGCGGTTTATGACTGTAGATGGGCACTGTATATTTTCATGTTTTCCAGGGGTGTAAAGAAACAGACTGGACTGTTAATTTGTGTAACATCAAGGTGCGAAGAAAGAAAATCTTCAAGGTAGTCTTGACAGCCTCAGAATGTTTCTGTATCCTATAAAAGACTTGTTCTAATTTTAGTTCACGGGGTATAACAGGCACCTGTTCATCACGTAACAGTCGAGAAAACCGGGTACCGATTAGAAAAAGTCATCAAATGATGATAGACAGACGGATAATACTCTTGATTTTGCTAAAGTACACAGATGGGAACGTACATGTATAAAATTTTAAAGATTTATTTTAGCTTACTTAAGCAAAAGGTCACACTTGAGACAAACCTTACAAAAATCTTTTATTTTCTGGTAGTTAAATATTTATTCTGGTAAAATCGATAGAACAAGTGTAAGGGGGTGACAAAGATATATCAGCATAACAATTCGTGAATAATCCCTATACTACGCATACGCTTTTGCATAAACTGTGCGTGCGTCTGCAAAAAATCTATGGTCTTAGTTGGCCTGTGCTTGTGGAACTCAGGGCATCATTAACGTAGCCGCATATTTCTGTTATTCATAGATAATAACTGATTCCGAGAAGTCGATAGTTTGTTTACCGTTAGTGTTTGTCATAACCAATTGTAACTGATTTGAGCAATAAAGATTATCATTATTATTATTATTATTATTATTATTATTATTATTATTATTATTATTATTATTATTATTATATTTTGTATTATTATTTGGTTGTTAATCAATTTATTCATTATTATTATTTATTTTTATTCAATTTTATTTTATCTCATTTCATTTTATTATATTTTATTTTATTATTATTATTTTTTAATTAATTATAAAGAAAGGATTTCCATTCTGAACCATCTACCAAAACTTTAATTTGACTTAAAAATTTAAAAAATGATGGAATCAAGTCATTTTCACTCTTTTATGCACATCAATTTTCAAAACTTTGATAATTTTAAAATTGAAGTTTAATCTGGGTAAGGATACAGACTGTCTTACAAATTAGACTTTCTTTGTAAGCAAATTATAATTAACGTCAGGTAAGGTATAAACTACAATTAAAATCAATTGATCGAAGCAATTCTTATATGTTACGCATGCGCGAGTTAAGAGCGGTCGCTTTAAATTTGGCTCTGCAAAATTTCGAAATATTTCATGGATTTTAAGTGTTAAACTATGTATCTGTAAACTGTATGAGTAAACTGAGTAAGTGGAAACAATAGCAAGGTGTATGTAGGGAATGTGAGATCATCTCAAACTGGAAATGTAAATAATAAAGGTATGGCTAGTGGTTCGGAAAATAAAAACATTCTTCAACAAAGTGTTATGCATTCAACGCCTATAGTGCAATATTCACAACCGATGCAACCGGCTATGGCATCTTTGAATGGTAGCTATCAGCTCCCGATGATGAATTACAATACATCATCCATATGTGGGTAACCCCCCCCCCCCCCCATGTCGCAAGTTGGTGAAAATCGTCAAAATCAGTTTGAAACATTGGATTGATCGAGCAAGATAGATCAGATAACAGCTAAACTGGACTTAGTGTGTGGAAAATTTAAAAAAAAAACTGGATGATATAGAGTCGAGAATGACTAGTTTTGAATCGTCTATTTGAACAGTGTTACAAGAAGTTAATAAATTAAAATCTCAAACATCAGAAATGGATAAAGGATTAGAGGTCATGAATAGTTTGTTTGAAGAAAATAAGAAGGAATTTTGTGATATGAAAAAAGTCGTGAATAAATCTAGTGAAAGAAAATTCAGCATTGAAAGATGATGTTTCATTCGTTGCGTCGGACCTACATGACCTAAGAGAAAGACATATCGAACTTCAGTCTCGAACAATGAGGGATAATTTGATATTCACTGGTATACATGAGGATGATTCGGAAGATACGGAACAAGTTTTATCTAACTTCATTAAAACTAATTTGGAAATAAATACAGACAGTATCAGTTTCGAGCGTGTACGCAGAATGGGAAAGAAATTACGCGGAAAGTCGAGACCCGTGATCCGTAACGGGGTGTAAATTCGTCTGCATCAGCTGATAATCCCCTCTGACTTGGGCTCTTGTATTCCCGCGTTTTTTCCTTCGGGTTGAAAAATTTTTCCATCTATATACAGTTTGTCGTAGAGTAGACTAGTTTCCGTCCACTCCTACGTGCTGATTTTAAATGCGGATATAGTTCTTTCCGTCTATCATTTATTTCCTTCGGATATTGTTCATTGACGCCAAAGTTTCCATTTTCCGACCGTTTCAGTACAATGGGTGCCTGTTTTCTCACTAGTTCTCTATCCTTGAATTTCGAAAATTTAGCAATATCAATTGGATTTTTGACAGGCGAAGGGAAGTAACTCTAAAGTCTCTAACGCACAAAGAATAGTTGGGTTGAGTAATAGTGTTTTACGTCCCAGTCAAGAATATTTCACTTATATCGAGACGTTGTAAATATTAATGACTCTCTCAGTGGAAGAACAGGCCCCAGTTTCACAATCATTCACTCAGTTGAGTGTACACTCAACTCAAATTCGGGAATATTTCAATGTCAATTTTTAAGACATTAAACTGTTAAAATTGAATATCAAATGTTATATTGAAATTGTTTGGTGTAGGTTTGTTGAATAAAATCAAACATTGTCTCATAAAACTTAAATTTTCAAAAATATGGATGATAGAAAAATTGGAATATTTGAGTTGAGTGTATACTCAATTAAGTGAATGATTGTGAAACTGGGGCCTGATCTACTTATAAACAGTAAGTGTAAATTACTTTCATTAAATGTGTGTGGAATTCTTAGACGCTTAAATTATCCTTAATTTAAAAACTTAATAACTCAGTATGATATTTTGTGTTTTACTGAAACAAAAACTGACAACTGTGACACTATTGAACTTGATGGTTATGAGTTTAAATCCAAGAACAGGAGAAAATTATCAGCCACCCGTTCAGGTGGTATTATCTTGGGTTTTAAAGATTATTTAGCAGACTATATTACTCCAATAGAAACTAATTGTGATTATGTGTATTGGTTTATCTTGAAGGGTAGTTTATTTAATTTTGAAAATGACTTGTTATATGGGATTGTGTATATACCGCCGGAAGGCTCAGACTATAGTTCACCTGATGCATTCAGTGAAATTGAATCTGAATACATTGATTTATCTAATGAATATAAATATGTATGTTAAACTGGTGATTTTAATAGTAGAGTGTCTAATCATTATGATTTTATACAAGTTGTGGAATTGTCAGATATTGAAATTGATATTTTTGGTGAAATTAATGAAATTTCTATGGTAGATCAGCTTAACTTGTTAAATCTGTCTTAAGAAAGTGTAAACAAAGATACTAAAAAAAATAGTTGTTAAACTTTTGTAAATATAATAATTTGGTTATATTTAATGAGCGTGTTGGTGAAGATAAATTTAATGGTGATTTTACTACTAATAGATAAAGCGTTGTTGATTATTTTATTGGTTCTATAGATTTTCTTAATATTGTACAAAACTTTCATATTTTGGAATTCAGTAAACTTTTTTCTGATATTCATTGCGCATAGGCATGTGAACTTATTTTTATTAATTATGTTAGACATGATAATGTTACTGATTTTGTATCAGATCCTATTATTAAGCCATGGGATATTGATAAGTCAAATGATTTTTGTAAAAGTTTTGATTTTGTTAAAATTGCTAATACTATTGATATTTTAAATAGAAATTGTAATAATGTAGATGCTAATTTTATCCATGAACAGTTTACGAATGTAGCTGATGTTATTATTGATGCAGCTAAAAAGACATTTAGTACTTTTTTACCCAAAAATTCAGATTGTGATTCAAATGTTAGTAATTGTAAAGAGTGGTTTTATCGTGATTGTTATAAAGCCAGAAAAAATATAGAAAGTAACAGAGGTTGTAATAAAAAACATAGATCTAGTATTTTTAAACAGGAAATGTGTAATGAAGAAAAATATTATAAAAAAGTGTTAGATAAAAGTTATAGAAATTATAGAATATTATTACAAAGAAAACTTAAGAAACTGATATCTTCAAATCCAAAAGTGTATTGGAAATTGTTGAATAAATCTACTAAGTCTAAATTTGGTGGTGTTAATGTTCAAGAATTTTATCATTATTTTAAAGACATTAATGTTGATATATAACACAAATACCAGTTAAATTTTGATGTGCCAGATGTGCACATTTCGGAAATTCATTCCTCATCAGTGACACTTAGACTGAAAAGTTTGATAGATAAAAAACATAAGCCAAACAGTTGAAAATAATGAATCAAAAGTTCGAAAATTATATTAATCCAAATCCAGCTAAGGAATGCTTTGCATGAGGGAACATTGCTACATGATAGTTATGAAACTGTTGTAACAGATAATAATGTATATGAATTATATGATGTTATTACAAATGAGGAAATTTTGTCATGTGTAAAATCATTGAAAAATAATAAATCTCCAGGTATAGACAATGTTTTAAATGAGTATATAATATATTCAATTGATTTTATGTTACCTATTTATAACAAATTGTTTAATTTGATTTTTGATACAGGTATTGTACCTGATGCTTGGACAATTCTATTTATAAAAATAAAGGTAGCAAAAATGATGTCAAAAATTATAGACCAATTACTTTACCTAGTTGTATCAGTAAACTATTTACCTCTATATATGTAAAAGATTAAATACATTTGCTGATGAGTTTTCTATATTGAGTGAAAATCAGACCAGTAATCACAGATTACCCATTGAAACAGGTAGATGGTCCAATATTCCAAAATCAGAAAGAATATGTAATTTGTGTCTTGAAGGAACTTGGGGATGAATTCCATTATATAATGATTTGTAAAAATTTGCTGAAGAAAGAAAGAAATATATACCTCTGTTTTATAGAGAAAAATCCAAATGTGTTAAAATACAATTCATTATTTTCTACAAAAAATTGTCATTGTTAAATAAACTATGCAAATTTATATGTGTCATTTTTGAGAGAGTCAGTCCTCCAGGTAAGCATTTATATTATGTATAATGTATATGTATGTAACTCGCGCATGCAACATGTTTATTTATAATTATGTTATCACGTTCTCTCACGGTATTGTTATTTGATGACAATTGTGAGAAATAAAGAAATTTGATTTATAAAATGAAAATAATGAAGAATAATCGAGGTGCGTGTGTGTGTGTGTATGTTTGTGCAACTAAAATCTATATTTAACTAGCTAGGATAAGGATTACGCATGCGCTAGTTGTAACACCAGTACACGATGGGACTTGATCGTACAAAATTATAACATGGAATTTTGGTAACAAAATCAAAAAGACAAGGTTTGAACTATGTTTATATTGTTACACATATATCTAGGGAATACCTACATATTAAATATAAAATCATTTACTTAAGAAATTATTTGTATCGATCAATCTAGCCGTGGCTCGTTATTCTCGGTATTTCCGCTTTCGTTTTGCTATATTGACTTTGTCATAAAATTACAAGAAATAATATATTTATAATATGATTACATGAAAGGGTTAGTGGCTAGAGTTTTTCTTGCGTCGTAAGGCGTGTCTCTTACGTCGTAAGGTGTGCGAATGTGTGTGTGTGTGTCCTACTTTCGTTTTCATGAAAATCATACCGCCTTTAACGATCTTTAAATATGTCGTACGTCTTGAAATCAGACTAATAAGAATTAGTTCGAGACACTTTTTTGTTCCCTGTAAATGAAATAGCCACGGTATCAACACAGGACAGGACTCCATTTACCATGCTTTGTCGCTTGTAAAATACTTTTTTCAGTTGATTGATTAATAAGTATGATACATTGAACAAATGACAACATTTAAGAAAACGGATTTGATTTTGAGTTTGTTAATCTCTCTCTCTCTCTCTCTCTCTCTCTCTCTCTCTCTCTCTCTCTCTCTCTCTCTCTCAAAGATGGTGATCTTACTCGTTTAGACCTCCTGTTTCGTTCTGTGACACGTTGACACGTTATTTTTTTATTTATTTATTTATTTTTTCTTTACGTTTACATTTACATAGATAGATTTATAGCATCTAACCAGAACATTTATAGATCTATGACAAAATACAATCTGCATACTAAATTTACCACCATGGTTCTTTGTTATTAAAATGGTAGATTTGAAAATTAGCAAAGTATAAATAATTGTATACAAAGATTTTATAACATTTTTTAATAATTCTAAAACGTTTTCATTTCATAGTTTTACAGATCTTGTAACTGACTCGGTAGCTGTGTAACATACCCCGTATATCGGATGTCAAACCAGCCTTTCAACTAGCTGTTAAGTATCTTACGTCCCATAAAAAATTGGCAGTTCGAAGGCGTGTAACAACATCTGACGACTGGCAAATCAAACACACAGTTCAGTATCTCACGTCTGGCAGATCAAACACAGTTCAGTATCTCACGTCTGGCATATCAAACACACAGTTCAGTATCTCACGTCTGGCAGATCAAACACACAGTTCAGTATCTCACGTCTGGCAAATCAAACACACAGTTCAGTATCTCACGTCTGGCAGATCAAACACACAGTTCAGTATCTCACGTCTGGCAAATCAAACACACAGTTCAGTATCTCACGTCTGGCAGATCAAACACACAGTTCAGTATCTCACGTCTGGCAAATCAAACACACAGTTCAGTATCTCACGTCTGGCAGATCAAACACAGATCAGTATCTCACGTCTGGCAAATCAAACACACAGTTCAACATCTCGCGTCTGGCAAATCAAACACACAGTTCAGCATCTCGCGTCTGGCAAATCAAACGCACAGTTCAGCATCTCGCGTCTGGCAAATCAAACACACAGTTCAGTATCTCACGTCTGGCAGATCAAACACAGATCAGTATCTCACGTCTGGCAAATCAAACACACAGTTCAACATCTCGCATCTGGCAAATCAAACACACAGTTCAGCATCTCGCGTCTGGCAAATCAAACGCACAGTTCAGCATCTCGCGTCTGGCAAATCAAACACACAGTTCAGTATCTCACGTCTGGCAGATCAAACACAGTTCAGTATCTCACGTCTGGCAAATCAAACACACAGTTCAACATCTCGCATCTGGCAAATCAAACGCACAGTTCAGCATCTCGCGTCTGGCAAATCAAACGCACAGTTCAGCATCTCACGTCTGGCAAATCAAACACACAGTTCAGTATCTTACGTCCGGCAGATCAAACACACAGTTCAGTATCTCACGTCTGGCAAATCAAACACACAGTTCAGTATCTCACGTCTGGCAGATCAAACACACAGTTCAGTTTCTCACGTCTTGCAAATCAAACACACAATTCAGTATCTCACGCTTGGCAGATCAAACACACAGTTCAGTATCTCACGTCTGGCAAATCAAACACACAGTTCAGTATCTCACGTCTGGCAGATCAAACACAGATCAGTATCTCACGTCTGGCAAATCAAACACACAGTTCAGTATCTCACGTCTGGCAGATCAAACACAGATCAGTATCTCACGTCTGGCAAATCAAACACACAGTTCAACATCTCGCGTCTGGCAAATCAAACACACAGTTCAGCATCTCGCGTCTGGCAAATCAAACGCACAGTTCAGCATCTTGTGTCTGGCAAATCAAACACACAGTTCAGTATCTCACGTCCGGCAGACCAAACACACAGTTCAGTATTTCACGTCCAGCAGATCAAACACACAATTCAGCATCTCGCGTCTGGCAAATCTAACACAATTCAGTATCTCACGTCTGGCAAATCAAACACACAGTTAAGTATCTCACGTCTGGCAAATCAAACACACAATTCAGTATCTCACGTTTGGCAAATCAAACACACAGTTCAGTATCTCGCGTCTGGCAAATCAAACACACAGTTCAGCATTTCACGTCTGGCAAATCAAACATCTCACGTCCGGTGTAACGAAGAATATTGACCCGGGTTGAAAAATGACCCGGGGCTCATTTTTCAACTTTGAATATTGACCCGCGGGTGCTTTTTCAACGTTGAAAACTGAGACCAAAAGTCGTGAAATTTATACCCGAGGTCATTTTTCAACGGTTTAATATATTTTTTTAATCTGAAAATCTCAACACGTGGAAAATTGACCCTGTTGAAAATTGACCCAAACTACAAATTATTTTTGTTTATATCTCTTCATTGAAATTTGCTCTATGAGACTGATCTATATCTACTGTCATGTTGCAAATTTTAACTTTACTGGATGTTTGTAAATACAAATAAAATGTTACGACACTACTTATCAAATATGAAATTTAAACGTTAATTTTCCCAGAATAATAAGGAAAATTTCGTCTGAGATCACCCAATGTCCAGCATTACACGGTTAATTTATTTTTATGTTTGAGGCCACATGATGTCAATAACAATGACAGTGTTTTTAATTTTACGGCATTTATTGGTTTTGATTTTTGCGTTTAATAATGATTCTTTATCAAATAAAATAAAATTTATGGGATTTTTGGACCCGCACATGACACGTCTATTAGGATTTGCAGCGTAATTTTTGCTCATCGAATGAATTTGTGGCTCTTTGTAACTGATTTTTTTCCTTTTATATAACCAGAAAGCCGCCTCGAATACCCCTCCCTTCCTCTGAGTCAAATGATTGCCCCCAAATTAAAATCAACTTGTCAGTATAAATAACAAGTCGATATACGAGTCCAACATACATGTATTTTAACTGGTAAAATAGTAGACATTCTCGAAAATATATATCTGACAGCATTATTAATGATAGGGGTCATAATTATCCGACTAGACAACATCATGGCATTCAATTCATTCGACTTAAAAAAGTTAAATGGACTTGCCACATAGCAATATAATATTTTAAAATTATTTTGTCCGATTCATACGTAATTGTATTATTATTACTAGTAATCGTTAGAAAGTGATGACAAATTGTCTGATAATGATTGTGTAGATTTTTAGAAAATTTAATGTTGTCAATTTGATTCTACACATTTTCATGGAGATCATTTAGCACGTCAACAAATGCCATCTTTTCAACAAATAGATCTGTGGTTGCAATCCTTGCCACAATAATGGCATACCTGCAGCAGTTATACAAGATGTAAACGGCATTTATTCGACAGAAAGACAAGAATACAAGTTACCAATAAACAACTTGTCTTTATGTATTTAGTTCTCATAGTCTGGTCAACTGATTACAAAAATCTCGTAGACAGAGTTCACAGTGAAGCCCCTTCGTAAAAGCCTTCTTACTTACATATCTTAACATTTTTATAAGCAATATAATTTTTGGCATAAATTGTAAATATATATTATATTTAAGGATCGATAATGTAAATAAACTAATCAACTATGATAAAAAAGCTGCTTTTACTTTCTTGTCAGTTATTTCAATTTTCATACACGATTGCTAGGTTGCACACATTTATAGTACTTTAATGAAAAATTCCATTGATCTTTTTGCATTTGCATAAAGTCCAAACATTTTTAATATGAAGGAAATAATAAATACAAACGTTTTTTAATATGAAAATAATTTAAAATGTTGGACTTCCTCATATAGACTAAAACGTTTTATTCAGAATTTTTTTTATTTACTTTTCAGCCATATTTTGATATTTCCAGGAACGCGTTTGCTTTCCATCGTTTCGGAGACAAAATGACAGACTTGGGTTATTACAGCAGTCAAGAGTCGCATGTGTCTCTTTAATCCCTCTGCAGTACCGAACTCAGTATAGGATAGTCTAAAATCCTTGCTTCTTCGCCTTTGATATTAACAGTTGAAATAAATCGCAGTCCCTTCAACTCTTTTGATATAGCGCAAGTCTCTTGCAAAGGACACTATGTTTTTCCAGAGAGAGCGAAGAGAGAGAGAGAAAGAGAGAAAACGAACATTTTTTGGAGTGGAAGGGGTTGAGGAATAGGAAAAAGGGGTCAAAACTCTCAGAAATACTGTAACAAAATGTAAAACAATAGAGGAACAAAAACTTCAAAAAATAGGTCATCTGTCATATACATTGCTTCCTAGTTATTTCATTATAAAAGTGCTAAAAATCAGGGTTATCTGTTTGTGTTAGATTTTTTTTTCATACCCCTCCCCCCCCCCCCCCAAAAAAAAAAAAATAAAAGAATAACCAACAAATCCTTCAAGCAAACAAATTCACAAAAATGCCCCCACCCAATTGAGCAAAATGACCAAATCAAAGCACATTAAACGAACCAACACCACCACCCCCACACCCTTTAATAAAACATGACTTATATATCAATCGATATCAATATATATCAATCGCATCTAACATTTCCTGAATATTAAATCATTGAATTTTAGGATTATAAAGAAAAATAGAGGAATTGACTGAATTTTTTATTGAAAAAATCATGGGTTATGATCTAAGTTCATTGATATTTATTTTTATGTTGTTGAATTTTGAACCGGTTTTCCGATCAAAATTCAACGACGCGGTTCAATTTTCAACGGACTAGGGTCTAAATTCAACATCTTCGGTCTCATTATTCAACGTTGAAAAATGAACCCCCGGGTCATAATTCTTCGTTACACCGGCAGACAAAACACACGATTCACCATATCACGCTCGACAGACCAAACACACAGTTTAGCATCTAACGTCCGAGCAATCAAATACACAGTTCACCATCTCACGTCCAGCAGACCAAATACACAGTTTAACATCTTGCATCCTGCAGATCTTACTTCTGGTAGAATAGAACTGATATTCGCTCCTCGTGTCAGTACATCTTACTTACTTCAGAACAAACAATCAGTACACTTCGCTTGAATCATCTTACATTTTGACAAATACATGTCAATAATCTACACCCGACAGGATAAACTTCCATCTCGTATAGATACATCTTACGTCTTACAGATATAACTCCCAGTTTGTCATCTCCTGTCTCGCAGGATAAACTTCCATCTCGTGTAAATACATCTTACGTCTTACAGATATAACTCCCAGTTTGTCATCTCCCGTCTCGCAGGATTAACTTCCATTTCGTGTAGATACATCTTACGTCTTACAGATATAACTCCCAGTTTATCATCTCCCGTCTCGCAGGATAAACTTCCATCTCGTGTAGATACATCTTACGTCTTACAGATATAACTCCCAGTTTGTCATCTCCCGTCTCGCAGGATAACTTCCATCTCGTGTAGATACATCTTACGTCTTACAGATATAATTCCCAGTTTGTCATCTCCCGTCTCGCAGGATAAACTTCCATCTCGTGTAGATACATCTTACGTCTTACAGATATAATTCCCAGTTTGTTATCTCCCGTCTCGCAGGATAAACTTCCATCTCGTGTAGATACATCTTACGTCTTACAGATATAACTCCCAGTTTGTCATCTCCCGTCTCGCAGGATAAACTTCCATCTCGTGTAAATACATCTTACGTCTTACAGATATAAATCCCAGTTTGTTATCTCCCATCTCGCAGGATAAACTTCCATCTCGTGTAGATACATCTTACGTCTTACAGATATAAATCCCAGTTTGTTATCTCCCATCTCGCAGGATAAACTTCCATCTCGTGTAGATACATCTTACGTCTTACAGATATAACTCCCAGTTTGTCATCTCCCGTCTCGCAGGATAAACTTCCATCTCGTGTAGATACATCTTACGTCTTACAGATATAACTCCCAGTTTGTCATCTTGCGTCTCGCAGAACAAACTCACAGTCTAATATCTACAGAATTAGCAGTATAATATCTCACGTCCTGTTGAACTTTAAAGTTCCACCTCGGGTCAGATCTGGGGGGTTTGTTCTGAGGTACATGGATTGATGAACTGCGAGTTTTTTCTGCAAGATGTACCAACACGAGGAGGAACGTGTGGGGGTTTTTTCTGCGAGACGCAAGAATTTGAACTGACTTTGTTTTGTAGGATGTACCGACACGAGGTGGAACTTTCGAGTTCTACGAGAATTGAGATATTGAATTGAGTTTGACCTGTAAGATGTAAAATGTACCGACACGAGGTAAAATAATGTTTGTTAAGCATGACTTACACACTGATGAATAGAACTTTTTCTTTGTAAGACGCACTATCTCACGGTCCAACTTATGTTTCGTTCTGTAAAGCTTAAGATATATTGCCACACGAAAAATGCAGTTTTGTTCTTCATAATTTAAGTCGAGTTATTAACTCGGGTTTACCTATGACATCAGGTTTGGAAGTATTCATCCTGCTGTATAAAATTGAAATCAATATTGATTATTTTATTTTTACTGTATTCTACAGATTTTGTTCACGTTAATTAAACATGACTGCCGTTACAAGACTATTTTATGGAGCCATCGATTTTGGTACTACTTACTCTGGTTTCGCATTCGCATCTGTCAATGAACTTAAAAAGTATGGAACTGGTGAAAAAATTACCATTCAGACTAACAACTGGAATGCTGGGAGTTTTATGTCACCTAAGGCGCCCACGTGTCTGTTACTGGATAAAGATGAAAAGTTTGACAGTTTTGGTTATGACGCTGAAATCAGATACATGCGGCTAGCAGATGAAGGTGAACACGAAGATTTTTATTTCTTTCAGCGGTTCAAAATGATGCTTTATCAAAATCAGGTATTCTTTGAACTGTCAAGTAACACAGGGGCTTGGTGTCAGGATATTTGTAATTTTGTTTTAAAGATTATTTATTTGTGTTTTTTTTACATGCGAGGTTGGCACAAGTTTATACATATCGATAACTTTGCCTGAAATCCATTTTTAACAAACTTGAAAAAATTACGAAAAATAACATTATAAAACAGAAGGGACGAAAGTCGCCATTTTTAAAATCTACCCCTTGCTTGGAAAAAGATCCTAAAAAAAAAAAAATTAGCCAATCCATATTTTCATTGGCTGATTGGCTCATTTTTTAGAATTTTTTCCAAGCAATAATAAAAACACAGATAAGTAATATTTAATACAAAAATCCAAAAATCCTGACACCAAGCCCCTGTGTCAAGTAACTATCTGAACAACTGTTTTTGTAATTAAGTAAAATTAAAACGAGATATATACCCCATAAAACTGACTTATTTATACTAATTGTTGTCGACGACATAACGTGGGACACAAAATTTTATGTCATTTTCTTCATTTTAGTCATTGAATTCTGTAACTGCTTAATGCATTGTAATGGCCATCTGTAAAAATGAACTAGTTAAAGCCTAATGAACATTTACATTACTTACACTTTCGTATGTATAGCTACTGGTGACAACCAGCACTTGAATGATTATGTTCCTCCTGGCTTTTTAGGGGCTTAATAAGGATATGATTTTAGAAGATATCACGGGTACAAAATCGATGAAGGCTATTGATGTGTTTTCACACTGCATCAGATACCTTAAAGATGAAATGTTCAAAATTATATCGGATAGAGTAACGTCCATTGATCCTTCTGACATAATGTATGTGCTGACAGTACCAGCTATATGGGACGACTCCTCTAAACAGTTTATGAGACAGGCCGCGGTGCAGGTAAGATTCCTAATAACAATCAGAGAGAGAGAGAGAGAGAGAGAGAGAGAGAGAGAGAGCTCGACTTGAAATTGATTAGCTGGTTAGTTAAAACCACTAATGTGGCATTTTGCCTAATATACTATTGTAACATTCAATTTCAGTAATTATTTTTCACTATTAACGGTTGCAATCGTACATCGTAAAGTTATAATGGTACAATGCAAGCAATCGAACAATGTAGACAGTTTTGTTCACAAATTATACACGGTTACAATCAGGCAATGTAGAAAATAACATATTACCAATAAAAAGATTTATTATTTATTATTATTATTATATTTACATTTAGGTTATGGATAGAAATTGAAAATTATACAAATTGTCAGTTTATTAATTATTTCAAATACTTAGCATAAAAGCATACAGGTATTTTGTTATATATAAAAGCATGCTGATAAGTAATAACGGGATTTCTGTCAAGAATCTACAACATTGTTGTTCGGTGGTCGAGATCATGTTTGTTGGGGAGATGTTGATATTTAGTGTAAACATTGCAGTTGTATTAATGTGTAAAACCTTACAAATACTTTTGATTTAACACACACACACACACCTTCGGTCGGTCTGAACAAGACTTAAAAATTTATAGTAACTGTGCTTTAGCCAAGCACTCGGCATTTAGAAATGAAAGTTACGGCGTCTTTAAATAAAATTGTTGGTGATAATTCATTATTTATTGATACTATTTAACATTTTCAGAATCTTACATTTTTAAATAATTAAAAGCAAGAATTATTACTTTTATGATTGCCTCCAGGCTGGTATAATGACGGACCAACTAATAATTGCCTTAGAGCCAGAAGCTGCTTCCATCTTCTGTCAGAATTTACCAACAGAACGGGAAATAGTAGACGGGAAGACAGTATTAAAAGTAGGAGGAGAGGGAACCCGATATATGATAGCAGACTTGGGAGGTAATATTATAACATATATAACGTCTTTTCCTACTGGTTAGCGGTTTAAAAAGATGATGTTTCATTTTAAGCATAAACGAAAAATAATTTAAAATCTGTGACCAGTAATTTTAAACATTTTGAGTGTTTGCAACTTTAACATTAAGGATAAGTGGGTTATAGGAAAGCAGACTTATAAATCAAATTTGCTTTATTCTAGATCCGAGTTATAACAGAGATTGAAAAGAAAGTTGATAGATAACTTCAGTATCCCACAAAGGTTTTTAGCTCACCTGAGCTGAAAGCTCAGATGAGCTATTGCTATCCATCTCCGTCCGTCGTGCGTCGTGCGTCGTGCGCCGTCCGTCGTGCGTAAATTTTTACATTTTAATCTTCTCCTCCAAAACCACCATGCCAAATTTAAATGAAACTTGGTAACCATTATGCCTGGGTGAAGCCCTTTCAGATTTGCACAAATGAAGGAGTTATGTCCCCTTGGGGCCCCACAAAGGGGGGGGGGGGAAGTAAAAAACTTTAAAAATCTTCTCCTCTGAATCTACAAGAGATATACCTTAGTTATTTCATTTATAACATCCTTAGGTCATCAATTTTCAGATTGCACAATTGATAGCCATGGGGCCCAAAATGGGGAAATTGTAAGGCACTGAGTGGGGAAAATTGCTAGAAATTATAAATTTGTCACTATATCTTCAAAACTATCAACTTTTTGTATAGGCATGTATACTAGAATATTGTAGGTATTGACATGACAATCATTTTGATATATGGTTCAAGGTCATATATTGAAAGGTCAAGGTCACAGCTGCAAAAGAGGACCTAAATTGCTAATTATCTTGAAAACTATTACTTTTTTGTATAGGCATGTATATTTGAATATTGTAGAAATTGCAACAACAATCATTTTGATATATGGTTCAAGGTCATATGTTGAAAGGTCAAGGTCACAGCTGCAACAGAAGACTTAAATTGCTAATTATCTTGAAAACTGTTAACTTTTTGTATAGGCATGTATATTCGACTATTGTAGGTATTGACATGACGATCATTTTGATATATGGTTCAAGGTCATATGTTGAAAGTAAAGGCCATAGCTGCAAAAGAAGACTGAACTTGCTAATTATCTTGAAAACTATTAACTTTTTGTATAGGCATATATAGTAGAATATTGTAGGTTTTGCAACAACGATCATTTTGATATATGGTTCAAGGTCATAAATTGAAAGGTCAAGGTCACAGCTGCAACAGAAGACTTAAATTGCTAATTATCTTGAAAACTATCAACTTTTTGTATAGGCATGTATATTTGAATATTGTAGGTATTGCAACAACGATCATTTTGATATATGGTTCAAGGTCATATGTTGAAAGGTCAAGGTCACAGCTGCAACAGAAGACTTAAATTGCTAATTATCTTGAAAACTTTTAACTTTTTGTGTAGGCATGTATATTCGACTATTGTAGGTATTGACATGATGATCATTTTGATATATGGTTCAAGGTCATATGTTGAAAGTTAAAGGCCATAGCTGCAAAAGAAGACTGAACTTGCTAATTATCTTGAAAACTATTAACTTTTTGTATAGGCATATATAGTAGAATATTGTAGGTTTTGCAACAACGATCATTTTGATATATGGTTCAAGGTCATAAATTGAAAGGTCAAGGTCACAGCTGCAACAGAAGACTTAAATTGCTAATTATCTTGAAAACTATTACTTTTTTGTATAGGCATGTATATTAGAATATTGTAGGTATTAACATGACGATCATTTTGATATAGGGTTCAAGGTTATATGTTGAAAGGTCAAGGTCATATCAACATAGGAATACTAAAATTATTAATTATCTTGAAAGCTATTAATTTCATGCATAGTCATGTATATTAGAATATTGTAGGTATTGACATGACAATCATATATGGTTTGAAGTCATATATGTTCAAAGGTCAAGGACATAGCTGCATAATTATACTGAAATTGATTAATGATTGCACTACAGTTACTTCATGCATATTTTATAAGGTACTTATAAATGAAAAGTTAGTGGATATATTTCTGATTAAGTTTTGTGGAAGTTCTTAACTTGAGAAAACTTTTAAAGTTTCTGTACTTAATATATTGTCTATTGCACTTTGCAAAGAATATTAGACATATCTTCAGGTAAGCGTTAAGGCCCATGGGCCTCTTGTTTAAGTTTATTTTGATTTTTTTTTATTGAAATTAAATCTGTCTTTCGTTGATTTTATTTATTTATTTATTTATTATTTATTTATTTATTTATTTATTTATTTATTTATTTATTTATTATTTTTGGGGTATATTTTTCCTCAACCAAATGTTTTCATTGTTTATTGTTCTCTGTATTTAAGGTGGCACAGCTGATATAACCGTTCATGAACGATTAGCTAGTGGTAAAATTAAGGAAGTTCACAGAGCTGATGGCGGTGCTTTGGGAGGGAAAGATGTAGACGACGCATTTCTAAAATTCCTTGACACCCTCCTTGGACCAGAGGTGATGAAGGATTTTAAAGATCAATGCATGGAGGACTACATTGAGCTTCTCCGAGAATTTGAGACTAAAAAACGTGAAGCAAGTGAAACAAAAGAAAAAATTAACATGTCAGTACCTGTGTCTCTTAAAGACATCCTAAAAAGAGGGGTACCACAATGGATAAAGTTGTAAAAAGTAGTTCTTTTGGTAGTGACGTCTCTTATACAAAAAGTCAAAAAATACAAATCAAGAAGAAAACCTTCCTCTCGTTTTATGAGAAAACGGTAAAAGGCATAGCTGAAATAATAACCAAAATATTGAGTGATCTAAATGTTACGACTATAGTAATGGTAGGGGGGTTTTCTGATTGCAAATTGATGTCAGCAGAATTGCGGGAAAATGTTATTGATGAGAATATACAGACACTAGTAATACCAGCAGATGCTGAACTGGCAGTTCTAAAAGGCGCAGTGTTATTTGGATTCATGCCAGAAACAATATTTGCAAGAGTGGCGCGAAAAACCTATGGTATTCAGAGCTGGCCAATATTTAGGGACGGTTATCATCCAACAAATAAAAAAGTAAGAATAAATGGTATTGATAGGTGCAGAGATGTATTTTTCAAATATGTAGAAATAGGTCAAGAGGTCACTGCAGGTCATAGGATGTCACAGGTATTCCAAGCGTTAGGCGGAAAAGAGGATCATTTGGAGTGCAACATATACGTGTCAAGTAACCCCGACCCCACATTCGTAACAGATGACGACTGTAAATTACTGGGAGTTTTAAAAATGCCTCTCCCAAAAGGGATTAAAGATGACGACAGAGTTGAAATTGAAGAAACTTTAGTGTTTGGAGACACTGAACTACATGTTATGGCCAGGGAATTTTTAACTGGTCATTCCGTTAAATGTTCCTTTGATTTGATCTAAACATAACATAACATAATGGTCAGATTTTTAAATCGGAGTAATACTGTTAAATTGACATCCTGTTATAGAATCATTTTAATTGACTTTGCTACCACAAAACGTTCCGCCTGTGTACATATTTACGTATCGCTGTCTTGTGTTATCCGTGAATCTCTATGTCTTTAGACTTTTTACATAACTGTCCATGTATAAGTACTTTATAACTCTTCTGATCTTTTTACATGGCTGTCCATGTATAAGTACTTTATAACTCTTCTGATCTCTTGCAAAACTTGAACGGTATAAATGATTTAACGAAATTTGTCTTGTATGTCAAAAGTCAAGGTCAAGTATGGCATACCAAAAATGAAACATTTTGTTTTCATTTCTGTGTCTGATGCATAACTGATTTTAATATTAAACTTCATATAAGTATCGGTTTGAGAGGCCGTGCAAAGTACAGTATATATATGCAGCTCAATATACAAAAAGATCGGGTGATAATTTGTTAGTGATTTAATTAGATCAAGTTAAACATTTTATTTATGGTTTGTCTTTTATTATCGACATAAATTTTATTTAAAATTTGGTTTTGTTTTGGGTTTATACTAAATAACTTAACAAAAGTATTTTACCTACATACATATATTTATAACATTTTTACACATTTCCTCCATAATTTATTGCGTCTGCCTCTAGAGCGGGCGTCGTGAGTTCGAACCTCGGCCCTATCAAACAAAAGATTTAAAATTTAAGATATTAATAGTTCCTCCTCTTGACCTTGACTTTAGAAGTACAAAGTATCGACTAGTACACCCAGTGCCGGGATACTTTGACTTGAGAGTGGTATACCTTTCTGCATCGTATTGACTCGGTGAGCTTACACGTTATCCTAAAATGTCGCTCTAAGTGTAAATACATGTAGTACTATAATACACACTCGCACATTTCGTGCATACACCAATTTGTTCTGAGATGAATCTTTAGAAATTATAAACTTGTTCTGGTGCGAATTGCTGAAAAATTGCTGATGCGATGTAAAACAATAAGACAACCAACCTGTGAACCCCCGTGTCATTAATGCTCTAAACTTGTCTTACCTTGTTTTGTCGTTCCTTCACTTGTATTAATGATTGTACACAATGTTGTCAAGTAGTTTTTTCTCGCCTGTATAAATGAAAAGTGACATATAATAAATTAATAAATGTGTGGAATATATCGGTGATATAAAAAGAGCTCACCACTAGGTGAACCAGCTTGTTTTTAGGTTCCATAGGGTCAAAATATTGGATGTCTTCAGGCGAAAACATTTTATTGCGTCGAAATTTCGCCATAACATGAACATGCACCGATAACATTGATATCAGAACAAAATCTGACGTTACCTATCTAGCAGGAACGCGAAGAACAAAGATGGCGTCAAAGTGATAATGTCAACCCATTGGGTATTTTGACAGGGGATAATGTCTTTCAAAAATGATACGAACCGCATGTATAGTCAAAACTTTGTATTCGCGCTTAAAATTGTACTTTATGAAGCTAAATTGTCAAAGTAGAGGGCTCGTCCGTCTGGTCCCAATGCGTCATTTAAATAATGAATATTTCCAGAAAACTGAATCTTTGTTTTGTCTCCATGTCCACCATAGGGCTGGCAGAATATAATTTCCAACATAAGACTGGCAGAATACAATCTCCAACATAGGACTGGCAAAATATAATCTCCAACACAGGACTTGCAGAATATAATCTCAACGTAATTTACATTAAATGGTAGGATAAGACGATTTTTGCCCCATGATGTTTACTAATAAAATGTTCTCGGTGTTATTGCGATTTTAAAATTACACGAGAACAACTTTTTCTCGACTAATTAGAAAATATCTCACCCGCAAATTGTCATGTGCTACTTTTGAATGTATTATTTCATAAAAATTCAAAATAGACATAAAGATCATGGATTTTATGAATGTAAGCAGTGCATACTTTTTGAAATGTTTATGGAAATACACCAAAGGACGGATGGCTATTTACTAAAGTATATGGCTCTAAACCGCTATTTATAAATTCACCTCAACCTTAGGCTCGCATGAACAGTTGATATGGTGCTATCTTCGTTATCGCTATGCATGTTACATAAACTTCTAAAACATCTTGGTGATTAGCTCTTAATTGGAAAATCTGTATAAATTATATATGATTTTACTATCGGAGGCCTGGTAATTAAAAAACTTAATTCAAAGAGATGATAGTCTTGCATTTATAAACATATTTTCCACTACGCTACAGTGTCACTAAAAGTGTGTGTGTGTGTGTGTGTGTGTGTGTGTGTGTGTGTGTGTGTGTGTGATGTCTTACAATGCATGTCACACCTTCAACTGCAAAAGAAAAATTTTTAATATTTAAGTGAATTTTTTCCATAAACCATATGTATGCCTTAAAGATTTATTTTGTTAAAGTTATAGAATTGCTATCTTAATAAGATATGCCAATATTTAAAAAAAAAAATACATATAATATGTGCTGACACGTGAGCGTAGTAGATAAGTTCAATCTTCTTGGAATATTAACTGTATCACAAGTAAGAATTGTGTGTTTAAAGCTTGTAATTTAGTCCGGCTTGGTATTTTGAATATATTTTGTCCTCTGTCAGGTGTAACTGTGGTAAAATGTCGTTAATATATAGGCCAGTCAAGTTTATTATTATTATTATTATTATTATTATTATTATTGTTGTTGTTGTTGTTGTTGTTGTTGTTGCTGTTGTTGTTGTTGTTGTTATTGTGAGAAAAGGAAAATAACAAAGAATAGTTGCAATCGTAATGGGTACGTAAAGGGGGATAATTCGAACTATGTTGTTATCTGCCGAGGGTCGTGCGGTTAGTGTGTTGATAACAACACTGATTCAGAGAAGAGAACTACATGTATGATCTCTGTGGTGGTTGATCAATAAGCCGCTTTTGTCATGATGGTAAGTGTAATATAAATGACTTAAAGGAGTGTTTATGATAAAGTACACAAAATAGTCAAATTAATTACGAGAGGTCATTGGTCTTTTTTGTGTTTGTCAATTTTGTTATTTACTTCCGCTTTCGCTTTATTATTCCTTGTGTTGAATACTTTATGTATTCATTTAAATTTATCGTGTATTTTCAGTGAATTGATGTCTTTTCCTGGATGTTTCTATTGACGTACATAACACAGGTAAATATTGAAATATCAAATAAATATACAGGTCTAGAACGAGTAGGGTCCAGTGTTCATTGCCGGGTTCAGTAAGTTCAGATACAAACTTGTTAAAAAGATACACACAACTTCCATATATTATTTATATATAATTCTACAACGTATTATGATCATACAGCTTTTGTCATTAGCAGGTTTCATTGTAAATTAGAATTTCACGGTCGTTTTACTTTCGGTTTGTTCAAGTAACGACACGAGTAAAGGGGAATAACGGTATCAGGTCAATTCGCCCCACGGTAAATTCGCCCCCGTCAAATTCGCCCCCACTTCTTGCAAATTCGCCCCCATGTCAAAATCGCCCCCTTCAAATTCGCCCCCACTTCTTGAAAATTCGCCCCAAACTTTTATTGAGATTTTACCTTTTTAAAACTTTTTTTTATTATTATTAATTTTATTTTACCTCGAATATGCCAAATTAACACTGTTAACATATTATTTGTGCATTGCGTGTGTTGCAATTTATGTCGAGTATCCATAAAGCATTGACTGAATTCACACATAAGACAGCGATTACTGTAATAATTTATATTGAAATGGTGATTATCAAAAGTCCTTTGTACGATTATTGCTATTTACCTCTAACCACCAACTGTCCACATTTTCAACTTGGACAAATATATTGAACTATTAGACGGTATTAGACGATAGCTGTTGTATGGATAATATCTTTAATTAATCAATAAAAACTTTTCTTAAGTGAAATACTCACTACCGTCTAGTAGCCTCCAGTATTTAGAGTTGAGTTGAGTAATGGTGTTTAACTCCCAAGTCAAAAATATTTCACTTATAATGAGCTATCATAATGCTGTGTGCTTCGCGGTCTTGGACCATACCTTGTCTGGATTCGAACTCACTACCTCCCACTTACGGTGCGATTACTCTGCCAACTGAGCTATCGCATTTAGACCTACTACCTTTGTGACTGAGAGCACAGGTTCCAGGGGGAATTTACTTTAGCACGTTGTCATGAATCAACTCATAAGCCATTGCTACAAAATGAAGTTCAGAAAAATGGGGCGAATTTGTCGAGGGCGATTTTGTACGTGGGGACGAATTGGTTGAAAGTGGGGCGAATTTGCCCGAAGTGGGGCGATTTTGACAAGGGGGCGAATTTGTTAAAAGTGGGGGCGAATTTGACGGGGGCGAATTTACCGTGGGGCGAATTGACTTGCATTCGGGAATAACCCTTGAATGTTTTTGATCAATAAATTAAAATAAGTAACACATCGCTAGATCTATCCATAGTTACAATATAAATAAATGAATTGGAACTTAGGCATATATTAGAGATGTAAAAATAGGGATATACAAAACCTATTATATAACATTTTATGATAAATCGTACTACTCGTACTTCTTATATGCCAGATTTTTTCCCTGTGATGCAGTTAAGCAGATCTAAAACTTTATAGAATTTCTTTGTTATACTGTAATCTTGATAAAAATGAAATAATAAAATTATCCATGTCAGGTTCAGGTATCTACTATCAGTATCCTAATTTTTCCTTCCAACATTTCAGAAAAACAATGGCTACGGGCAGTACTACTAGATTGTTTGTGGCTGCTATTGACTTTGGTACCACTTACTCTGGCTATGCTTATGCCTCAGTCAAGGACTTAAAAGATGACACCGGAAAAATTGTAACCAACATATGGAATTCCGGATCCTACATGTCCCAGAAAGCTCCGACTTGTATTTTACTGAATCCTGACCAGGAATTTGACTGTTTTGGATATGATGCAGAGACTAAATACTCCCAGATGGCAGGAGAAGATGAAGAAGATTACAAAGATTGGTATTATTTCTACAGATTCAAAATGTCACTGTACAATAACAGGGTATGTAACATTTTAATTACCAAGATTGATTTTTTATTGTTACAGATTTACGTTGTTGCTATGGTAACAAGGTATGTAACATTTTAAATACAAATATTTGTATTATTTCAGCAAATTTTAAATGTTACTTACCAGAAATTCAACATTTTTATTTCTAAGATTGATTTTTTCCTATAGAATTATGATGTTGCTATAGTTACAGGGTATGTAACATTTTGATTACAAATATTTGTATTATTTTAAATAATTTAAGATGTCACTATTGTTTACCCAGTATGTAATATTTTGACAACAGAAATTGGTATTATTTCTAATGATTTAAAACATTGCTATGATAACATGTTCATATGTAACATTATGGTTACAAAAATTGTATCATTTCTTTTAGATTAAGATGTCACCATCGTTACAAGTTTCGATTATTACTATTATATTTGCACTACAAAATATATTATATCTCTCCTTAGTATTTTATTTCATTTAAAATGTTTTATGTTTTTTGTTTATTTCATTTAGACACCAGTAAAACGTGACATGATGTTGGAGGATATAAATGGGAAGAAGATGAAGGCAATAGACGTGTTTTCCAAGTGTATCCGTTATCTAAAGGAACACATGTTTCAGAGTATGGTAGATAAAATACCAGACATTCAACAGACAGATATTACATATGTCTTAACGGTGCCTGCAATCTGGGACGATTCTGCTAAGCAGTTCATGAGAAAGGCAGCAGTAGAGGTAAGTGCTTAAAGCACATGTTGACATATAAAGGTCATTGTTTTCTGTCAAGGCATATGTTGAAATATAAAGGCCATTGTCTTATGTCAAGGCACTTGTTGACATATAAAGGTCATTGTTTTTGGTCAAGACACATGTTGACATGTAAAGGTCATTGTTTTTGGTCAAGACAAATGTTGACATATAAAGGTCATTGTTGTCTGCCAAGGTACATGTTGACATATAAAGGTCATTGTTTTATGTCAAGGTAAATGTTGACATATAAAGGTCATTGTTTTATGTCATGGCATATGTTGGCATATAAAAGTCATTGTTTTATGTCAATGCACATGTTAACAAAAAAAGGTTATTGTTTTCTCTTGAGGTACATGTTGACATATAAAGGTCATTGTTTCTGCCATTATGTGACATGAGTACCAAACACTCATGGTGACATATTTGTGGGTAGTCTTTTATTATATGACGTGAGTACCAAACACTCTGGTGACATACAAATATTGTTTGTCTTTCATTGTTATACTAATAAGTACCAAAGGCTCATGGTGTTGTCTTTAATTGTGCGACATTTGTCATTTGCCCTTAACTTTTTGGCATTTACTTTTCCTAGACAATTGAACAAATGTCTCTTATGCTCATTGAACCAAAACCACGGCAAATTATAGAAGTAGGTTGATTATGATCTTCATTCATATAATCCTAAAATTTTATGTAAAACTTTTGTTTTCAGGTGTAGTTGGGGAGACCAATGAGACAGTTATAATTTATTGAATTTATAATGTTTCTTTTTGAACAGGGAGGTATAAAGAATGACCAACTTATCATAGCGTTAGAGCCAGAGGCTGCTTCAATTTATTGCCAGAAACTTCCTATAGAGAAAGTGGAAACAGACGATGGTAGAGTCCAGTTAACAGTAGGGAAAGTAGGCTCTCGATACCTGATTGCTGACTTAGGAGGTTTGTAGCTTTCATATAGTTCTGTTAAATGTAGCAGAAAAAGATTTTGAAGAGATGATAGCTGATGTTGAGATTTAAATCTTGATATCGAAAGTAGGGAAATAAGGTTTTCAATACTTGATAGCTGACTTGAATTTCTGAAACCACAATTTGCAGGAACCAAGATACCTGGTGCTTTGTGAGATGATCTTAGTAGAAAAAGTACTTGTGTTTTGGGATTGTTCCTGGTAGAAAAATACACATAGTTTTGGGATATCTTAGTAAAAAGATAATGTTTGTAAAATGTACCACGTACAAACTCATGAGTTTGTGTGATTTTTATTGTAGAAAAAGTATTGTGTTTGTAAGATATCCTAGTAGAAAAGAACATGTGTTCTTGGGGTGTTCCTAGTGTTGTTGGGATATCCTAGTAGAAAACTGCAGGTAGTTTTGGGATAAACCTATTCGAAAAGTGCATGTGTTCGTGGGATATCTAAATTATAAAGTGCATGTGTTCGTGGGATATCTTAATTATAAAGTCCATGTGTTTGGGTTGTGTTTCTAGTAGAAAAGTACTCTTGTTTGTGGTATATCCTAGTTGAAAAGCACATGTATTTTGTTGGATAATACTAGCAAACATGGAGTTTTTTTATGGAATGTTCTTGTTTGTCAGGTCTTGGGTTTTTTAGCTTGTTACTGACACACTCTTCCTGGTTGACAGTAACATTTTGTTTATATGTTTCCTGGTTGACATGCTTTAATCGGGTGTTTGGGGTTAACATACCCGTCTTTTCTTGAGGCGTTTCTGGTTGAGAATTACTTAAAACTCGATTTTGTGATGTGTTCTGGTTGACATATTTTGGGACATGTTTCTGTCTGATACGAAAAGGTTTTTGTTTTGTATGGATAAATACATATATTGTGACAAGTTACTGGTTGACATCTGCATGTTGTTGTAGTGTTCCTGTTGTTAATTTCACGTTTGTGGTTTGTTCCTGGTTATTACTATACATGGTGTTCGTGATGGACAACTACATGTTTTGATACGTGTTTTAAGTTAAAAAACAAGAACATGTATGAAACCTTTGAATGTGTGACTAACTTCTAACTTCAGTCAGTCTGCAGGTCTGAATCTTTTAGAATATCTGTCATTCTGAATTTGGTCAGTCTACAGATCCTAATCTCATGAAATATCTGGCATTTTTGCTTAGGCCAATCTGTAGATCTGAATTTTTTGGAATATCTGACATTTTGGCTTAGGCCAATCTGTAGATCTGAATTTGGAATATCTGACATTTTGGCTTAGGCAAGTATGTTTGTCTCCATGTCTGCATATTATCACAGAAAATATTGAAATTTTGAATTCCGGCCTGTCTTAGGTTTTTTTCTAATGTCAAACATTTTATTTAGATAAGTTTTATAAAAAATTCTCAGCAAATTTTCCAATTCATGTTTTACTTGTGTTAAATAAAATTATTGGTGTTTATAGGTGGGACAGCTGACATTACTGTACACGAAAAAATGGCGAATGACAAAATAAAGGAGATCCATTGTGCCTGTGGGGGAGCAATGGGAGGGAAATCTGTAGATGATGCCTTTCTAAAATTCCTTGAAGAAATAGTGGGTAAAGAAGCAATGGATGCCTTTAAAGGCGAAAGCATGGAAGATTATGTTGAGTTGTTGAGGGAGTTCGAGTCCAAAAAGCGCGAAACGGGAACAGAAAAATCCAAAGTTAATGTTTCGATTCCTGTTGCCTTAAAAACCGTCGTAAAGAAGACAAAAAGTTTAAAGCTGGAAGATGTAATTAACCAATCCAATTTTAACAAAACCGTCACATTTTCACGAAATCAAAAATTACAGATATTACAATCTGAATTTAAACAGTTTTATCATTCCACTGTTACTGGCATAGTCAATCAGATATCAGACATTGTCAAAACTTTAAAAGATGGCGACATTAACACAATTGTTATGGTAGGCGGCTTTTCAGATTGTAGTCTGATAAGATCAGAGTTATTGGCGAACGAATTTACTAAAAATCGACGTATTATCATCCCAGAAGATGCTGGATTAGCGGTACTAAAAGGAGCAGTTCTATACGGATATAAACCAGAAACCGTGTTTGCACGAGTTGCTCGAAAAACGTATGGTATACAAACATGGCCAATGTTCAGAGAAGGTGTTCATCCAGAATCTAAAAAGGTCATTGTTGCCGGCGTGGAAAGATGCAAAGACATTTTCTTTAAATATGTTGAAAAGGGTCAAGAGGTCATGACAGGGCATCGGATGTCCCAAGTGTTTCAGGCTTTGGGGTCTGAAGATGATTGCTTAGAGTGTACAGTTTACGTGTCCGACGAAAGCGATCCCATGTATGTTACTGATGAATCGTGTACAATGCTGGGTGTTTTAAACATTCCTTTAGGATCCAGTTCCAGGGAGAGGAAGGAAATCGAAGAAACCTTGATTTTCGGTGAGACTGAATTAAGAGTACATGCTAGAGATCTTAGCACTGGGAAAGTTGTTGAATGTAATCTTGACCTAATGTAAATTACTTTTTTTTTATTATTTAATTTTGTTATTACTTTACCATGATTCAAAGATAGTAGGAGGAAAAAATAAAACAGAAAATGGACTATTTGAACAATTTATATGCAGCTGACTGATTTGAATAGAATTGTTAATGATGATCTTTGTCAATTAAAAAGACGTTTCGAAAAAAAATAAACGGAAACATTTGAAAGATTCAAATGTAGATATTGAAACCCATGAATACATACCATTACAAATCTTACTAAATTAGTGTTTTTGCTTGTTTCATATTATTTTGAAAATACAGAATGAGAATAATAACGAAGTTACATAAATAAAAATCATCATTTTGTATATGTGTAAGGCTCGGATTATTTTTTTAGAGTTAACTCAACTATATGCCTAACTAGGAAAAAGTACCACTCAGCGAGGGGCTTCGGTAGCCGAGTGGTCTAAAGCGGTGTTTTGCGCTTACGGATCACAGTGCCTCTCACCACCTGTATTCGAATCCCACTCGGGACAGATCCTAGTGTGAGAAAGTTTGTCAGTTCGCTTGCCGAAGGTCGGTGGTTTTCTCCGGGCACTCCGGTTTCCTCCATCATCCCAGAACTGACCGCCTCGAAATAAGTGAAAGAATCTTTACTTGGGCGTAAAACATCATTAATCCACCACTCTGTGGCATTTGGATTGAATTGAAATAAATTTTTCACTTGTAAATAATTTTTATGAATTTGTTTATTTATTGGTTAGTATATATGACTTTATAATTATAAGGCTAAGAGTGATTGTTTGGACAGTCTTTAATTGATTTTTATGAATTTAATATAAATGTTTCTAAATTTTATTTATACAAAACTTCAACTTAATGATTAACACCGGCAAGGCCAATAAACGAAATACAAAATCATCTATTAGGACAAGTCTGTCCAGTCAATATAAAAATGTCCCTTCAAAATTCAAGAAGTAGAGTTGCACAGGTTCATCCTTTTCACATTCTGTGGACATTCTGTGTTCACACACACACACACACACACACACACACACACACACATTATTATTATTATTATAAACTGTCACTAGCCATAGAAGTCATAGAAATATAAAATACCTGTAAATACAATGTGTAAAATCAGTAAAAACAAAACAACTCGATACAAGTGAAAGAATCCTAACTGGATGGTAAATATTACCCCCGACTACCATAACTTTACTACATATATCAGCGTCATTTATGTCGCTGCACGGATATAGCACAAGTTAATTAAAAATCATTGGTGGTTTTCAATATTCTGAATGGTACAAAACATAATAAATATAATCATAATTCCGAATAGAACATAAATAAATTCAGATCAATGAGTACTTAAACATTTATAACAGCAAAAGCAAATTAATTGTTTCTAGAATATAAATCTGCATTCCATTGGTAACAGTTGTACTCAACAATGCTCTGTAATTTGATAAACGTTTGCTGGTACTCTTGAAATCCAACCAGAACAATTCTTCGAAAGTTTGTCAGTTCGCTTGCCGATGGTATCGGACTTTCTCAGGTTTCTCGTTTCAGCCGCCAAAGAACTGCCAGTTTCAAAATTAAAAATAGAATCTCGACTGGGCCGTAAACACCTTTATTCCTTTTTAATTAAAATGACAAAACTATACATGTATCTTTTAAACGATTATTGATTTCTTCAGCATACTAAATGATTCCTGTAAAAATGAAAAAAGGATGCAAATAACGCGTACATCAAAAGTAAAAGGCATTAATAAAAGAATAAGCTTATAGATTGTTGATAATGGAAGGAAATGTTGTCGCAACATAAAAATTTATCATTAGAGGCTGATAAAGGCTTTTTATTCTTCGTCAGATAAAATAAGGACTGTTTTATGTCATAAAGAATTATAAAATCGTCACATATCAAATATCTGTATACAAATAAGAGTAATAATGATGATGATGATTTATATTATCGTACAGAAATTATTTTCAGTTTTATATTTCTGTTTTTAAGGTTTTTTGTTTACTATTTCTGTACGTGACACTAGTAATTTTTCACGTTGTAACTAAAATTTTTATCGAAAGTCGAGAAATATTTGTAACCGACAGAAAACTATCACACCATCTATCATGATTAACACATAAAGAACATGTTTTTAACTGACTAGTCCTCTCCTTCAGCTTGTTCAGAATATAGTACTGCTATATGATAAGGAGGTGGGGGACTTTGGTAATTAACATCATTATTACTAATTAAATCGGGAACAGGTGCGCCTGTATTAGATACGTTTGTAGAAGTTGAGCTTGGACCTGGTTCTCCTCTTCTGTTGCTTGTTTCATCCTCTAGTAATGTCTGTGGCTCAACTTGCACTACAGACGTTGTTTGAGCTGCTGATGTTTGTTGAGGCCGTGGTGTTGGATTTGAACGTTGTTGAGGTCTCCGTTTGTTACAAAAACAATGAGAACTGAAATACAAAAACACTAGTACACCTACTACTACGCCGGGTATCCAACCCTGATCATCTCCTTCCTCTGCATTATCTTAAAAAAAATAAATAAACTGAGACATTAGTAACAAATTCTGAGTTAATCCTTACAATTTTCTTACTTTATGATGGCATGTTAATGACAATGTTTTTCTTTTCATACCTGTAACACAAGGTTTACGTATGATATTATTACAATTGAAATCAAGAGTGCCTCTTGTCTACCATTTAGCTAGATTCTAGTTTGAGATAATGTTGTTTGTTTTTCGAAAATAACTCTAACATCTTATCGATTTTTATTTCTGTAACAAAAATTGCTGTCATGCAGACAAGTTTACGTAGCTTATGTAAATAGAAGCAGTCCTTGCCGACATGATTGATAATAACTGGACACCCATGTGGCATGCAATCTTTTTTCGGGTCAAAATGTAAATAAATACAGAATGATTAAACTCGCTTTCCATGACTGTGTAATAGATAATTATGTAAGCAAGTACATTTTTATAATTTCTATTGAAATATTAACACATATTTTACTTTCCGGTCACCAATCGACATATTTTACTTTCCGGCCACCAATCGGACCGCAGTGTTGAGTGGTTAATGCGTTAGCCATAAACTTGACTGAAGGTGGAACAATTTTGTTTCTTTATTTGTTGACTATAATTTTGTATTTTTTTTACTGGTTGTACAGTTGTTCCCCATCATTTCAATAGTGGTAAAAATATTGTTCACTCCCAATTTCAAAGTTGTACAATTGTTCCTCACCATTTCACCGGTGACATTGCTATAATTATAATGTTGCCCTATGTTTCACTAGTGAGTCCAAACAGTTCACAAATTTTATCCCCCTTTCATTTTTCCAGTAGTACATTTTGTACTACCACGGCATCAATGTTACTGTAGTGAATTTTATCTTTCCATTTTAGCAGTGGTGCAATGTGGCTTTTTTTATTTTACCAATGGTGCAATGTGGCTTTTTTATTTACCAATGGTGCAATCGTGCTCAAAAGTTTTACCTGTGATAAAATTGTGTCCCCTCCATTTAACAACTGATACAATATTGCCACTCCATTTTGCTTATTCGTTTGAAAAATACAGTAGCGGAGTACGGAAGACGAGAAGGGTCACCAAAAATAAAAAATATAACTGGTGCGCACGAGTTGCTAACCTGCGCGCACAAGTTAGTATCTTGTCCGCACGAGATACTAACTTGAGAGCACAAGTTCAATGACTTGTGCGCACGAGTTACTAACCGGTGCGCACGAGTTTAACCACTTTAGCGTAAGAGTTTCACAACTTGAGCGCACGAGTTGCTAACAACATTTATAGTTGTTTAGTAAAGTGCAGAGCTACTTACTATTCTGCTCAAAATACAGATAGTTTATTAATAATTATACTCAGCATTACAGAAAAAAACACTTACTCTCCTTTATTGACCATACCCGGCGAAAAACGATTAACTTCCTGTGTAACTAGTCTAATATGCATGTTCGAAGTACCCGTGCGCACAAGTTAGCAACTCGAGCGCACAAAATAGCAACTCGTGCGCACAAATAAGCAACTTGATCGCACAAGTTAGCAACTTGAGCTCACAAGTTAGCAACTCGTGCGCACCGGTTAATAACTCGTGCGCTCAAGTAAGTAACTGGTGCACACCAGATACTAACTCGTGCAACTTGTGCGCACCAGTTATATTTTTTATTTTTAGTGACCCTTCTCGTCTTCCGTAGCCCAACACTCTGAATGAAAGGTATTTTTCTCTTTATTGCAGCTTAGATTTTTCAATTTTTTTTTTCAGGTACAACATACTGTAAGTTGGCTTAACACCTGACTTCGAAAGCGAGGTCAGGTTGCACATCTTAGAACTGGGAATTTCTTTTCGCACAGGGTCTGTAACATTTTGTAAATTCTATAAAATATTCACATAATTAACACTGACATTTTGAAATTTTGACTGGCTAGAAATTTAGTCTTGTTTTGGACTCTACACCGAAACACCAAACTGGCTAGACAACCAATCATCTTTCACCATACAACGACACCAAACGATGTTTACATTGAACTTTACAATCAAACTGTCTAGACAACCAATCATCTATCACCATACAATGACACCAAACGATGTTTATATTGTACCTCACAACAACCTCTTGAACAGGCTTTGTTGTAAATAAACATAATAATCGTAACGTGTCACGTAAAATCGTAAAAAAAAAACGTGTTACTTACCAGTATAACCTTGATATGATATTCGAAAAGCATTATTAGACTCCCCGATGCTCCAATGTGTTATATAGAGTGATCTCCCTTTTGATGTAAACGTTGTGTTTGTTGATAAAGAAAAACTCTCCTTTCGTACACTTCCGTGGTCCGATGTTCCTACACAGAATACATGTATATTTATCAAACGTTTATTCAGATATGGTCTAAAAAGGTGGAAACTCTTTTGAAATTTCTAAATGGGATTTGAAATTCTAACAACTTAATGACCCATTACGTTTTTTGGAACACCATTCTATTTAAAATTTGACGTGGTAATTCTGCAAATTTTGACATAAACGTTATATCCATTATGTCCTATATAAACGGTATTAGTATCAATACATGTATATGAATCGCAACATCCGGTGGCGGGTTCGAGTGTACGTAGTACTTGCATTTTTCAGCTTTGCCTCTTAGAGAATTCGTTAGTTTGACGTGTTTAAATTAAATGACAGAGTAATTTCAGAAATGTGACTGTTTGTTATACAAGATGTCTCTATGTAGTCGGAGTGTTTTATTATGTAAAGAGGTTAACTTCTCTGATATAATGTGGTAGATTACATAACGTGTTTCCAAAAGTACTGAAGATTTAATCAATCAATTGTAAATTTTTACGTAAAATCCCGATGGTATTTCAATTATTGCACTTAACTACCGTTCCTAATTACGTCGAAGAAAATAAATAGAAAATCGGATTATACTGATTGTAAAGGAATCTAGAATGACTACCAAACTACTGAGTACTTTTCTGTTTGTAATCGCTGTTTTTATTATTCTTTTTTTTTTCATCGAAAAAAAGTTTTCTTCTAATAAATTTATTTTAGAATATTTTACTTTTTTAAATGTTTGTATTTAAATTTGTTCTTTTTAAAGGATTTGTAAATAAGAAAAAAAAGCTTTATAACATTAATAAGAAAACGAAAGTGTGGTAGTGTAATGGTAACGTTGTTGACTACCAAGTAAGAGTACTTGGGTTCGAATACCTTAACTGATCTAATCTTTGCTTCGAAATTGAAGGGAGAAAAAATTCAAAATAAGTTATCATGATTGACACATATTTTTTTATTTATATTACAAAAATAATCCCGTGTAATATCAGAAACACCACAACGTGTAGAATGGTATTTATAATGATTTACCATCTACAGTTTATTGAATTAAAACGTGTCACCTATACCGTATGTCATTCTGCACTAAAATCACCTGATGGGATTTAACATTCGAAAAATAATAAATATTACATAACAAGATTTGACGGACACGATTTATGTTTACTATTTGATAGATCTGCAGGTTTCATTTTATCATTTTTAATAATTGTTTAAAAATAATTATTTGTTTAATCATTATTCTATGGTTAAGTGACATAAATTAGAATGATTTTGTTCATTTTTTGCAGAAATGTTATATCATTTAAGCGATTAATTCGAAAACACTGCTGTTTTGTTTTAAACAATTTTATTTTGATTAAATTCTTACCAATATAAATTATATATATAAATATCAAGGGGCAATCAGTGCACTATGTAATTTTTTTAAAGTCACGGTCTCTCGAAACAACAAAAGTGTTATTAGAATATTTAAGAACCGATTTGATATTTAAAATATTTTCTATAATTTTCTGTACAAACAGTTCGCGGAAATGATCCTGTGAAAATCGGTTAACCATATTTTATAAACAGAATTCACGTGTTAACATTCAGATACAGGCTCCGAAAAAATGATGTCCATGCAATCATTATAGACAATTTTAATCTTAATTTATTCTTGTTTTTGAAATCACACACACACACACACACACACACACACACACACACAGAGTAGTCTGGTAAGTCGAATATGTATATAATGATATATAACGCATGGAGACAGACAAAACTATGCAACTGATAAATATATGCCTTTGGCTTGTTTGTCTTAAAACAATTTTTAACATACAAATATAAAATAGCTATTATTATATAACTATAAAATTGTTTTTCAAGTGTTTTAAAATAAATTAATGTTTGTTAACTGACCATCATAAAACCGCAGAGTATGTTCACTTCTTCTTCGTATGAAGTTGATAATTGTCACTTTTATCTTTGATTCTGTTGAGGTTAAAAGCATTCTACAGTCACCATTTCTAAAATAAAACTGAACTTCTTTAATCGATACACATATAAAAAAAAACCAAAAAAAAAAAACACGAAATGCTAGATGATTTTCTAATTAAAACCTACTTTTAGAGCAATCTTGAATTTTCTGATAAATTTGAAGATTTGGATATTTTAATTTTTCTAAAATATCCCATCTTTACAATATTCGGGAATAAAAGATGAATAATATATCCAAGTTGGTATTAGTTTTAAATAAAAAATACAACACAGATGTTTAAATTAACATTTATTCTTTCGACTATCTTGTATTTTGAATGTGACATGCATTACAGTCTATCTATCATACATGACAATAACAACACATAACAACATATAACAACGTAATGCAACATATCTAACAAAATCTTAACAAGTACTAATACGAAAAGGTAATTTAAATTGTTTGATTACCCCAAACCATATTCTTGCGTATGTTAAGGTAAATATACTATGATTTCTACAAATGCTTACTCTAGGAAAGTTATCGCCCCTAACCATGGCAAATGAGCAGAATTTCAAGAGGAAAATACAGTAAGATATCTTAAAATTTCAAGTAATATGTAAAGGAGACGAATACATATGTTTTGAAATTGGTCGGTATTGTATCAAGAATTGTCGACTTCAGCTCAAAAACTTTATGCTTTAAAACACTCATTATAATATAAAACTGCATCACAACGGAGCTTGTCTAAACTAAACAGCGTCTGTATCAAACACGAGACTCTCTCGGTCTCTTTAAGAACCTTTCCGACTTAACATAATGTTTTTGTCGGAACTTGACATCTTCCCCAGGGAAGTTTAGTCCTGACAAGAGAGTTTAATGTAGATAGGTTTGCGGGTTATTTTAACGGTTTCCACTGTAATTTGACGTTGAATACTGTAGGAGTATGGATTGATTAAAGACGGAACAGGGAAACAGGGGACAGTAACTAATAGTAACAGTACTTACTGGTTAGATGTATAATCCCCGGGGTAGTTAAATGAGATAATGTATCCAACTGTTTTTTTCCCGACAAGGTCAATTTGGCTTTCGTTACTGCATATTGTTGTTGTCTGACATTTACATAGCTGGCAACTGAAAGCTTAATGACATATCAGAGATATATATTTTTATTTGCATTGTAAAATTCCAATTTGTCCCTACACTGACAGCTTTTGCATTCATATAGACCATAAATCACAAAAACCATGTATGAATACATATAAAACGTATGACACAATCACATTTCAATATGTTTTGTTATCTTTGGACTAATTCTCGGTCGGAGAATCATGTTCTCGGTCTAACATGTTTTTATACGCCCGTCTATAACGGGACGTATTATGGTATGGCGCAGTCCGTCCGTCCGTCCGTCGGTATGTCCGTATGTCACCACGTCGTACGCTAACTCAAGAATGCTTTGAGCAATTTTAATGAAACTTTTGTGAAATTTTTGTATCTAAGGCAGAAAGATTCCTTTCGTTTTTGAGATTAGTATGTTTTCTCGTTGCGGAGTTATTGTCCTTTAATTGTCAAATTTTAGGCATTTTTTTTGCATGTTGTACAATAACTCAAAAATGCTTTGAACAATTTGAATGAAACTTTTGTGTTATATTCCCATGGCAGAGAGCTCCCTTTTATTTTTGCGATTCCTTTTTTTTTGTCACTGCGGAGTTATGGGACTTTAATTGTCATATTTAAGGCTTTTTTTGCATGTTGTATAATAACTCAAAAATGCTTTGAACAATTTGAATGAAATTTTTGTGTTATATTGGTATCCATGGCAGAGAGCTCCCTTTTATTTTTGATATTCGTATGTTTTCTTGCTGTAGAGTTATTGGCCTTTAATTGTCAAATTTTAGGCATTTTTTTGCATGTTGTAACTCAAAAATCATTTGAACGTTTTTTATGAAACTTTTGTGTTATATTTGTCCTAAAATCAAAAAGGTTTGTGAATAAACATTGCTACTTTTGTTTTAAAAAAATATGTTTCAGCTAAATGTCAAGTTGTTTAAGACATTAAAAAAGAAGTTTAAATATTTGACGGGCGTATCATGCGCTCTTGGCGCAGCTGTTTATTCTTCATGGCTGGACTCCTCCTAATGTGCATGTGTTATAGACGGGAATTTTTAAATCTTGAAATCAAGTGTGTGTGTGTGTGTGTGTGTGTGTGTGTGTGTGTGTGTGTGATTTTAGAATACTTTATTCTACATTTACTACAGCTGTTTTCATTACATTTTTCTGTTCTTATAGTACAACACCGTGCCATGTTTGCGTTTTATTAATAATATATTGCGTGTTGTCTCTGATATTAAAAAATAAATATTTGATTTGACGTTTACATAAACGTAAAGCAAATGGCTTACCATCTCCAGTTTATTTGGAGATGTTCTTCTAACCGACATTTAAAACAATCGCTATGTAACAGAAAATGTATAAAATACAAGCTTACATAAACATAACAACGGAAGTAGTAACACTTTTGTATGGTAACTGTACATCACTTAGAACTGTTTTAACTTCAAAAGTGAAATCTACAACAAAATTATTTAAATTTATGCATTAGTGGTGTGCTAATTGTTATAAGTTAAAGCATTCAAATTAAGCGCATAGTATATTTACTGAGTGTCCTGCAAGAGTAAATTAACAGGTAAGAAGCCACTTATGTGTTTTCAAATTGGCCGCGTAATGTGACTATAAAAGCAGTCTTTATTTATTAGACAGATAAAGACCTTCACTGTCATCACATACTCATCCATTTTACTTATTAAAATCTTTAATTGGCCTGGTTACTGCAAAGTTAATTTGGTTCCCTTGTTACTTTGTATTCTTATTGTAATTCAAGTCAACCACCCTAACCTCGAATACCCTGAATATCCAGACTGTGTTTATATTTGTCCTTAACATTAAATATTCCTCTGTCTTTTAGTATTCAATACAATGAAATACCATTATTGTAAACGTTAAACCTGATTAATATATAAAATGTTCTAGAACCATAATATGCTCTCAGACACACGAATGTCTTAATTTTACCTAGCTAAAATAAGTTTTAATAGAACAACTTTATTATTGTATAGGTAACAAATATGTGTCTGCAAGAAGAGAAAAATGAAATACACTTATTGAGATGAATAATAACGGACTCCCGACTAACCATTGGTACAAGAGTAAATGGCAAACTGTTGTCCTCTATACTAATGTAACATCCCAAGACATGTCTCTATATTAATGTCAAATTTCACCCTTAGTTTTACAACACTGTTACATCCGAAAACTCTTAATAAAAAGGTTACATGGAAAGATAGAGTTATGATACTTAATAAACGCAGGTCTATTGGTCAATACACTTGTATACACCATACTTACCTTATTTTACATTTTATCTTCATCACAGAATAACCATACTCATAAACTGTAATGTAAGATAAATGTGACAAACTGAGATACTACAGTGAATCAGAACAACCGGATCAGATAAGACGGAAACTACAAGTATTAGTGATGTAATGTACCTCAACATAGATTACGTCATTATATATATATATATATATATATATATATATATATATATATATATATATATATATATATATATATATATATATATATATATATATATACATAGATGACCAATCGGTCTAAAGCGCGCTCTATGTCATTATCACTTATGTTAAGGCGGTTAGGTCTTGAATGGTGGAGGAAACCGGGTTGTTTTATTAAAAAGAAGAAAAAAGACCTTTAACGCAAACAAACTGACAAACTTCCTCTCACTATAGGATCTGGATTCAAAACTAGGATGTGTTTTTAGTGTTGTGCCGTGTGTGTGTGTGTGTGTGTGTGTGTGTGTGTGTGTGTGTGTGTGTTATATTATTATTTTTTTTAAAAATATACATATATTGAATGAATTATCCAAAAGATATAATATGGAAGTTGTAAATAAACTTTAGTACAATTTAGTTGTAGAGGCGCTTGTTTTGTCGAGTAAATTAATATTAATTAAGTTTTGTGTAGATTTTCTCTCTAGAAATAAACAACTATTATCTCTTTATTGTTTTATTTATTTATTTGTTCATTTATTTATTCAGTATCGTTTAATATTTTGTAGTTTTTTTTTTTTCTTTTTTCTTTTTTTTTTTTTTTTTTTTTTTTTTTTTTTTTAAAAAATTGCAATCTTAAAGTTTTCTTTCAGATTTCATAATTGATGATAATTCGAGACAATCTGGCAATATTCAGTAGGAATTTATTACCAAAGAAACAATAATATAGGATTGTTTTAGGAAGGTATGATTATCAGTCATGTTGAACTATATACCATAATTATCATTATGTCTTTCTACTTTTTAGTATTTCAACTGAGGACTATGATTTATATGACAGTCTGTCATATTTCTTTTTGAAAAACTCGGTATTCCGAACTCTTTATATTTTTCATCTCTATTAGGATTGGTTTTTTTCCAATTAAATTATTTTTTATTTGATTCATGTCATTTCAGTTAGTTTAAATTCAAACAAGGATCAAGAAAATAGGACCGGCATATTAATACATCTACGATAAATCTCAATCACTGTTAACTGCAATAAATTAAAAAAAAGAAGAAGATAATTATATCTGTCATAAAAAGGGAGTGGCTAGATTCAAGAATATTTTTTACTGTAATTTTTCTAAGAAAGGGTGCAATCCAATAATCATTCCCGTACTTCTATTAGCAATTCTTAAGTTCCGAAAGGAAAACAAGGAGTTCCATCCAAGCCTCAAATTGACAAAACTGTCTAAAAATACAACGATATCGCTTGATTTCACGATCAGCTCTAGATATATTCCCTGAATAACAGTAAAAATCTCGAGTAATTAAGATTTCTGTACTTCATTTGCTTTAAGTATTTCATCACTTCCAGTTGAACCCGCTTCATTGGTTGCTTCTATGTTTCATCGTTCTGATTTGCTTCTAGTATTCCAATACTTCTAGCTAAGCCGCGTCTACAATGTGTACTAGTATTTCAGCACTTCCCGCTAAACCGGCTTTTACAATCTGGTATCTCGGTTAACAGGCGTCTATGGTTTGTTTCCAGTATTACAGCACTTTCAGATGAGCCCGTGATTATAATTTGTTTTGAGTATTTCATTACGCTCTGTTTTGCCCGCGTCTATGATCTGCTATTAGTATTTTAGAACTTCCATCTGTTACATTAAATTTTTATTTTATTAAATTTATGCACGTATGGATAAGGGGGATAGTGAATTGGGTGTAGTTTTAGAGCATATAGCTGGTCATTGTTGTGTGCAAATGAGTTTCCTTATATGGCAATTTTTTATTTTCTTTAGAGAGACTTCTCTGAATATTTTAAGTTTATTAATTTGCAACGGGCGAAGGCACTATACTCCCAAGACAATAGCATAGGTCACAAGGGAAAACATACTAATATTTTTAGTACATCACATGACACTATAGGTTATAGTACAGATAACCGTATTTGACAAATAAAAAAGATAAATTTTTTGCTATGGAAATCAAAATTCATATCTTGCTCTATCATATCTTAATATTTATATCTACATAACGAAATATAATGTTATTTCCAAATGGCAGACTCTTCAAGGGGGAGATGGCCTTTTTTAAGGTGACACGCGCCGGAGTATAGTATGCATCTAGAAAAACAAAAGTACCGTGCTGCCAAGGGCGCTGTTGCCGTTGTCAAGGAATGTCAGATATTATATGAAATAGAACTCATGTAGGTGACCAATCAGTATTGTGCAAATTATGATGTGATGTACTTATGTCTGATATTATTATTTCAGCACTTCGAACTGAGTCTGCATCTATGATGTGCTACTCTTGTTTTAGCACAACTATTTCTAGTTGAGCCATCGTCAACGTTCTGTATTTCAGAACTTCCAGTCTGTACAAATCTAAAATTGCTACTGTCTGATTCACGTCTGCCGTAGCACTAGTTTTTCAAGGTTTTAGAAGAGATATCAAAAAATTTTGTAACATGCCACATACCGTTATGACGTATGCATTTTGTCGTAATTAACTGACACAAAACTAAATGCCATCTTAGCTGGAGTATAAAATGCAGAGCTTTTTTAAAATCCTTACGGGGATTTAATATGGGAAAACACACAAACACTCATTCCGGAAATACATCGCTGAAAAATCATGCGGGTTAAGAAAATAGAATTGCGCATGATCGACTTTCCCATTTTCGCTGTCCAGGTAATATCGTCTGCAACTTGACGGCAAAAGGAATATATACTGTATGTCTAATAACGGCGATCTTACCTACAGCTGAATGAACTATTCCAGAATTTTCTATCCTAACCCGCATTATTATTACAGCGATGTATTTCCGGAATGAGTGTTGGTGTGTTTTCCCATATTAAATCCCCGTAAGGATTTTAAAAAGCTCTGCATTTTATACTCCGACTAAGATGGCATTTAGTTTGGTGTCAGTTAATTACGACAAAATGCATACGTCATAACGGTATGTGGCATGTTACAAATTTTTATGAAATCTCTTCTAAAACCTTGAAAAACTAGTGCTACGGCAGACGTGAATCAGACAGTAGCCTAATTACGGTTTAAGTTTGAGAAAGTGCAAAAATGATGTCACAAATATTGGCTTATAAACTGTATTAAATGATGTCACAAATATTGGCTTATAAACATTATTAAATGATGTCACAAATATTGAAGTAGAAACTGTATTAAATGACGTCACAAAAATTGAAGTAGAAACTGTATTAAATGACGTCACAAATATTGAAGTAGAAACTTTATAAAATGATGTCACGAATATTGAAGTAGAAACTTTATTAAATGATGTCACAAATATTGAAGTAGAAACTGTATTAAATGATGACACAAATATTAAAGTAGAAACTGTTTTAAATGATGTCACAAATATTGAAGTAGAAACTGTATTAAATGATGTCACAAATATTGAAGTAGAAACTGTATTAAATGATGTCACAAATATTGAAGTAGAAACTTTATTGAATGATGTCACAAATATTGAAATAGAAACTTTATTAAATGATGTCACAAATATTGAAGTAGAAACTTTATTAAATGATGTCACAAATATTGAAGTAGAAAATGTATTAAATGATGTCACAAATATTGAAGTAGAAACTTTATAAAATGATGTCACAAATATTGAAGTAGAAAATGTATTAAATGATGTCACAAATATTGAAGTAGAAACTTTATTAAATGATGTCACAAATATTGAAGTAGAAACTGTATTAAATGATGTCACAAATATTGAAGTAGAAACTGTATTAAATGATGTCACAAATATTGAAGTAGAAACTTTATAAAATGATGTCACAAATATTGAAGTGGAAACTGTATTTAATGATGTCACAAATATTGAAGTAGAAACTTTATTAAATGATGTCACAAATATTGAAGTAGAAACTTTATTAAATGATGTCACAAATATTGAATTAGAAACTTTATTAAATGATGTCACAAATATTGAAGTAGAAACTGTATTTAATGATGTCACAAATATTGAAGTAGAAACTGTATTAAATGATGTCACAAATATTGAAGTAGAAACTGTATTAAATGATGTCACAAATATTGAAGTAGAAACTTTATAAAATGATGTCACAAATATTGAAGTAGAAAATGTATTAAATGATGTCACAAATATTGAAGTAGAAACTTTATTAAATGATGTCACAAATATTGAAGTAGAAACTTTATTAAATGATGTCACAAATATTGAAGTAGAAACTGTATTAAATGATGTCCCAAATATTGAAGTAGAAACTGTATTAAATGATGTCACAAATATTGAAGTAGAAACAAATATTGAAGTAGAAACTGTATTAAATGATGTCCCAAATATTGAAGTAGAAACTGTATTAAATGATGTCACAAATATTGAAGTAGAAACTGTATTAAATGATGTCACAAATATTGAAGTAGAAACTGTATTAAATGATGTCACAAATATTGAAGTAGAAACTTTATTAAATGATGTCACAAATATTGAAGTAGAAACTGTATTAAATGATGTCCCAAATATTGAAGTAGAAACTGTATTAAATGATGTCACAAATATTGAAGTAGAAACAAATATTGAAGTAGAAACTGTATTAAATGATGTCCCAAATATTGAAGTAGAAACTGTATTAAATGATGTCACAAATATTGAAGTAGAAACTGTATTAAATGATGTCACAAATATTGAAGTAGAATTTTTATTAAATGATGTCACAAATATTGAAGTAGAAACTGTATGAATTGATGTTACAAATATTGAAGTAGAAACTTTATTAAATGATGTCACAAATATTGAAGTAGAAACTTTATAAAATGATGTCACAAATATTGAAGTAGAAACTTTATAAAGTGATGTCAAAAATATTGAAGTAGAAACTGTATTAAATGATGTCACAAATATTGAAGTAGAAACTGTATTAAATGATGTCACAAATATTGAAGTAGAAACTTTATTAAATGATGTCACAAATATTGAAACAGAAACTGTATTAAATGATGTCACAAATATTGAAGTAGAAACTTTATTAAATTATGTCACAAATATTGAAGTAGAAAATGTATTAAATGATGTCACAAATATTGAAGTAGAAACTTTATAAAATGATGTCACAAATATTGAAGTAGAAAATGTATTAAATGATGTCACAAATATTGAAGTAGAAACTTTATTAAATGATGTCCCAAATATTGAAGTAGAAACTGTATTAAATGATGTCACAAATATTGAAGTAGAAACTGTATTAAATGATGTCACAAATATTGAAGTAGAAACTTTATAAAATGATGTCACAAATATTGAAGTAGAAACTGTATTTAATGATGTCACAAATATTGAAGTAGAAACTTTATTAAATGATGTCACAAATATTGAAGTAGAAACTTTATTAAATGATGTCACAAATATTGAATTAGAAACTTTATTAAATGATGTCACAAATATTGAAGTAGAAACTGTATTTAATGATGTCACAAATATTGAAGTAGAAACTGTATTAAATGATGTCACAAATATTGAAGTAGAAACTGTATTAAATGATGTCACAAATATTGAAGTAGAAACTTTATAAAATGATGTCACAAATATTGAAGTAGAAAATGTATTAAATGATGTCACAAATATTGAAGTAGAAACTTTATTAAATGATGTCACAAATATTGAAGTAGAAACTTTATTAAATGATGTCACAAATATTGAAGTAGAAACTGTATTAAATGATGTCCCAAATATTGAAGTAGAAACTTTATTAAATGATGTCACAAATATTGAAGTAGAAACTTTATTAAATGATGTCACAAATATTGAAGTAGAAACTTTATTAAATGATGTCACAAATATTGAAGTAGAAACTGTATTTAATGATGTCACAAATATTGAAGTAGAAACTGTATTAAATGATGTCACAAATATTGAAGTAGAAACTGTATTTAATGATGTCACAAATATTGAAGTAGAAACTGTATTAAATGATGTCACAAATATTGAAGTAGAAACAAATATTGAAGTAGAAACTGTATTAAATGATGTCCCAAATATTGAAGTAGAAACTGTATTAAATGATGTCACAAATATTGAAGTAGAAACTGTATTAAATGATGTCACAAATATTGAAGTAGAAACTGTATTAAATGATGTCACAAATATTGAAGTAGAAACTTTATTAAATGATGTCACAAATATTGAAGTAGAAACTGTATTAAATGATGTCCCAAATATTGAAGTAGAAACTGTATTAAATGATGTCACAAATATTGAAGTAGAAACAAATATTGAAGTAAAAACTATATTAAATGATGTCCCAAATATTGAAGTAGAAACTGTATTAAATGATGTCACAAATATTGAAGTAGAAACTGTATTAAATGATGTCACAAATATTGAAGTAGAAACTTTATTAAATGATGTCACAAATATTGAAGTAGAAACTTTATTAAATGATGTCACAAATATTGAAGTAGAAAATGTATTAAATGATGTCACAAATATTGAAGTAGAAACTTTATAAAATGATGTCACAAATATTGAAGTAGAAAATGTATTAAATGATGTCACAAATATTGAAGTAGAAACTTTATTAAATGATGTCACAAATATTGAAGTAGAAACTGTATTAAATGATGTCACAAATATTGAAGTAGAAACTGTATTAAATGATGTCACAAATATTGAAGTAGAAACTTAATAAAATGATGTCACAAATATTGAAGTGGAAACTGTATTTAATGATGTCACAAATATTGAAGTAGAAACTTTATTAAATGATGTCACAAATATTGAAGTAGAAACTTTATTAAATGATGTCACAAATATTGAATTAGAAACTTTATTAAATGATGTCACAAATATTGAAGTAGAAACTGTATTTAATGATGTCACAAATATTGAAGTAGAAACTGTATTAAATGATGTCACAAATATTGAAGTAGAAACTGTATTAAATGATGTCACAAATATTGAAGTAGAAACTTTATAAAATGATGTCACAAATATTGAAGTAGAAAATGTATTAAATGATGTCACAAATATTGAAGTAGAAACTTTATTAAATGATGTCACAAATATTGAAGTAGAAACTTTATTAAATGATGTCACAAATGTTGAAGTAGAAACTGTATTAAATGATGTCCCAAATATTGAAGTAGAAACTGTATTAAATGATGTCACAAATATTGAAGTAGAAACAAATATTGAAGTAGAAACTGTATTAAATGATGTCCCAAATATTGAAGTAGAAACTGTATTAAATGATGTCACAAATATTGAAGTAGAAACTGTATTAAATGATGTCACAAATATTGAAGTAGAAACTGTATTAAATGATGTCACAAATATTGAAGTAGAAACTTTATTAAATGATGTCACAAATATTGAAGTAGAAACTGTATTAAATGATGTCCCAAATATTGAAGTAGAAACTGTATTAAATGATGTCACAAATATTGAAGTAGAAACAAATATTGAAGTAGAAACTGTATTAAATGATGTCCCAAATATTGAAGTAGAAACTGTATTAAATGATGTCACAAATATTGAAGTAGAAACTGTATTAAATGATGTCACAAATATTGAAGTAGAATTTCTATTAAATGATGTCACAAATATTGAAGTAGAAACTGTATGAATTGATGTTACAAATATTGAAGTAGAAACTTTATTAAATGATGTCACAAATATTGAAGTAGAAACTTTATAAAATGATGTCACAAATATTGAAGTAGAAACTTTATAAAGTGATGTCAAAAATATTGAAGTAGAAACTGTATTAAATGATGTCACAAATATTGAAGTAGAAACTGTATTAAATGATGTCACAAATATTGAAGTAGAAACTTTATTAAATGATGTCACAAATATTGAAACAGAAACTGTATTAAATGATGTCACAAATATTGAAGTAGAAACTTTATTAAATTATGTCACAAATATTGAAGTAGAAAATGTATTAAATGATGTCACAAATATTGAAGTAGAAACTTTATAAAATGATGTCACAAATATTGAAGTAGAAAATGTATTAAATGATGTCACAAATATTGAAGTAGAAACTTTATTAAATGATGTCCCAAATATTGAAGTAGAAACTGTATTAAATGATGTCACAAATATTGAAGTAGAAACTGTATTAAATGATGTCACAAATATTGAAGTAGAAACTTTATAAAATGATGTCACAAATATTGAAGTAGAAACTGTATTTAATGATGTCACAAATATTGAAGTAGAAACTTTATTAAATGATGTCACAAATATTGAAGTAGAAACTTTATTAAATGATGTCACAAATATTGAATTAGAAACTTTATTAAATGATGTCACAAATATTGAAGTAGAAACTGTATTTAATGATTTCACAAATATTGAAGTAGAAACTGTATTAAATGATGTCACAAATATTGAAGTAGAAACTGTATTAAATGATGTCACAAATATTGAAGTAGAAACTTTATAAAATGATGTCACAAATATTGAAGTAGAAAATGTATTAAATGATGTCACAAATATTGAAGTAGAAACTTTATTAAATGATGTCACAAATATTGAAGTAGAAACTTTATTAAATGATGTCACAAATATTGAAGTAGAAACTGTATTAAATGATGTCCCAAATATTGAAGTAGAAACTTTATTAAATGATGTCACAAATATTGAAGTAGAAACTTTATTAAATGATGTCACAAATATTGAAGTAGAAACTTTATTAAATGATGTCACAAATATTGAAGTAGAAACTGTATTTAATGATGTCACAAATATTGAAGTAGAAACTGTATTAAATGATGTCACAAATATTGAAGTAGAAACTGTATTTAATGATGTCACAAATATTGAAGTAGAAACTGTATTAAATGATGTCACAAATATTGAAGTAGAAACAAATATTGAAGTAGAAACTGTATTAAATGATGTCCCAAATATTGAAGTAGAAACTGTATTAAATGATGTCACAAATATTGAAGTAGAAACTGTATTAAATGATGTCACAAATATTGAAGTAGAAACTGTATTAAATGATGTCACAAATATTGAAGTAGAAACTTTATTAAATGATGTCACAAATATTGAAGTAGAAACTGTATTAAATGATGTCCCAAATATTGAAGTAGAAACTGTATTAAATGATGTCACAAATATTGAAGTAGAAACAAATATTGAAGTAAAAACTGTATTAAATGATGTCCCAAATATTGAAGTAGAAACTGTATTAAATGATGTCACAAATATTGAAGTAGAAACTGTATTAAATGATGTCACAAATATTGAAGTAGAATTTTTATTAAATGATGTCACAAATATTGAAGTAGAAACTGTATGAATTGATGTTACAAATATTGAAGTAGAAACTTTATTAAATGATGTCACAAATATTGAAGTAGAAACTTTATAAAATGATGTCACAAATATTGAAGTAGAAACTTTATAAAGTGATGTCAAAAATATTGAAGTAGAAACTGTATTAAATGATGTCACAAATATTGAAGTAGAAACTGTATTAAATGATGTCACAAATATTGAAGTAGAAACTTTATTAAATGATGTCACAAATATTGAAATAGAAACTGTATTAAATGATGTCACAAATATTGAAGTAGAAACTTTATTAAATGATGTCACAAATATTGAAGTAGAAACTGTATTAAATGATGTCACAAATACTGAAGTAGAAACTTTATTAAATGATGTCACAAATATTGAAGTAGAAACTTTATTAAATGATGTCACAAATATTGAAGTAGAAACTTTATTAAATGATGTCACAAATATTGAAGTAGAAAATGTATTAAATGATGTCACAAATATTGAAGTAGAAACTTTATAAAATGATGTCACAAATATTGAAGTACAAAATGTATTAAATGATGTCACAAATATTGAAGTAGAAACTTTATTAAATGATGTCACAAATATTGAAGTAGAAACTGTATTAAATGATGTCACAAATATTGAAGTAGAAACTTTATTAAATGATGTCACAAATATTGAAGTAGAAACTGTATTAAATGAAGTCACAAATATTGAAGTAGAAACTTTATTAAATGATGTCACAAAAATTGAAGTAGAAACTGTATTAAATGATGTCACAAATATTGAAGTAGAAACTTTATTAAATGATGTCACAAATATTGAAGTAGAAAATGTATTAAATGATGTCACAAATATTGAAGTAGAAACTGTATTAAATGATGTCACAAATATTGAAGTAGAAAATGTATTAAATGATGTCACAAATATTGAAGTAGAAACTTTATTAAATGATGTCACAAATATTGAAGTAGAAACTGTATTAAATGATGTCACAAATATTGAAGTAGAATCTGTATTAATTGTGTTTACAAATATTGAAGTAGAAGCTGTATTAAATGTGTTTACAAATATTGAAGTAGAAGCTGTATTAAATGTGTTTACAAATATTGATCTTTTAACGTAACTGATGGTGTTTTAGAATGTCACATATACTTACCTTGTCTATTTAAAAAGGTATATATATATATATATATATATATATATATATATATATATATATATATATATATATATATATATATATATATATATATATATATATATGTGTGTGTGTGTGTGTGTGTGTGTGTGTTCTTAATATCTATTTAATTTCTTAGTAATAAAACCAGTTAATCTCGGATCAAACAAGCAGTGAAGCGTAAAAAATTGAAACTGTAGTGATGTTTTCTGATGACAAATTAATTAAAATAGTTTTTTGTCCAGCATACAATGTTTCTTAATTTTAGAAGTCGCATTTTTGCTGTTTCATTTAGATTAATTTCGCCGAAACAATTTGTTTGCAATGCAAGAAAAAACGTGTTAAAAAGATTTAAAACAACGGTTAGCAGGCCAAGATTCAATTAAGGAATTAGTGTTACCATAAAGACGACATTTGATCAAATACTATGGACACGTACGTCGTGACGCCCATATATATAATAAATTTTAATTGTCATGTGTTACGTTCTTATCTAAAACGTAAACTTTACGACTGAATAACGAATACTTGAAAATAACTAGCCAGATAAACAAAAAGACTTTACAAAACTATACAAAAATAAGAAATGACTAGTTGATAAATTGTAAACACTGTTCACCGATTATAAATGACTTACTCGAAGAGGGTACTTATAAAACTCCCGACTCAAGTCGGTGGTATTTATATTGTTTAACCCCGCATCAGCAAATTTTCAGGGTTTTTTTTATCTTAAAGGGTAATCTAAGTATGTGTGAGAGGTGTATTATGGCCTGCCTTATTAAGGTGCTAGCTCACCAAGCCAGTATACCGCGTACATGCATGCCACTCCCTATGTTACATTAACCTGGCACTGAGTAAACCAGTTTATAATATATCCTTCTATTACCGAGCGCTTGACGAGGAAGAAATATTGCAAATATAAGTGTCTGATATTTTTTTCAATTTGTCAATTTTTGTGGTTCAAGATACTCGGTTCTGTTTCTGTATTTTCAGTCTGCTATACGCTGACGACGAACGTTTCTTTATAAAATAACGGTATATAATAATTCCTTTTTTCATTTCTTTCACAATGTATGAAAACATTGAAAGAAGACATAAAACGCTTACCATCTGTATAATCCAAAGACATGAAAACGCTAATCATTCTTTAAGTCATATTTTAATATATAATAAATAATTTTTAAATATAACAAATAACAATATTATATATGATTGTAATTTATTACACCCAAGTACCGTATTTACTCTATTAAATCGCTATCATCAAATTTCATTCCGAGATACCACATCGAGTCAAATATAAATATTTTAGTTGAATTTAACAGAAGAATGACATATATCAAAGATTACATTAGCTTTAACATACCTCTTAATGTAAAGAATGCGCAAAGAAATAAAAAAAAAATTATTAAAAACTTTTTTATATAACTTCAACTTCACATTTACTATTACCAACCAACCTTTTACATTGAAATTATGCACTATAGATAAGTGAATTAAAACCAAAGATGTAAGACACTTATGTCGAAATTAGAGAACGTGTGTTCTATAAAAATAGTTCAAAACGTATCCATTGCAATATAGAACTTTTCCTATGAAGTCACCTTCTTATTTGGAATATACCAACATCAGTGAGAAATTTCATAAATTTCACCATTTTATAAAACCACTATTTGATCAAATTTCATTTAATTATGCTTTTGTTCATTGGACAACTTTTTTGGCACTTCATCAAACTTCAAGGACAGAAAAAATAATGCTTATTTTTGCATTGACCCCAAAATTAAACTAAAAAAAACTTGTCGATGACCTATTATTTGATCATCCTGACCAATTATTCCATGCTCCATTGTTTGACCAGGATGACCAATCGTTCCATGAACTTGACCACGAAGACCAATCATTCCATGAACTAGACCACGCGGACCAATCATTCCATGAACTAGACCATGAGGACCAGTCATTCCATTGGTTTGACCATGAAGACCAATCATTCCATTGGTTTGACCATGAGGACCAATCATTCCATTGGTTTGACCACGATGACCAATCATTCCATGAGCTGGACCATGACGACCAATCATTCCATTGGTTGGACCATGAAGACCAATCATTCCATGAACTTGACCATGAAGACCAATCATTCCATTGGTTTGACCATGAAGACCAATCATTCCATTGGTTTGACCATGAGGACCAATCATTCCATTGATTTGACCACGATGACCAATCATTCCATGAGCTGGACCATGACGACCAATCATTCCATTGGTTTGACCATGCCGACCAATCATTCCATGTTCCTTTATTTGACCATGACGACCAATCATTCCATTGGTTTGACCATGAAGACCAATCATTCCATTGGTTTGACCATGAAGACCAATCATTCCATTGGTTTGACCATGATGACCAATCATTCCATTGGTTTGACCATGAGGACCAATCATTCCATTGGTTTGACCATGAGGACCAATCATTCCATTGGTTGGACCATGACGACCAATCATTCCATTGGTTGGACCATGACGACCAGTCATTCCATTGGTTTGACCACGATGACCAATCATTCCATTGATTTGACCATGAGGACCAATCATTCCATGAACTTGACCATGATGACCAATCATTCCATTGGTTTGACCACGAGGACCAATCATTCCATGCTCCTTTATTTGACCATGAGGACCAATCATTCCATGAGCTTGACCATGCAGACCAATCATTCCATGAACTTGACCATGATGACCAATCATTCCATTGGTTTGACCATGATGACCAATCATTCCATTGATTTGACCATGAGGACCAATCATTCCATGAACTTGACCATGAAGACCAATCATTCCATTGGTTTGACCACGAGGACCAATCATTCCATGTTCCTTTATTTGACCACGAGGACCAATCATTCCATTGGTTTGACCATGATGACCAATCGTTCCATGAACTTGACCATGAAGACCAATCATTCCATTGGTTTGACCATGGGGACCAAACATTCCATTGGTTTGACCATGAAGACCAATCATTCCATTGGTTTGACCATGAAGACCAATCGTTCCATGAGCTAGACCATGCTGACCAATCATTCCATTGATTTGACCATGAGGACCAATCATTCCATGAGCTGGACCATGCAGACCAGTCATTCCATTGGTTTGACCATGAGGACCAATCATTCCATTGGTTTGACCATGAAGACCAATCATTCCATGTTCCTTTATTTGACCATGAAGACCAATCATTCCATTGGTTTGACCATGATGACCAATCATTCCATTGGTTTGACCATGACGACCAATCATTCCATGAGCTGGACCATGAAGACCAATCATTCCATTGGTTTGACCATGACGACCAATCATTCCATGTTCCTTTATTTGACCATGCCGACCAATCATTCCATTGGTTTGACCATGACGACCAATCATTCCATTGGTTTGACCATGAGGACCAATCATTCCATTGGTTTGACCATGAAGACCAATCATTCCATTGGTTTGACCAAGAAGACCAATCATTCCATTGGTTTGACCATGAAGACCAATCATTCCATTGGTTTGACCAAGAAGACCAATCATTCCATGAACTTGACCATGAGGACCAATCATTCCATTGGTTTGACCATGAGGACCAATCATTCCATTGGTTTGACCATGAGGACCAATCATTCCATTGGTTTGACCATGATGACCAATCATTCCATTGGTTTGACCATGAAGACCAATCATTCCATTGGTTGGACCATGAAGACCAATCATTCCATTGGTTGGACCATGACGACCAATCATTCCATTGACTGGACCATGCGGACCATTCATTCCATGAACTTGACCATGAGGACCAATCACTCCATTGATTTGACCATGACGACCAATCATTCCATGAAGAAGACCATGATGTCCATTGGTTTGACCATGACGACCATGATCCAGAATTTGACCAGTCGTTCCAGGACGTTTGTGTATAATGTTTGTTTTTTCCTAGTTTAGCTGCTTCTGCAAAAATGATAAAAACGAGGAAAAGAATTAGATTTATTTACAACAGAACATTATATAAATAGAATGATGTGCTTTGTCCTTAGAAATAATGTCAAAAGATTAAGACAATTAATAAAGTACAATTACAAAATAACTTTCTCAAAAGTTGCTTCTTTTGAAACTGACGTCAACTTCCTTTTTCAGTCACGAGACTTTTAGTAACTTGTAATTAGTGTTTTCTCGATAAAACAATCTTACCTGATCTGTTTACCGTATTCGCTATACTCTCTCTCTCTCTCTCTCTCTCTCTCTCTCTCTCTCTCTCTCTCTCTCTCTCTCTCTCTCTCTCTCTCTCTGTGTGTGGTTCTTTGATAATTTAGTTTCGTTTCTTATATTTACCTGCAACTGCAATTAAGCATACAATTCCAATGATACAACTAAACCTCGTCATTTTGATAGCCTGAAACAATAAAAAAACACAAGATGACAGAACAATGGGAATTTGAGACTAATGTTAATAATATTGTTACAATTAGATAATGGATTGCAAAGTTTAGGCGACTTATTCTGGTTATTGTTATAATAATAATAATAATAATAATAATAATAATAATAATAATAATAATAATAATACCCTGCATTTATATTTTGGTGATCGATTCATAAAAAGAGGATTAGTGATTTTTCACAACTAAGCCATGTTCAATATTAGTTAATATAAATTAACAATAATATTATTCTAAAGTGTAAACTTTTAAGCTTTGTAGATAAACAAAAATGCTATAAAAAAGTAGAGTGTAGAGTGTAAGCCTGCTATAAGACAGGTTTCCGGGTGCAATTTAATGGTCTGAGTGTAAGCCTGTTATAAGACCGGCTTCCGGGTACAATTTTAATTGTCTGAGTGTAAGTCTGCTATGAGATCGCCTTCCCGGTACAATTTTGATGGTCTTAGTATAAGCCTGTTATAAAACCAGCTTCCGGAAGACAATTTTTATTGTCTGAGTGTAAGCCTGCTATAAGACCGGTTTCCGGGTACAATTTTAATGGTCTGAGTGGAAGCCTGTTATAAGACAGGCGTCCTGGTACAATTTAATGGTCGGACGGGAAACCGTGTCGAAACTGAACAAATGATCATTTGGCGTGTCAAACGATTACCTCTGTTCTTTGTGAGAACATCTGTTCTCCAACGCCACATTGCTGGGGACATTTTTATATCCGGAAAAATAATCAAAGATTTCAATGAAAACCTACATGCACTTTTATAAGAGATGACTTTATAATATGATTTTATTTACACGTTTTATTTTTATTTTTACTTTTGGTAATACTGTCATTTTATTAAGTGTTTTTTATCAATCATTCTTGTAAAGTTGTTTATGGCGATATTTTTGTATTTTTTATAATTTGTCCGCGAAATTTAAGTAGCGTTAATAATAAAACACACAAAAAACCGAATTATATGTCTATTTCCTAGAAAGATAAAAGGCCCCAACATTGAACGCTACAATTGGTTGTCAGAGGGACATTAATACTGATGAGTTGGCATTTAATGTTTAAAACATGAAAATTAAATTAGTATTCATATTATTGTCGTTATAAATCAATATTTATTTATAAAAATGTCATGATTTTGAAAGGTTTCACCTGTGTAAAATGTTTAATAACATGAAAAAAAGTTAAATAGTTATATAACTGATGAATCATTTTGACCATAATTATGTAGTTATTTTGAATTAAACAAAATTATTTAAAAAAACGATTTTTTTTCAAATAGGTTCCGTTTCTTAGCCTTGAATTTTACAATCGTAATATAATAAAATTAAAGATTCAGAGTAATAGACATATCTCTATTGGGATATTAAATCTATAGGAACAATCTTTTACATGGCTAACTATAGTAATTACTATTTCCGCCGAAAATAAGCAGTAATTAATAGTCGGTGTAATTCTGATTTATTATGGCTTTGATAATATTGTTTTATACATTGTTTCAAGAATCAACAGTAATTGGAATGGTTATTTGGTTGGAAGTGTGTTGTCATTGTGAGAAATTTGAACAATATTTAATACGATTGAAACGTACAAAAATATTTTAAATGCTTATATATAGTCTATTTTGTGTTATAGAAATTTTTTCTATAATCATTTGGTCCCATATAAGTATTATCTTTGTTTAGTTTTCTTGACGTTTTGTTTCGTTCACGTACCTTTTCTGTATTCATCTGTCGTTAAGCTAGAAATTTTGACTGTATTTATTTATTCATTTATTTATTTTATACTTTTATAATAAACGTTGAACATCAATGAAAACAGAGTCAAATATTAGCTTTTGAGACTAAATATATGTTTTAAGTTATTTCCAAAAATTGCAATTTGTGATTTTACTGTTCGCCTTTTTTTTTTTTTTTTTTTTTTTTTTTTTTTTTTTTTCATCCCTTTAATGTTTGATTTGTAATGAGATTTTGTTGTTTGATAAAGAAAATGTAAAAAAAACCATAATATTTTGTAAATCAAAATGAAAGAAAATTGTATTAAAAATACATCGGCATTGTAGCTGAAAAATATGAATTTAGCAATAACAGAAATAACTTAGAAGAAAACGAGTCGAAGAAGGACCAATATAAAGCCAAAAAATAGTTAACAAATATTGAAATGGATAAATGACTGGCTTTGAAATCGGTAAGTTTAAAACAATTTAGATTCCATCAATTTGTAAAGTTTAAAATGTTATAACTCAAAACTTTTGAAGTTAAAATATTTCCATATATTAAAATAAAGTTTAAACTGACATTAGAAGAAGTTCCTCAAAATTAAGTTTGTTATTTGTTCCCAAAGATTAAATAGTTAAGATACTAATATTAGAGAAGCATTACTTAGATTTGTGTGTATTATTATTATTATTATTATTATTATTATTATTATTTGGTAGAACTATACCAATCATTATTATTAATGTTAATTGCGCGCTTACCTCTATGACGACGGTATCCCGGATTCCTACAAAAGCTTGATTTCATCCATCAAATCACAGAGTTTTATACCAAATCATCAAATTCTTATCACGTTTATCTTCCACTTGTCAACATGTCACCTGAACGGAGATAAAAAATCTAAATTCATTACAACTTAATTCTATTCATCTCGTTTTCAAATCAATCAAAACGGTATTTAAATAAAACAAACCTTTTTTTTTTTTGTTGGTTTCCTTCTTGGAATTTAATAAGTTTGGTTATTCTTCTCTTTTTTATTTTTTATTTTTTGTTTAAATTTATTTCCTTCCAAAAAAGAAAGTCGGAGAAAATCCACAATGCACTGGTTAGTCTTGACTCGTGCCATAATGAAATGAAAAAAAAGAAGATTAAATACAAGTTATCTGACAACAAAGGCGAAAAGTACATGTTTTCTATAAACCACGTGGCAAAAGCGTAAAAATAAACATTTTTGATTGAAGGTATCATAAAGATTCTAAGCCATTTTATCAGAAAACTAAGCTGAAATCAACGATTTACAACAATATCTTAGGAAAACGCCGTGTTTGTTAAAAGAAGCTTTTGCTTGTTGATACATCAATTAAAGACATCATTTTGCTGGTTAAAGTTTTACTTGAAATCGGCAGCATTAAAACTTTAACATCAATGTAGCTACCAATTTTGGTGTCAAATTTCAGTAAAATGGCTAAAATCAAAATTACTAACAGAAAATGCTTAACGAATTTCATATTTATATCATTAAGTGAACTTTTTTGTTAATACTTCTACTATAAAAAATGCTGACAAAAGTGTTTTTAGTCAATAAAATTGCATACATTTCACTGTATCATAAAGTTTGAGTTTTTTATTTACGTTAATGTGAAACCGATTTTGAAAAAAAGTTTACGGAAGGAACTGCTACAAAAACAATAAAAATCTCTTTCTTCAGAATCCCACTTAACCTTGCTTTACAAATGATCCGATCTGATGCACTTTTTCATAATCTGTGCCAAAATAAAAAAATAATGGAAGACTGAACAAGAAAAATATATAAGCCAAAGACAATGAAAAATGAGGATAGTTAAGTGATTAATTCTTTTGATTTACATAAAAATGACACTTAATTGAAAACCTAACGAGGGAAATAAGTACATCAGTCATCTGAAGAGAAAAATGCTTAAAAAATACAAATATATTAATTAATATATATTAGTCAATCACGGGCGATTGAACTCAAGTCAAGTAAAATGAAGTTTTTTTTTTTTTTTTTTTTTTTTTTTTTGACACGGTGCATCACAATCTATAATTTTTGCTTACATTTTTGTAGTTCTTCGATTAAAAAGCTAGATAAGCTAACTTAAACTTTACTGTTGAAATAAATTCTAGAGATGCTTAAAATGAAACAAGTATACCGTAATGTTTTCGTGTAAAATTATTATTCAGAAACTTGCTTAATTGGGGTTTGCTCCAAAAATATATAGATACTAAAATCTGGTTATAAGTACGGTACGAGATATATTCCGCTTGTTAATTTTACTTCATCCTAAGTGTATTATTTCTTACTGGTTGGAAGGTTTAAGGTCATTTGTTCTGCAAAGTTGTCACACTTTAGGATAGGATAACTGGCACGCATATTGACTAACGCACATTTGCTAAAAGCAACTAAAAGTTGTAAATTTTTAGCTTCATACAATTTCCCTAAAATAAATGTTTATTCAGGCCATTACTTCTTGTCTTAAATATATGCACTGGAAACATTAAATCACCTTTTTATTATAGGCGCATTTTGACCTTTTTGTAAAGAAAATTTGAAAATTTAATTTAAAAAATCCAAGCTAAAGCAAAACCAATAAAAGGACTTGTTATCATTATTTGTCCGTTATAACGAGAGGTAATATGGAATCCAAATAACCCTATCTAAATCATAAAGCAAGGGGAATTCTATTATCCTTTTGTAATCATCTCTGTCTGTCTTTCTGATTTATAATACCGAATTATACCGAATATGAATTTTCCGGAAAAGGCTTTTGATATATATACAAAAGTTCTGTCAAATTATAGATTGCAACGAAATACATTTGGAAACGACCAAATGCACGACCTAATTCCACATTAAACTATAGAGTGATCATTTACAATTTGAGGAATTCTTGTGTTTGAAAATCTTCTTCACATTGCTATTATAGAGAATATGTATCTTTATATCAGCCAAGGCAAACAATTCGAATTTAGTTAATTTTCTTGCCCCTTATCTTAAAATAACAATATGCTTTTATTTAAAATAATATTTGCAATAGGGAAGATGACTTGTGAACTTTTACTGTATATACTTTTTTATGTTTTTGGTTGCCTTGGCTGCTGTTGCAATGTATAATGTATTTGTTATTGTATTTTAGTCCATCAGATTTATAACCTCTTTTATTAACTAATTAGGAAAGATGGTTCTTAAAAATGTTTTATTGACAAAAGTGCAAATGTAAACCATTTTGGCAACGATCTGTTTGGTTGGAGGTGTTCAATTAGTCGTTGACCGTAAAATAATCAATACTCCAAAGTGTAATCCGAATTGAAAAAAAAAAATGGCAAGGTAAAAAGTATTGCAAGCTAAAGGCAAGGTAAAAAGTATTGCAAGCTAAAAAATTAAAAGAGAAAATAAGTTATAAATGTATCTAAACTTAATATTTAATCATGCAGGCAATATTAATATTTAAAACAAACTGAAAATGAAATCAGAACAAATTAAAATGAAATCTGAAATATTAATGATGCCTAATCTTCTTTAAAAGTAATAATACTTTGAATCTAATACATCTAATTATTTGAGTGTATTTTTGATGCTATTTTCACTTAAATGTGCTTATTACTTGTACTTTTGTCGTGACGATTTCATGGCTCTTTACTTTAACAGAAATGTTTTATTCTTTATTCATCTCTTCTTTATCAAAGTGCCACGGTCACCGTTTTTCAAATTTATTGTTATTTTTCTACTTTTTAGTATTTTATGAGAAATTCTGAAAATGCATTATTTATAAAGTTACAATTTTGATTTTAATACAAAACACATTATTTAATTAAAAATTCAAAATGTTAATTTATATATTATTTAAATGAGAGTCATTTTTATTGTTTAATATATAAATTAAAGTACATTTACTTTTTATAAAGGTAAAAACTAACAGTAAATATTACACGCATAATCAATCTCTCTCACAAAAAGTACAGTTTCCTTCTCGGCAATAACAAGATAACTCCTTTAGCAATTAATGCGATAATAAAGAACCACTTCAGCCCTTCAGGTTTGACACTTCACTGCTTGGTAAAATAAGCATAAACGTGCGTGTTTCAAAACATTTTTTGTAAAATGAAGAGGGTTGGTAAGGGTTCAATAAAAATATTTAAAACAACACCATTGGATACCATGTTGTTTTTACATCCAGTGTCAGTCTGCTGATTGTGTTTGTGAGTGAATTTTGCTTAATTTTCATAGAAAATCTAATGACCTTGAATACCACTACTTTATAACATTTGAAACATAACTTTTTGTGTCACAGTATTTCTGTAATTCCCATAGAGCAGTTTGGGTAAGGTTCTTAGGAACATTTCCGAATACACACAAATAAAAGTGTTTGTGATTTCAAGCTTTTTATGATAACTATAATTGGCGCTTTTGTATTAAAAAAATTATGTTGACATTTTAGAACCTTCTTTATGTATTACTTATTTAAATTCGTTTGTTCGGTTTCCAATGGAATACGTATTATCAATATGTTTTTATCTTGTTTCCGGCTGAATTCAACCGCAATGAGTGAGTTGCTGAAATAATGTTGCAACATAAGCAATTATCAATTATGCATCCCAATTTTTATATGAATTTCAATGATTATTCAAAACACTTATGCGCTGTGTGTATGTGTGGGTAATACTAAAACGTTTGCTTTTGGAATGCAATTTATGTCACCGCCGAAACATCACCCGACCTCTGACCCCAACTAGACACTTAAACAGGTGTAACATTTTAGTATGCGTTTTGGTTTAAGTCAGATTTTGCAACTTATTCTGCAGGCAAACACTGTAAATCATAAGATTTTTAACGTTTTTACTGAAGATTATTTTAATTACTTTTATATCGGAACTTGTGCAAGACAATTCCCGTATAGATGTTTGGGTAAGGTGCTTAGGGAAATTTCCGAAAACACACAAATAAAGGTGTTTATATTTTCAAGCCTTTTTATGATATATTTAGCGCTCTTGTATTTCAAATCATTAAAAAAATTATGTTGACATTTTTGGGACGCCCTATATAACCATCATAAAATAGTGATATAACCTGGAGTTTTTCTAAATAAACTTCCATAAAATTAATAATGCCTAAAATCGATTCTAGCATACCTCTGTAAATAAATTATAATTAAAAGAGTGATGCAAAACATATTTGCGAAAACAAAACCTTTTTTTTATGTTAGCATTGGTAACCGAAAATCTTTTAAATGATTGAATAAATACTCTAAAAAAAATAAAACCATGGTTTTCATGAAAAAATTTGATTTCTGAGTATCAAAATTTTCTTATGCAACAAGTATGGATTTTCAAAACGTAAATCGATTCTATAGAAAATTATATTTAAAAAAAACCGAGTGCACGTTGTATGATACATATTTTTTTGACAATAGATGTCAAGAATGCACAAAATAATGTGGTGTTATAAAAGAATGTTCCAGCTCTAAAACCGCTTAGCAACACAGAATAGAGATATAAGTGCGTGTCAAGAGGATATTGCTTACATTATTTATGCAGGGGAATTTACCATAAAATAAATGTTATTTTTCGAATCTAAATAAATTTACTTATAAATAACAAATTTCAATTTCCTTGAGAAATTTATTTATTTATCATATTATGTAATATGATGTTAAATATGCAGATATTTTTGGTTAACCCCCAATACACGTCACATAAGGACATATAGATTTTATATTTTATGGTAAACAATGTGTCTTTTCCCCCATATTTTAATGTACATATCTTTTTAAATACATATAACAACAAAAACTTGATAAGACATGCTTACTTGCATATATGACGTAGCTTATTAGTCATTATTCAGTAAGCGTAATTTAAAACTCTCTAAAAATGGCTAATGTTATGTTAAAAAAGATTAAAAAGATATATATATATATATATATATATATATATATATATATATATATATATATATATATATATATATATATATATAAAAGAAAATTGGTGAGAAAGTTTATTGAAATGAAAAATATATAAACTATTTCAAAATGTTCGGTGTCGACATTCTTTTGATTAGAAATCTTCATTGGTTACTTTGTTTACTACTAGGTACATGATTGTCAGTCAAAAATGAATTTTTCGGCTAACGAATTCCATATTTTAACTTTCTTCTTTTGCTCACTTAAGTTAGATTGTTAGATTCCTTTCTTTTGTTCTTCATTTTACATAGACAACATCAATCATTTATACTAGGGGTTAAAAATTGAGAGATACAAAAAACCATAAGCCAAACAGTTAGTAATTAATAAATCCAAAGCTTCGACATTATATGAAACCAATTTCAGCAAGAAATGCTTTGCATAAGAGAACAAACCTTAGTTTTTAGCTTTATTAAAAAAAATAGCTACACGGTACATTTTCTGTTAGTAAAAAGTAATGACTTCTGAGATAAGAATATCCTAGGGTTATTGTACTTCCCAAGGAGCGATAATTAATCTGTATCTTATTTTTTATGTTTTTGGCATTAACATGAAATGTGTCATGTTTTTGGTTGTTTTTATGTATAACACTTACAATTTGTATTTTCGCAGTAACTTTTTTTGCAATCAATTACATTTCACAACCCAAGGTAATTCCAGTAAAAGCAGACCATACAAGATATGAAAAGCAAAAATGCAATAACAGATTATCACAAAACCTCTAAATTTTATAATTATATGCAAAACGTTTAAATTGATTTTAACAATCATGTTTACATTAAAACATTGTTTTAAATTGATTTTAAATACAAATTTTTTTGTTATATTAAAATAAAATCTTGATTGACATACTTCATATTTGAAGTCATGACACCCACAAAAGCCTACGTTTGAAGTCATCCTACAAACGTGTTGACTTCAATTCAATTCTTTCTGCTTTTATGCAGTATTTTTTCTGCCTACGTATGGTGTATTTGTTTCAGAGCTCATGTAATATGGTAGATCTTCCTACTTCGGAACTTTCTATTATTCTATTGTGACTACAAATTGTCAGCCAATTGTTGAAACAATAATTATTATTTGCCAATCAAAAGTTTTGTACAATTAAGCTATCGTTTTATAAAAGAAAGTTCTTTAAATCAAAAACTTTATTCAATGGACATCGATCGATGGTCAATCAATCGTTTTATTACTAACCAATCATTTGAAAAAAACTTTTCTTTTTTACTTTAAAAATAAACTTTAAATTAATTAAGATTTTATTGAATCGACAGAAATACTTAAGAATATATAACCGATGTTTTATATAATTTAATAGGAATAATATGCATGATAAAGAATTTTTTCAAATTTTACACCAATTTTTTTTTTTTTTTTTTTTTTTTTTTTTTTTTTTTTTTTGAAACAGTAAAGTGTATACAATACAAATAGCAAATACATGTAGTCTCAAAATGAAATGTATTTTAAATGACACAAGGCCATAACTAGAAAATATTTATGATGAAAATAAAATTTATTGAAATATATTACACAAATTTTTATTACAAGAGAGAAACAATAGGATATTGGCTAAGGTTCAGAATGAAATTTTCAACAATTATAGTTGGAATTTTAATAGCTAAACCTTTCTAAATACTGTATGTTCATAAAACACTTTCGTATCAGTCAATGTCAGGATTGTTTATGATATTTTTACAGACAATAATCAGATAAAGATAATATCACGTTAACAAAATACAACTTGTACTGCAAACAAGAAGTGACAGAAACTCGTCGATACCCAATTTTAATACAAATGGTAAAATCTGCTTAACCACTGATTACCTAACCTTATACATTGTTGGTACTTCAATACCTTTCTTAAATAGCCTGGCACTCTAAATATTTTCTAATACTCTGTTTTAACAAACAGTTCTTTAAATTTGCAGCTTAAATTTTTGCATATGAAGAAATGCCAAGCTGTTTTGATTTGCCTTTGAAAAAGTCTACCATATATCTTTTCAATAAAAAAAATGAACTGACGAGTGATATTGTCAAATCGAAAAGGAAAAGAATAGATAAATAACTTATTCATTTTTTAAAAAGGTAAAAATATAATACAAATACATGTAAATTTTGATGTGGCATTAGTGCACATTTCAGAAAATCAATCCTCAACAGTGACACTAGGGGCAGAAAAGTTTGATAGATAACAAACATTAGCCAAACAATTTTTTTTTTTTTTTTTTGAAATTGGTATAATTTTATAGTTATATTGTTGACAACCTAATGTTTGCGATAATGTTATACATTAATAAAAAGTTTGTTGGTCTATTTTTTAATTGTTTTTATGCTTTTTTTTTTTTGCAATATTCGAATAGAATGCTCACATAGGTCACTTAATTTTGTACTGTTCTTTAGAAAGCCATTATTTTTACCTCTAAGAATGCGTCAAAAATCACTGCTGGATTAAAATTTCACATGTTTGTGATAAAATCAAGTTCTAGTCTTTCTTTTGGGCATGTTGAACTGAATTACTTTTATTAATAAGAACCTGTTTTGTTGGCCTTGTGTTTGGCATATAGATTTTGTTTGTACATAAATATTGCAATTTATTAAAAAGGGATAATGCAAATACTAATTTTATTTAAAAATAAGGAAAAGCAGTATCTTTTTTGTAAATGGTATTGCGTTTTGCACATAATGCTTATTGTAAGAGTTTTTATTATGGTTTAGGTAAAAGTTTGAGTTATTTTGTTATTTCTGGAGCAAAAACAAGCAAAAGGGAATTTAGAAAATAGATGGGACACTGTCCACAAATAGCTATATCGTGCCAAATAGTATTTTTGTTATAAAAAAACTAATCTGTAGTAATCGCTTCGGAGTGGAGATTAAACGAAACTTTCTTTAACAAACAACAATTTACAAAAATGCTTCAATTTAAAATTTTTTGAATATCGTGCTCTACATTCGGATGAACGCAATATGTAGAAATTAAGTACAAATATATATTTATCAATTCTAGTCTTTTTATCTTTTGACATTTATGTATTTCAGGTAAACTTAAAAAAAACAGCATTAAAACTTAAGCATTTTGATTAGATTTAGTGACCCTAAGCGAAAAATGAGTAATATGTGTGGTTGATCGAACGATGTAAATATTATGAGAAATGAATTTCCAAAATGTGCACTTATGGCACAGCAAAATTAAACAGGGATATATGTTAAAAATGTATAATAATAATTCTTTAAACTTATACCGAAACCAATACACAAAGTTATGTATTATATCTATAATAGCTTGAACTGCAAATAATGTTTTTTTTATAGTTTTTCCTAGTTGCCCAAACTAAACGCAATAGGTTTCAGATTACATTTCACACTCTTTTAAATCTGTGCTAAAAAACAATAATTTAGTTTTTAGCTGTTTTAGTCTATCAAACATTTTCGTGACCTTTTTTTCCAAATTATGTTCTTAATTTTCAATACGATCATTGTTTCACTGTTTTCTTATCAGATTAAATACGTTAAAATTAACAGTTGATAAAGTTCTTTTTGATTTATAAAATAATTATAAATGGGTTTAATTATCTATTTTTCTTGGTAAGGTCATTTGATAAAGTATGTGGTTTTCGGACTGTACTTGTTACACTTTTTTAATTCAATCGTGTCATTTATTATTTTATTGTCATGAATCTAAACTTTTATTAACAAACGAACTGTTGTTTTTGTTTTGTCTTGTTTCGAGTTTATAAACATTTTGTCCATACATTATGTAAGGCTTCAAGTTTTTACAACAAAATAATGATACTTTGCATAATGTGTTTTAAATGACCTCCAGAAGAAACATGGATTTTGTTTTTTTTTAGGTTTTTACTTGCATGATGAATATTTTGAGTACTTTTCTCTTTTACAAATAAGATGATGCATATTCTCTACGAAATGAAATCATGCTTTATGCGATGTGAATCCATAAGTATAAAACGTGTTCGCAACGACATTGTATTTCAATATATATGATATGGAAAAACTATTATAAATGATTAAGTTCATAAGTGCATTCTTAATAAATTTAACTCGAGGGGTCATTATAATATATATTATATAAATGGACCTTTAGTTTTAATATTTGAAATTATTTTTATTTTATTTTATTTATTTTTTTTATTTATTTATTTATTTATTTTTTTTTTTTTTGTTTATTTGGCTTGTCTTTCATAAATAACACAAATACCAGTTACATTTAACAAAATAAATAAACTAGTTACAAGCAATGGTATTTAATGGAACAACTTCTAATTTTAATATAATTTTGGTACTTTAGATTCAGTAATTTTCAAATGTTTGGATTGTTACCTTTTTTCATCTATCATCTTTTTCGGCCTCTTGTGTCAATGATTTGGAATGAATTTCCAAAATGTTCACATGTGGCACAGGAAAACTAAACATGTATTTTTGTTAAATATTATACAAACATATTGTCATTTGACTAAGAAGAGAACATTAGCTTGTAAATCGATTTCTTTTTAAAAAAACACAATTGACTACTGAAATCATCAAAATAAACACACGAATATTAAGTGCCTACTGTATAATGCAATACAGAATTGACATACGAACGGAAACCATGCCTTTATAACAAAATTATAACTAGAAGAAAATATTGGTATTTCGTGTTACTTACTAGGCAATGTTTACTTCTGTATATGTAATATGATTAATAAAAGTTTATATTTATACAAAATATTTCAATAAGTGCATTCGACATATAACAAAATAATAAAAAATAAAGTCCATAAAAAACAAAGATCAAATTATATGAGTCAAAATACTCTGAAAACCACGGGCAATAATATAACAAAAATGCTCTGATTGGTATGACGATCAAGGCTAGAATGACATTCATCAACAAAACCATATTACATTTCTGTTTTAAAAACACTCTATTTCACGCCTAAATTTACAAATGTATGCGTCACAAGGTAAAAGATCTTTTCATTTTTCAGCCGTTGGAAAGAATCTAAACAACAATGGATTTTAAATAGATATGAATATTTAAATAGATTATTTAGGATTGAATTTCCGAAATGTGCACATCTGGCACATCAAAATTGAACTGGTATTTGTGCTATATATTTATCTAAAAGTAAAGTCTGAATTTTCAAAACGTTCATACATCAAACTAAATGCAGCCGCCTGTTCCATGAATAAAAGACAAATGCGAGAATTGACTATATTTAAATGCAACAATGCCACTTTCAAAAACATAACATGAACACACAGAGCTATTACTTCGTTTTAATCCCAAAAAAAGTTAACAGTTGTCTTTTTCATCCTAAATAGGTTTAGGCTAGACAGGAGGTACTTACCATCGGAGCACCTGGTCCTCACTTCCTTGGTTTGAAGTTCACGTGCATACATTTGCCAGTTTTGAAAGTTCTTACTTTTGGGGGATTCTGATTTGGACATGGACTGGTATGTTTGTGTTTTAAAATTACATTATTCTAAGACAAAATATTGTTTTTTCAAAGTCATATCATTTTGCATAACACGGTCTGAAATAATTTCATCATTAAATTAAGAACTATCTTATCAGAACTACCTTTTAGATATTTCCTGTAGATTTGAGACTGGTCAAATAAACAATAGAGTGTCTAAAACTTATACAAGAAATTAAAACAGTTATTTATTGAAAGCAAATACTTGGCAGCAGTCAGGCAACAACGAAGCTTAAAAATTATTATGATTTAATGAATAAAGCAACAAGACGAGAAATTTAGCTATAATTTTAATATTCAAAATTCTTCACGTTCGTTTGTTTTTTGTTTGCTTCTGTTTATTATTATTTCTATTATTATTATTATTATTTTATTATATTTGGAATAACTTGGGTTTTTAACAAGTTTATTGTGGCATAACATGGAAAACGTTGTGCACACTTCATAATGAGCGCAGTGCATTAGAAAAAAGTGTGCACACCGTTTTTTATGTTATGACTCAAAAAAACTTGTTCAAAAATGTAAGTTATTCCTTATAATTAAATTTTGAACACTAAAACTGAAACATAAAAAATAATATTTTGTTTGATTTTTCTCGATTTTTTTAATTGAAAACGATTAACACCGCGTTGAAACTATCATCGACAAACAATTTCAGCCATTGAAATGGCAAGAGTCGTACGTCACGGCATTCCCTTAGATCATTGCTATGGTTGTGTAGTTTATTGGAGTATATGTTGTGTTTGTATTGCAGTATAATATAATAGAATTATAAAATTAAATTATTATGATTAATATTATTATTATTGTTTTTATTATTATTTACTATTGTTGTGTTTGTTTTTTATCTAAGTTAAAATTTTCAGCCGTCTTAAATTTTGAAATTTATTTGAAACTAAGGTTTGTTCCCTCATGCACAGCATTCCTTAGCTGAATTTGGATTTATATATTTTGAAACTTTAAATTCATTATTTTCAATTGATTGGCTCATGTTTTTATCTATCAAACTTTTTGGTCTTAGTGTCACTGATGAGGAATGAATTTCCGAAATGTGCACATCTGGCTCATCAAATTTAACTCGTATTTGTGTTATATATAACCATTTTTATCAGATATTTACCGTGACTGTCCAATATTAAATATGGCTTATGAATAAAACATTGCTTTTGGACTATGACAGGTTACTAAACAGCTTATAGGACGTTGACATTTTATTAAAGTTACCTACTTATGGTTAAAAGAACGTTTACATCACATAACAACGTATACAATCTCTGATCTAAGTAAATTCGTTCTTTAAACTGAAGAGGAAATTCATTGTGGTCTTATATTTACTTGTAGGACGGTGTGTGTGTCCCAATTAAAACTTCTGTGTATCATTAGAACTAATTAAATTAATATTCTTATTCAAGATATCTAATAGAGTCAAATTTCTAAGACATTTTGTTAAAGTCAAGTAGAAAGAAAATTTTGTATGTCTTGTTACTAAGTGTCATCCTATCTAACAGCATAATGAATAACCGAAATGTGCACATCTGACACATCAAAATTTAACTGGTATTTGTGTTATATATACAATATATCGAAAAAATAAAATTTAAAAAAAAAAATCTTGGTTCTATAATAAATTTTATTTACATTTTGACTAGCTGCTTCATCTGTTATTTTTACAGTGTGCTTTTTTGCAATTTAGTGAATATTGTTTGATGTTGGTGCCACCAAACGATTTTATAAGTTCAAACTTTTTCTTTTTCTTTTTATTTCATACGATTGGACCTGAATCTATGTAAATACTCGAACATTGTAAACAAAAATATTGAAAAACCCAAGGCCCCATTTCTTTCCCCTACTACAAACATATTAAAAAATTTATTTTATATTTGTGAAAAAATGCATCGTTGGTTACATTTTCCTTATAACTGGATTCTAGAAAAAGTATCTTTTGATAATCTTAAAAATAAAATTGCAAGAAAGTAATATTACAATGAATCAATCCGAAGTAAGCATTAATCTTTAAAAGTATGTTTTGTAATTTGAGTTTGTTTTCATTATTTTCGCTGATTCTTGTTTTTTATGAAAAAATTAAAAATGTTAAAGCAATTATCTAATTCAACAGGTGGTCTCAACAAGTTCTGAGTCGTTGAAAACCATTATAATTTCAGCATTTAAATATATTTAGTACCTAAACCGCAATCTAATACTGTCATTTGCAGGTGACGCATGGAAAATATAAAAATCACGTGATTATTTAATGTTTTAAGTAGTTAAAATTCGGTTGCATTTACCTCATAGCAAGGCCAAAGTAAAACAGATTGTGAATATTATGTTTACCCCTGAGCGGGTACCGCTGCTGGTAGAGTAAAAGTACCCGAGGGTATCCATAACTCAGTAGGCAGTACTTTGTGCTGTCAGAAAATGTACCATTAAGCAAAATTTGTAGCCGTCTAAAATTTGAAATTTATTTAAAACTAAGGTTTGTTCCCTCATGCAAAGCATTCTTAACTGGATTTGGATTTATATAATTTTTGAACTTTAGATTCATTATTTTCAACTGTTTGGCTTATGTTTTTTATCTTTGAAACTTTTCGGTCTAAGTGTCATTGATGATGAATGAATTTCCGAAATGTGCACATCTTGCTCATAAAATTTTAACTGGTATTTGTTTTATATTTACTACCCCTGAGCGGGTACCGCTGCTGGTGGAGTAAAACTCCCAGAGGGTATCCATAACTCAGTAGGCAGTACTTTGTGCTGTCAGAAAATGTAACATTTAGCAAAATTTCCAGCCGTCTAAATTTGAAATTTATTTAAAACTAAGGTTTGTTCCCTTATGCACAGCATTCCTTTGCTGGATTTGGATTTATATAATTTTGGAACTTTAGATTCATTATTTTCAACTGTTTGGCTCATGTTTTTATCTATGAAACTTTTGGGTCTTAGTGTCACTGATGAGGAATGAGTTTCCGAAATGTGCACATCTGGCACATCAAAATTTAACTGGTATTTGTTTTATATATTTAATATTTTATAGTTATTGAAATTATGTCATCTTGCCTTAAAATTTAAATTTGTGATGCGTGTATTTCCTTTTATCTGAGTTTGATTAATTATCCAATATTTTTACCATGCATATCTAGAAAAATATAGCGTGCTTGTACCTGTTTTGATTAATAATTTACAAAATATTTAATCACTTTTTCGTGTGCTTATTTCATATAAAAAAGTATTTATAAATTGGCACATGGCAAACATAGTTCAAAATATTTTGAATAAATTTGCTGTTTATTGTTAAAAAACATATCTGTTTAATTTTTCCTTAAAAAAGTTTAAAACTATGAATTTAGATTTACGCTTTAGAGCATATGATAAGGGATAAAAGAGGTAATATTATAGAATATGTAACGTTTTTCTCTTCTGGTTTGCGAGTTCACATAATAATGTTTTAATACTTCATTTTAACGGTACATGATTCAAAATCTGTGACCAGTTATTCTAAACATTAGGTTTATATTACTAAAACGACAACAAGAATATGTTTAAGATAATGGGTTATAGGATAGCAGACGTAAAAGGCTTATGTGACGAAATCGTTTTGCTGTAATAATTAAACAAATTTTAGAAGGTTTACAAATTAATGGACAAACGATAATTCTAATAAATGGGATTCAATTTTAAAACAAGTAATAAGTTTAAGATAAGTTGAAAAAGTAATACGGCTAAAATTACCTACGATGTAATTTATGTCCCAAATGTGTTATTTATTTATTTATTTATTCATTTATTTATCTCCCCCTGATTGGAAAATATCTAAATAATTTTCATTTTTTCAGCTTTTTAAAATTTCAAATGTGAAGTTTTAAAAGTTAATGCTTGTCAATTAAGTGCAATAATTATGTCTCTTGTGCACGAAAAAATTACCCGTTTCCACGATTATATTTAAAACTTAGATAATAGATCATATAATTCATCGTATTGAAATCTGTTGATAACAATTTTGTTACTTGTTATGACTCTATATCATTTTTTTTTTTTTTTTTTTTTTTTTTGACAATACAGAGCGGAAATCAGATCATCCATTAATTCCAATTCGGGAAATTTTAATTTATTTTATCGTTTCAGATTCTGATACAATCATCTACATTGTTGGTTGCCATGTTTGTATTAATAGGATCGGAAAAGGGTTTGAGCTCTTGAAGTTACATTTGCAAAGCCATTAGATTAAGTTTTACTCTTCAAGCCAATTTAATTTTTTGTATGTTAATCTGTCAATAATTAAATTCTAAACATGGACTTAGTTGAAAAAGCAATATTATTTTAAATAGCCTTAAGTATATCGTTGTTAGATGCTGTAGAATTAAATATGGTTATTTTTATATTTTTTCAAAGAGTGAACGGAACAATCCCCCAGTGTGGCATTTGTCAAGGTCAACAAAATGTCCACCATGTTTATAGGATTGTGTTGACCTCGTTCGTAAAAGGTTCACATTTTATTCAATATCGTCGATGAAATATCTTTTGAGCTACCTCCTCGACAATAAAATCTAATTGTCTAAAGAAGCATTTATTGTTTCAACAAAAATAATGTTTCTTTAAATATTTCTAGCCGCTAAAAGGAGTAATGATTATGATGCGGTGCCTTTGCAAAAGAATAAAACATGTTTACAACAGAAAAAATCTTGCTACCTCATAATACATGCCGGTCATTCACACTTTTTTATTGTTTAAAATTTAAGCGAGCGTATATTTTCAAAAATGGTTGTAAACTAAGTTGGATGGCTAGGGTCGTAATTGCATGCTTTGTCATTCTTTTTCCTTTTTCTTTTTCTGAAAGTGTTCTAAGCACGTGTTTAAATTGGTTTCTTTTGCTGTAATTCTTGATTGCAGGGACTTTTCCATGTTTCTATTTTATATCACTACATTCAAAAAATAAGAATTACACTAAAATAAAAATAATAAAACATAATATAAATCATAACAAAACTTAATTTTTGACCTTTTTTCTCGGTTGATAGCCTGAAGTCAAGAGCTTTAGTATTCATAATCACAAAAGATGATTTTTTTTTCTGTTTTCTCTTTTAAACCCGTTTCTTTTAAACTTATATTGTGTATTGAATTTTGAGGTGTTAACTGTTACGTAATTTTCAGTTTCAAACTGTTATCCTTTGTTTGATTATTTTGTTAAAATGAAGAAATCTTCTTATGCAATATCTGCTCCACTGTTGAATTTCACTTTCAAATTTTATTTCATCATTTGGCTGTTCACTCTCCAGTCATTATGTGATTTTTATTGTAAAGATTATCTTTTTATAACAATCTTTTGAAATGATAATTTACAATTTTTTAAACTTTTTAATTTCTTGCTCCGAGGAAAAAATAACCCGTTACTTAATTTAGAATGAGCCGATAACACTATCGAGTTGTCGCCCCCTGATCCGCTAGAGGGCTACTACTTCCGGGGAGTTCACAGCTGTAAACAACTTGGTTGCTACTATCATGTATCTATTAAATGTCCGGTGTATCAGTTTAAATGCATCGATTCTTTTATGTAAAAAGTTATATATAGACTGGACTGTTGTTTAAAATACATCTTTTAATTAAAATTAATTATCTTTACTTGTCATTACGTGATAAAAATCGATTTTATACGATTTGACGATGCGTATGTTGATCGTATCTTGACACGTGCTCAGTTAATGGGGAGGGTTGGCCCATAGAATTTATCTGTAACAAAATGGAAAAAAAAACCATCATATGTTGCAAATTTTATAGTAAATAGTGCATTTTACTCAGTAGCGGTCTCGTGCGCGCTTAAGCTGGATATAAGTAATATATGGTTGACTTTGGTGTATATAAAAAAATGTTACAAAGTGAAAACGTTTCAACTAAAACAAACAGAACCAAACAAATTATAATCAAGCCAATTTATTATTATCGGCAAATATTTTTGCTCTCTCTCTCTCTCTCTCTCTCTCTCTCTCTCTCTCTCTCTCTCTCTCTTATTTAAATGAAATCTTTTTTCTGTTGGAAATATTCGATAGTGAATATAAGTGATTAAAGAAAGAATAGAAGTAATTATGAGTGATAGAGAAAAAAGACTAGTAGTGATAATGAGTGATAGAGGGAAAAGACCCGTAGTGATAATGACTGATAGAGAGAAAAGAACCCATAGTGATTATGAGTGATAGAGAGAAAACACAGTAATAATTAGTGATAGAGAGAAAAGACTTGTAGTAATTAAGAGTGATCGAGAGAAAAGGGTCATATATAAAATATATATAAAAATATATATATATCAAGGTCATATGTTGAAAGGTTAAGGTCACAGCTGCAAAAGAAAACTTGAATTGCTAATTATCTTGAAAACTGTTAACTATTTGTACAGGCATGTATATTAGAATATTGTAGGTATTGCGACAATGATCATTTTGATATATGGTTCAAGGTCATATGTTTAAAGGTCAAGGTCATATCAACATAGGAATACTAAAATTATTAATTATCTTGAAAGCTATTAATGTCGTGCATAGGAATGTATATTAGAATATTGTAGGTAACTTGAGAAAACTTTTAAAGTTTCTGTACTTAATATATTGTCTATTGCACTTTGCAAACAATATTGGACATATCTTCAGGTGAGCGTTAAGGCCCATGGGCCTCTTGTTTGTATAGTTACAATTATGGTTGTTTACTGTAAACAATTTCCTTCCATCAAATATACAAATGTCAGAACTTTTCAAGGTATTTTGGGAAAATAAAAACCTTTGATGTATAGAAAGTCGGGATAACTGTGCACTATTAGACCATGTCAAGGTGTGGATATACACAGGTATCTTACAATTACTTGTGTATATTCACCCGTCGGTATACATGTTAATTAAAGATTAATGGTTGTATCCTTGTCTAGACGATCTTGTATACTTAAAAAGTTTTTAGCATGCAATATATGTTCAATTCGATAGGTCAAGACCTCCCATATTACCTGACCAATTGTCAAAATTAAGTCAACATAGACATTGCAAAAAAATCAGTGCTTTACACTGTTAGATTTAAATGACAAGTAGAGAAAATAAAAATAACAAAAACCTGCAAATTGTATATATATTACCATTTTACATAAAACAATCGATGTATTTAACTGAAACACCAGACATTTAATAGATAAAAGATAGCAGCAACCCAATTGTTTACAACCGTGAACTCCCCGGAAGTAGGTATCCCTCTAGCGGATCAGGGGCCAGTAACTTGATAGTGTTATCAGCCCATTGTTGATTAGCCATGTTGTCCTTTAAAATCTTGCAACTTCCTGTTTAATTCTTCACATACATACTTAAGGCGATATGAGTAGACTGACAAAAACGGTCAGGCTTTTTATTTTCTTCATTTGTTTATCTTCTTATTTATTTGTTTTATTTGGTTTTTATTTTGCTTTATAAAAATCATAAATTACATATAATGCTAAGGTAGTCATGCATATAGATTTTGTCTGCTCCGATGCTACACTGTAGCTCTACTTTTAAGGAAAAAATTGAATAGTTGAAATCATTTGTCTCTGTCGTTGTTGACAATTGGACTTTCAAAGAAGAACTGGTTTTCGAAGCAAAAAAGTATTTTGCAAAAGAAAATGATTAATTGAAGAGAACTTTGAATTTTAAATCTTAGCACAATATCGTGTAAGAATGTTTTTCAGCATCTATATCCATGTAATGTTGATGTTTGTTATCTTATAATGGATTATATATTATTTGTGTTTCTAATTTTAAAATAAAAGATTTGGTGACAGTTGTTTACTTATTTATTCACAAAAATAAACGAGGTGATTACATCATATAAAAACACCGACAACAACATATTACCAGGATTTAATAAAATATCAATTGTTTTAACAAAGAAAACGAAAGTGCATTCTGATAATAAATGACAACAGATCACTGGTTTTAAAGTGAATGGTGTGCTTCGGGCCCTCATACAACACACACACTCTCTCTCTCTCTCTCTCTCTCTCTCTCTCTCTCTCTCTCTCTCTCTCTCTCTCTCTCTCTATATATATATATATATATATATATATATATATATACTAGTATATATATATATATATTATATTCTTTGTGACAGAGTACATTTTCAGTCGCTCCTTATTATTAATGATTTTTGGTTTATGGCTGTTAATTGGTTAATTTGTGTTTATTACTTAGTGGTGATCGAAATTTAGTGGTATTTTTGTCTTTTCCTATACATGATTATTGTAGCTTTGTCACTGCGTATATATAATTTGTACGAATTATTACGGATTATCGATTGTGCCATGGTGTAAATAATATATTTTTTTATGCAGTGTTTATAAATTGTAGAAATATGCACATCTTCTGTATGTTATTAATATGTGCACGTGAGATTTAGTGTACGTTAAGATCCCCAGTTTTATAGTCATTGGCTAAAATATGCTTGTCTTATATTTATTTATATTGATTTTTTGTTTCTATCATTCGCTTGTGTTTTGCGTTGACCGATTCCAAGAATATGTTTTATGTTTATATATTTGTTTCATTTTAACTACAATTTCAGTTTTTTATATCTTTATTGACAAAAAACATAATGTAAAGCTGAAAATCACGAAGAACACGACAAAGCAAACTATTGAAAAAATAAATACATCAAGATTTATTATTATAACAAAAATTAATTGTTATAATCAGTAAAAATAAAATCTAAAAGTGACAATATATGTTATCTGTTTCAACCATGATCTTGAACAATACAAACATACTGTAGAATCATTAATATTCGAGGGGCTAAAATTTCGTGGTTTTGTAAATTAAAAAATTTCGTTGGTAGAAAATTTCGTGGAATTTTGTTTTGTGAAAAAAAAATCTGAACGGAGCCTCCTTGATTGGACATTAAAACATACTAGCATACCTGTGCAATCAATACACGTGACCGATTAAACTTGTCAAACTATACCCATAGAGCGTGACGGTGGACTGAGTATTAATTCATAAATCATTTTAGTAGCAAAATGTCGAACTTTATGTTGAAATGGTTAAATTCTCCAAAGATAAAAGAACCATCTTCAACCGGTTTGCCGTCACTGTCACGAGCTCTGACAGAAGATAAAGCAGTTAAAATTACGGCTGCAAATGATATGATAAAAAATTCGAAAATTCCACACCCAGAAAGAGAAAGCGGGGTGAATACACATCTTATTCTCCGGATCAACGTGCAAAAGTTGCAAAACTTGCAGTGAATACTGGTGTTGCTAAGGCAGCCGGAAAAATGTCAATGTCAGAATCAACTGTCCGCAGTACGTAGACATTAAATTTCGTGGTAATTACTTACCCACGAAAATAGCGAAATTTAATGCCCCACGAATATTTGTGATTTTACAGTACATTTTGACCACTGGTTTTAATTTTTATTCCTTGAAAGGCAAACTGAATGATAATAGACAAGAGGTGTTCTTTTAAAAGTTTCATAAGATGGGCCAAAAACATGTCCCTTGTTACAAATGTGACACTTTTTCCTTCACCTCATGTAAAAGAACCGTTGCTTTATGTTCCTCTTTAAGGCTCCTCCACCTCAAGTAAGAACAGTTTGATACATTTATACCTTACTTATGTCATTTAAAAAAGAATAAGATTTTTAAGGATTTTTCCCTTAGACAACATTACTAGGCTATCTTTTAATGTTATATACGACCTATTAGGTCATTTTCATGGTTCTATGACAGCAATTTAAAGAACATACTACTTTATCAGTTTAAACAGTTCACTGTTCATGTTTTTTTTTAACTCAGATGCAGATCAGGGGTCGTTTTCACAAAACATCGTAACTTTTCTATTAAAAAAACTCTGAACTTAAATTTTTTACCTTAGTTAAGGCTAAAATATCTTTTATACTTAATTCATTTTTTCCTGACTTGATTAATTTCTCTAGTGAGAAAAATCTCGAGCTTAAAAAATATCGCAAAATAAAAATATTTTCTAAAGAATAATCTTACTGCGGTTACTATGAGAGCCGTGTTTAAAAAAGTTGAAAACTAGCACAAGCACTTTTTTATTTTTTATTTTGATAGGTTACAAAATTCTTTTGATGAGTTTTGAAAGAATGTGTCCATGTAAACTTTTTTTGCCCGAGTTCAATAATTTTTTTAAACTTCTTTTGTTTTGGCAGACCAGCATACCAGTGAAATGAAAGTTCTAAGCTTCTGTTAGCAAACAATAATGAAAAATAGGATAAGAGACATTTTTATGCAGTCGAAACATTATTTATTGAAAATGCATTATTTTTACAGTTTTAATGATAGATTGAATAGACTGAAATTCCTGGAAAATGTATTCCTTGAAAAGGAGGTTTTAGTTTTTATTTCTCTTGTAAATTTTTATGCCTTTCATTTAAATTTAAGTATTGAATATTGTCCTTTAAACTATACTGATATAATAATTATTTATAAAAGAAAGAGTTTTTGTTCACTATGTTACTTTATAGATACAGACTTTGGAACAAGTACAACGGTTTTCCTTATTAATTGCTCTTCAATCTGTAAAAAATAAATCTTTTTATCGAACGCTTTCTCTTGTTCCAAAATTCTTTTCATTTATCAAAAATGTATATATTGATATTTTATGTACTTGTTCCGTCCATTGTTTTAGTCCAATATACTTTGAATTGTTGACCAATAAATAAATAATGAAAAATGTTTTGTTGACAAGAACCCTGGTAAAACTGTAATAGTTTACTGGTATCTGTTTGGTTGAAAAGATCGTTTAGTCGATCGCCATTAAATAGTTAATATCAATTTTCCCCGAAAAGGGATTAGACCTACTCTATACTGCCAAAAGTAGAGTTGTATTGTAAGCATGAGATAAAATTAATAATTTGTCTCGACGTTTTACTGATTATTTCCGAATATATTTCTGCAGGCAAGACAGAAACGATTTAAGTACAAAGCAGAATGCTAACACGCAATTTGCACAAGATTTAATATTTAACAAATACAGTTATTTAATTTTGATTTGTCATATGTGCACATTTCGGAAATTTATTCTTTATCAGTGACACCAGTGGCCAAAAAAGTTGATAGATAAAAAGATAATCCGATCATTTTAAAATGAATGAATCCAAAGTTTTAAAATTATATGAATTATAATCCAGCTAAGGAATGTTTTGCATCAAAATATTTACCAAATTAAAGTGACGAATAAGACGTCTGAAGGTATACTTCCTACTTTGAAATAAAAAATTGAGTAAAATTAAGATAAAAAACAGCGCTTTTTAAATAAATCTATTTTAGAAAAATAAATAACGACTAAAAGCAATTTTACACTGGGAATAATGTACCTGCTGTACACTGCAAACAATTAAACAGGACTATACTTAAAGTTAATATAAAAAAGTTCTTATAATTATTTCAAATATGATTATAAATAATGCACTAACTTAAACTTGATTTTAGTTAAATACTTATTCGTAAAAGCATTAAATGAATTTTGTTGTTTGATACAATCAGTCTGTGTGAAAAATTCCGGACTTATGATAAAATAATATTAATGAAGGATTGACTTATAATGATGATTTTAATGTAAAAGTAGTTGTGTATTGTTACATAATCTTTAATGCACTTAATAAATACTTCAGGTCTGTATGACAAAGCTGATTCATCAAGCATGTTTACTTTACTATTAATATATATATATAAGAAGGTTAATGTTAAGGTTTGTAATTTCATTTAGTTAAATGTTTTTCTATGCTTTACAAAAATATTAAATATGATTCAACTCTTGAAGGACAGACACTGTAAATGATTAATACGTTGTATAACCTTTAATTAAAAGCACCTTTACTTGCATATTTTTATGGCACAAGAAGGAACACATAGGAAAAACTACGGAAGTAGATTGCTGCTGATTATATTTCAGTTCAAAATTTTTTTTATATTATTCTGCTCACCGACCTGATAATGTTTATATCAGACAAACATATCAAAGCAATTTAAATTTATATGCTGACGAAAACATTTGCAAGTAATTTCTTCTGTTCGAAATGTGTTCCTTTATACAGACCTTAGATATTTTTAAACAAAAAGTAAATTTTGGTGTATGTAGAAGAACAATAAGACAGTTTTTAAGATGATTTTGTCTTGTTGTTCTGATTTGCCACCATACATTATTACAAAATTATCCATAATTTCCCTAATTCTAGGTATCAATGATTCGCCACTGTTTGTGTTTCATATAGAAAGAAAATATGAAAATATCAAGCAACAGTCAACGCAAAAATATATGAAGCAATACAAGTAAATTTATGGAACAGACATACAAAAACACATAATGGGGCCCGTAAATATGGAAACTGTTGATTGCATATTAAGTCACTTGTTTTATTATCTTTATCTTGAGTTATTAGATGGCCATTGCTATATACAACAAAGATTATAAATGATTGGATTGATATTTTGTGATACATTCTGTATAGCAGATTTTTTATGTTACTTTCTTTTTCATTTAATGTTAAGCGTTGTAATGTTAAGCGTTTAACGGGTTTCTACCGTCTTCCTTATTTACAACAAGTTTTCTTCTAAAATACACACTTAAAACAAGTAACATTTTTTAAATAATAAATCACCAATCACTCATTAAATCCTATCCATAAAAGTTCATAGAATATATAATATACAATTAAATTGTTGACTTAAGGATATTGCAAGCCTAGGCTAATCAAGGCCTTTGAAAAGTTTTATGGCCGTCATCACAATATTGTTGATAAGTATGGAGTCACTGAATCCATACTTATATTGTATATTTTTGACTTACCATAGTTTCGTGTTCATTTCATTCTCAAAATTGACTTTTAAAGTGACGGGTGTAGCTAGCTAGACACAAGATGCCTACCCTTCAGGAGCACCCGGCCTCACTTTCTTGATGGAAGTTAACGTTTATAACTAAATTGATCAGCTTTCAAAACTGTAATTTTATGTGCCCAATGTTACAAAAACATGAATAATTAACCTAACCTTGTTTGATAACAATGAGGACTTTAACAAAAACATTACGCAGCTAGAATCTTAACAAAACGTTGTCCCTGGTTCAAGACAGACCATAATACAAACTCACACTTCTCAAGCATTCACGAACTTGGTCTTCGTCGGTAACATTACAACCAACACGTGGTTGTTAGGGCACATAACCGATACCATACTATATAGGACGGATTTGTTTCACTGAAACTAGTTTTAGTTTCAAACCGGTTTACCTAACTGTTCATGTCTTTTATGTAACCGGTTTTAAACTAGTTTAAAACCTGAACCGGTTCATTTACTAACCATAGATGTGAAGAAATGGAAGGGTATGAAAAAGGTTTGTTCATCATTAATGAATATCCCAAAATTTATCTTGGAAAGTTTTTCGATATAGCATGGTACATGTTTTTGCAATGCTGCACGTGCGTACAACCACAGGGAAAGATTTTTCTTGTTGATTCAATATGCACAGAAAAATAGCGAATTTTTACGAAGGTATTTTGTTAAGAGTTCCTCTAGTATGTAATTCTTACTAGAAATTTAGAAAAATTATCACATATCTATTTCTGAGAAACGAACAAAGTTTTTCTACTTTTTATGTACATAACTAAAAAAAACGCGAATACCGGCGTGAAAATTTATGTTACAGGTGAATTAAGATTCATTTTAGGTCATTTGTGTGTTGAGCCGTAATTTGACCTTGTAGATTCGGTTTACACGAATTTTTTACAAAGATTTTTTGGTAGGAGTACCTCCATTATGTAATTCTAAATACAAGTATAGAAAAAATATCAGTTGCAATTCTGGTGGTTCTAGTTTTTTATACCTAACTCAAAAATGCGTAGACAGGAGTGATACTGTGGACATTAAGGGTACTGGGTACATAAGGCACGTTTAAAGGTTCCGTAGAGTATAAGCCGTGATTAATACGGTGTCAGTTATTGGAATGAGTTCTTTTAGATCACTGGTTCCCTTAATCACGCCTGTTTACGCATTTTGATTTGGGCATATAATACATAATACACTTGTAGTGTTATATAAAAGATGACAAACTGATAATTATTCTATATTTGTATGTAGATTTAAATAATAGAGGTACTCGTACCAAAATATCTTTGTAAAACATATGTCCGTGTATACCTCAAATACAATTCAAGAAATGGCTCAGAAAGAACAAAAGACAACATGAACATTAAGGTCACATTAACTTCATTGTTGTCGTAAGAGTCCTTATTCAATCCTTGTTCATAATGAAGTTTACTCTTCTATATGGTTATTTAGAATTATTTAATAACCATTCAACCACATACAAGTTTGTTCAATGTCCGCAGTATAACGTGTGTTAACTTTGGCATTTTAAAGTTGTTTATATATGAAACGTACAAAACATAGAAGTGTAATATTAAGGATTGCTAGCTGATAATTTTTCTATATTTGCATTTAGTACATTTTTAATGCAATCGTATCGAAAGATTTCGGTAAAAATGCATGATTATTTCTGTGTATACTGAATCTACAGGGTCAAAGTATGGCTCAAAATACACAATCGGAATGACTTTACTTCAACTTGAAGTGCTAGGGTGCGGTGACTCAGTGTATTAGAAACTTGCTTATCACAAAGACATCTCGAGTTCGATCCCCGGATGAGAGGAGTCTGAGGCAAGTGAGAAAGTTGGTGTGCCTTACTGGTCGGCTCGGTCAGTATAATATGCGGGAGTGAGGTATTCGTGTCAATCTGCGACATGCTGCTTATGCAAGCTAGCACTATGAACTGGCTAATGGCTGGGCTAGTACAAGCAGAATATATATTCGCATGTACTCAAAAAATTGTTCTTGAAAACATGTTATCGTCGCGAATAGCTGAAAAATTGCTGATGCGAACTTTAAACACAACAACAACATTTAAGATTTCACCATGACTGACTAGATGAATATTTCCAATCAAACTTCAAAGATTTTCAATACAGTTGTATAGAGGATGGTTCTGGTCAGATATTCATTTATCAGAAACCACCTAACTAATTACATGATGTTTTTACAATGGGCATAATACTGATGATACCTTTAATTCAATTTATACCTCATGTAGGTGATAATACCAAAATACACAAAGCAGTTTTTAAGTTTTATGAATTCCTGTTTTTGATATACAATATTGTAGATATGAATAAAAAGGGAGATTAACAGACGAATGTTAATTTAAGAGAACTTGAGATGCAAATGCCAGTTGGACCATTGTGTGAGCTAGTTCCCAAAAAAGTACCACAAATACTTTTCGAAAGAGTTACTGAAAAGTTATGTAGCAAATAATGACGTTGAAGCTTAAAGATTTATTGAGAAGTGTTTTCCAGCAGCAATTCCATGCATAGTCTTTTATATGAAAAAACCGTTATACAAGGGAGTTGGTAGTAATTTGACTGATCTCGGGAAAAACATCCAAAGAGAAATAGATGGTTGGATAATAAATTTGCTGGTAGATTGGTCTTCTTTTGATGAACACATTTGCAACACTTTAACGCTTAACACTAGTGAAAGCTCTCTTTGTGGGAACATTTCGAGTGGCACCTCGTCTTACAGTAATGGTATCTCTAGAGATTGTGGAGGCTCAAGTAGTAATTCATCTGCTGTTACTAGTGGCTCATCTTGCAGTATTGGTGGCTCATCTGGCAGTAATGATGGTTCATCTGGTGGTAATGCTGGTAGCACAGGCTCACCTGGTGGTACTGGTGACTCATCTAGGGGTACAAATGGATCATCTTACAGTACTGGCGGCCCATCTGACAGTAGTGGTGGTACACCTGGTGGTACTGGTGGCTCGTCTAGTGGTACTGATGGCTCATCTGCCAGCAGAGGTAACCATGTATTTATATCTGTAGATTAAAATGCCTCCATGAGTTTTTATGGTATATATTTGATTCAGATTAATTACTTCATGTATTAAATTGCACATTTTGACAACTCATCTGAAGTATTGTCTGAATCCAAACTTCATGTCGAAAATACACAACACATGACAAAGACTGAAAATGATACCAGGTTAAGATCACACTGGTTAGCTTGAAAATTTGTATGTTGAAAATATTTGTGTTATTGAATTTTTCATATCGTTTCTGTCTTACTATTTTCTTTACAATGTACATTTATATTGCTTTAAATACACCTTCAAATTTTGATTATTCATTTATGAAATCAAACTTCGAGAGCGTGAGGTCGCCGTTCGATACGCGGCCGCGTCATACCTAAGACGTAAAAAACTGGTAGTTGCTGCTTCCTGGACTGGCGTTCGTCGTTTAGGGGATAGAGCAACGACTTGTGTGCTCAGTGTCAGTATAATGTGACTGAATGTGGTATTCATGTCTATCTGCGGCATATGACTTCATTGAGCTAAGCACTATAAAACCAGTTTAGTCTGGGCTAGTACAAGCAGAATAACTCGTATGCACGCACAAACATAGAGATTTAATGCAAATTCTTGTTTTTCGTCCCGAATAGCTGAAATACTGCTGATGAGATGTAACGCACCACCACACATCAATAAAAGTTTTCAGAGTATGATAACTTACGATTCGGATGATGAGATAATGGTTTAGTTTTTTTATTGTTGATATATGTGTAAAGCATACAACATATATAACATATTTATATTTATTTCTAATATAGTAGATAACTTTTTATATGTTTTGATGTTTGTTGTTATGTTTGATATTTTCAACCTTCCATCTTTCAGAAAATTTAAAATATGATCTAGAACTAAGAAGAACAATTCAGCATTGGTTGTTTCTGTGTACATTAAAGCCTTAACCTTTTAGCATAAGTATTGCTTGATTAATCACATGATAGTGTCTATTATCATTCATTGGTAAAAAGTTGCAAGGTCATGCTGTATATATGTTTTGTTCTGAGATAAGTTGTCATTAATAGGGTTTAGGTTCTGAATTAGACATTGTAAACACATACATCACACCTTTGTCTACTTGTAATGAATTGTTAAATTATGCAAACAGACCATTCAAAGGTGACAAATGAAAGTGAAAAAGCCACTGTTAACTTCAGTTTTGATCAGTAGTAAACTGATTGTAATCATTATTGTGTTCAGAATTATTATTGCGCCAATTTAACTCGCGTGTACAAAAGACGATAGCTTATGACATGTGGATGTACATCCATCCATGTCTTTTTGCCTTTTTGACTTGTCAAAAACTATTGTGAAGAAATTTTAAAAATTGCATTTGTAGCAAGTAACAATTCAACTTTGTACAAATAGTTGACCATGATTTTGGTTCAATGCATTGGCCAGCAAATGTGAAATGGTAAAAAACCACCAAACTTCTGTAAGCAACTAACAAACTTTATCGCATATGGTCGACCAGGATTTGAATGTAGAGTGGTGAGAAGCACTGTAATCTAAAGTTGACACGTCCTAGACCACTCGCCGATTCGATCCGCAGCCGCGTCATACCCAAGACGTAAAAGTTGGAAGTTGCTGCTTCCTCGCTGGCGCTCGGCATTTAGGGGATATAGCAACGACTGGTATGCTCAGTGTCAGTGTATTGTAAAAGGGATGTTCATGTCTATCTGGGGCAAAATACTTCAGTGAGCTAACACTTTAAAACCAGTTAAGTCTGGGCTAGTACATGCAGAACAATAACTCGCATGTAATCACAAACGTAAAGATTTGATATAAAAACTTGTTCTCGTCATGATTATCTGAAATACTGGGACGTCAAGCACTAACACAAGAACAACAACAATCAAAGACCAGTCGGCCACAGAGGTCGCGAGCACACATGTGAAAAGTAGTAACAAGTTCAAAAAAGCGAAAAACTAAAATACCAATTACAACCTGCTGTAAAGTCTCAATGTTGGACAGGTGTTGAACCAATAGTTTCAGTGGTGTAGTTAAACTGATTGTATGGCATACCAAACCATCCCACTTAGAGTGCAGCCACAGATCTTGCAAAACGCGTTTAAAATTACCCCAACAAAATTTTTCTGATTTTTTTTATCAATGCATGAACTTTATGAATACCAAATCATTTACACAGTAAATAATGTCCAGATGTTAACGGAAGCAGTACTTGTTATTTTACAGAAGTAATGATATAATGTGTGGTACAACACATGTGTTTGTGTCAAACACCAATAATAACATTGACCATGCATTTAAATATTTCCTTTTAACACTACTTAAAATGAATTTACCAACACATTAGCATTGATAGCAGGTATCAAAACAGTTAGATCTGAATGGTGTCTGAAATTATATTACATATGCCTATTCTTTTCAGTTTTGCTGCATGATCAGCATTCAAATATCCAGATAATTATTGATCTCAATATTGTCTTCTAGTCCTTCGATCAGAAATTCAGAGGCATCGTCCTCTTTGGACAAACAAAATTCATGTAGTGTACAACAACTCAAGACTAACTTTACAATGCGTTTTATTTCAAGCATATTAATATACTTCAAACGTCGAAAGCGACCTTTTGACGATCCAAAACTACGTTCTATTGGCATCCTTGTGCAGCTGTGTATATAATTGTATGTACGTTCGTCTCTTGAGAGATTTCCTGTGTCCCTAAATGGTGTCATTAGATATGTTTGCAGACCATAAGCTGAATCTCCCAATAAATGGGTATTTCCCGGATATATGGCGCTAATGCCATTTTCAATTTTGCGACGTAAAGGAGAGTTTTTAAATACTCTAGAGTCATGTACGGAGCCTGGCCATCCGCAATAGACATCCAGTAAATGCATTTCAGAGTCGCACACGGCTTTTAAAATCACTGATGTAAAAGACTTGCGATTGATGTAGTTTCCTCGGCAAAAGGTAGATAAACGTTTTACTGCCACGAAGACCGTGGTTTTACATACTCCAAATGTATCTGCAATGGCCTGAATAGTCATTTGAGTTGAGACATATTTTGTGAAGATCAATAGTGGTTTCTCGAAAGATATCCTTGTTTTACCTCTACACAAAGAAAGTTCATTAAATAGTAATTTGAATGTAGTTTTATTCATTCTAATCCTTATTCTAAACTACTGCACTACATCTTCGACATAATTTAGAATACGAGGGATTTTTTCTCTCCTTTTCGACCATTAATGCGGCAATAGATATCGCCGTGTTGTTTTTGAATTGTTGCAGTAAAAGAACATTGTCATCATCTTCATCATTGTCTAACATTTCAAGAGCAATTATTGTTTTGTTACAATATCATCACTGCAAAACGCCATCTTGATAAATCTATTTTTCAAACTGTTTATTTGTTTTAAAGTAACCAAACCGAAGCCAGTTTTCAAACTTATTGAGAAACTGGTTTAAACCGAAACCAAAAACCTAAACCGGTTTCAGTCAAACGAATTCGCCCATAATAATTTGTTTCTATCCCGTAATTTCAGTAAACGCTTGTATTGTTGACCAATGAATAATCAAAACAATGTTTGGTGGACCAGAACCCTGTTAAAATGTAATTGTTTACAATCATCGGTTTGGTTTGAAAAGACAGTAAAGTATTCCAACGTGTTTTTGTCTTATTTTCATATTTCAGTCGTGTTTTTTTTAATTCTAGTTACATACTATTTTTCTAAAATATGTTTTCAACTAAAAGCTTTAAGAAAAGTGTTTTATACTTTTAAAATATTATGTGTTGTAACTGCACGACGGCTACTACAAGGATAACGTTCTATTAAAGATATTGTCTCGGCGCTAAAATTATACACAGCCCTACATAAATCATATAAAAAATAAATTTAAATGCATAACCGTTCACTTAGCCACTGCCAACGTAGCTAAAATACAACACCTAACAAGTTAATTATAGAAACAACCACCAAGAGCACGACACAATACGATTCAATGACAAGCGTAGCAAATTTTTCTCGGCAACTGATTAATGTTTTATTATCTAAATGGCTGCCAACGGTTTGTTTTCTTATAGGTTTAAAATAAATACTTAACACAATGAGTGTACTTTTGGTTGATTAACAAAAAGTTTAAAGCATTGAATAATAAGAATAATTTAAAACCTAACGATTTCGCATGTGTAGGTAACGCATAAATCAAACAACTTTTTTCCCATTATTTATATACTTTTAAAAAATTCAATGAATATTCATGACATCAGGAAAAACAAATGATAAAAAATATATTTATAACCTTTATCGATCATAATATGTTTACATCATTGTTTATCAGTGCTTTGAATTTTAAAGAAGGAAGTCGTTCAATCATGAGGAATTGGCCAATCCAGTTTTGCTTCTCTAACCACATGCAACAAATTTTGTATTGTAAATCACTAATGACGTCTTATTGTATTTTCAATTAATTTTCTACTGTCCACTTTTCATGATATTGAACGCAAATATTTATATTCAAATAAATTTGCGTAAATAAAATTATTTGAAAAAGACGTGGTGTAATTATTGATGAATAAACTTAAAAGATTATGGGTTTGTGTTACTTTGTAAAGCAGCTGTTTTGATGCTTTTCGTTATTTATACCTTGTTAACTTATGTTGGTAAAGTATGTTAACTATTTTAATTCGTGTTCTCCAAATGGTTTATTTGAGAAATAAATTTCATCTCAGTTGAACTTTGAAGTCTTTTGAAATTTTTCAAGAAGAAGGCAATCTCTTCATGTTAGAACTAAACGATAAAAATGTTACTTTTTCAGATAAAACCCATTAGTTTTTACTTTTACTCATATAAATTTCTTTAATAACAATTACATTTAATTTTTTTTTGCATATCGTTTTTGTTAAAATCAAACTAAAAGTGTTACATTCCATGAAATTTTACATGACCTTATTCGTGTTGGCATAGTTGCAAGTTATTAACAAGGCAGTGTTTCCTTGTGTCAGATGATGTAAAAAGTGATAGCGGTACAACCAAAGATATTTTTCGATGCGTGCGTGCAGGAATTAGATTCATATTATTTTGATACTTGTTAATTCTAAACTGTTTTGCTAATGTTTTTATATATCAGTCTTTTCGGGTCCTACATATTAGTACTTATAACATATAACCTTTCTTACAGTTAATGAAGAATTTTACAAATGAGTGACGAGTGAACACTTTATGCACTTTAACCTGGCATATAAACTCATAAATTATTAAAAACCTTGATTAATTTTAATTGTCAATGCCCATTAACTAAATCATAACTTAAGGGTAAAAACATTGTGTTCTTATTATCTTTTATTTTTGTATTCATCAATATTTGTTAAGCATGGTCAAAATAATTGTGACATACGTATCAATTTAAAAAAGTTTTATTTTAGGAAGGCAAATACCTAAGTAAATAAAAGAAACAAACTTTAATTTATAGTATCTAGCAAAATATTTGATTTTTATTTTTTAATTCAATAAAATTTCAGTTTAAAATGATTTTATAGGTATGTTGGTTAGACATTTTTAATGAACCTTAAAAATACGAAATGAAAAGACGGTTATGCGCACGCGCGCGCGCTTGTGTGTGTGATCTATAAATAAAACTTCGGTGTTTTCATAGTTTTGCTGTATAATTTATAACGTTTAGAAAGAGTCTAGTTAAATGCATATCGATTTACTTGTATATGATGTGATATAACATGAATTGATTGGTCAAAATGATATTTTTATCGTGTGATAATCCCGGTTTTTCAATGATACTTAAATAATTTATGCAAGACATTAGAAGATAAGAAGAGATAAGAGGTAATACTCTCAGGTTTAAGGTCATGCTTTCATTAATATTTTTTAAAAAAGTTTTAACAAGACAAATTCTTATCACCAGTAAATACGGATAATTAATGTTCAGTAAACTGTGTGGGATGACGATGTACAAAAATGTTATCATCTAGAATATTATGTTAAATGATGGAGTCACGTTTTTTAATTAGGGATCACGTCGTTGGACTTACATCCGGGAAAATTTGTACCTTTTCAATAACCATTGTTATGTTAATTTTAATTGTAAATTCACTTAGATACACTGACTCCGATTATTATTGCCTCCTCGTAACGGTTAGACACAGTAAAACTATACTCCCTCACTAGCTTCCTTGAAGCAAAATATTTCTTCTTTTTATTTAATTTACGCCTTCTCTAAACAAAGCATTATATAAAATAAAAAGCATATCTTTAAGTAAATAACATTTACATACAAGTCAACACTGACATTCTGTTCGGTAGGAAATTTTTCAAAAACAGTAGTTTTATAATTATTGAATAAAAGGCTATACGGAGTTTTGTTTTACCTATGGTTTTCGTCATACATTTTTTAAACCTTCCTCCTAATCATTAATCATAATACAAAATAAAAAAAATATAAAAGTGTTTGATAGGATAGGTTTACTACATGGATACATAAAAATGACATGAATGACAGTTATGAGAAATTTAAGAATACGTTAAACAGTAGAAATAAGGTAGTGGTTTTACCCTATTGAAAAAATAACGTAAATCAAATCATCCTTTTCAGGCTTTTTTAATTTAATTTTTTTTCATTACCCTCAACGTTATGTAGTCATAGAGGACACACACACGTATTTGTACTCCTACACCAAACTGGTTCTTAATCCTTATAGTGGTAAAAATATTAAATGCGCCGTTTTATTGTTTTCTGGCTAGATTTACAGTTGTAAGTCAAAATTCTAATTACTTTTTTACTGGAAGAATTGACGATTCTTTGTCTTTAAATATTAAAAAAAATAGTATTGATTATTATTTTTGATAAGTACAAAAGATATATGGATTACATTATAACTGTATAAAAAGAAGGTTACGGCCAAAATAAAAATCAGAAACAGGCATCTGAACAAGCACAGGAATATTAATTCTAATGTTTATTTTAATACTTTAAGATAGATATTTTGCTTTGACCATTCCTTGATTTTGCAATTTCAGAATTAGCATACTTTTCTTCTATATTGTAGCCATTTAGAAGCTTGTGGTAATCAGACTTGATCAGAAGTTTAAATATAGTTCTACATGTGAGGGTGTGTTTCCTCAATGGCTTGAGAAAAAAAATTAATTTAATTGTTCTTTATAATAAAACTGTAAGCAATTGTCAGAGTCATTGTGACTATAACGTTAAGTTACAAAGCGTAGTATAAATTGAAGGAATAACTTAGTAGAGGATCTTGAACAATTCTTTAAAAAAAAAATTTATCGGAATAGCTTTCTCAATAAAGTATCCAATCTACACTAAGTATTTTTAAATCATATTTTATCCATATTTCATATGATTCAATAAATCCAAAAAAAATTTGAAAAGGAAACAAACAAATTTTGCAAACACATAAATTCTTTAAAAGGAAACCGATTTGCTTCCCACTTCATGTTCTGCTTATTATTCTGAAATTAAGTTTACTTACTGGACTTTTTATAAAGTCAGACAACAATTATAAATTCATGACCTTTTTAGCATAATTGATCTTGATGACATTTTTATATATATCAAACAGCCATTAACTATAACAAATTTCTTTATAAAAGCAATATTCAAAACAATGTATAGATGATATGAATATTAATTGAATGAGGGTGCGAAATCATTAGATATACTTTATATAAAATCGAGGAAATTGTCAATCATAAGTCAGTTATTTATCACGACGATCTTTTTTTCGTGATTTATAACTTTTATTTATTTATTTATCTAAATACATGTAGTTATGCAAATCTTAAACAACCACCAAAGCAAAAAACTATAGACAGGTAAAACAGAAGTAGACAGTATGTCAATTTGTTAGATTTTATACAGTTTATTATCCTTTTAACGTACTATAATAGTTCAGCAAATACTAAAGGTAAGGTCATGAATAATAAATAACACTTACTTTAAAATACAAAGTAATACAAAGAATGCTTAATTTGATACACGTGGCAATCTACTGAATTTTTATTGAAATGATTTGATAAACGTTAAATTATGCACGTAAGTCTTTACTATTGGTTCTTTTAAATGCTTTGAAAATTCGTCTACCATTGTATTTTGTTTTCAGTTAATTGCAGATTAAGTAATAAATAATTTCTAAAAAGGAACAATAATATGACACGAAAACGGAATCGTGCACATGGCTCTGATGAGGAAGAAGAGGAGAGTTATCTTCAGGATAATGGTGGTAACACGAGTAGAAAAAATACCAGAAAGTCAAGAAAATCTTCGACAGAATTAAATGTTCAGAGTCCGATATTAACCGGGTTATTTGTGGTAGTGTTATCTTTTGTTCTGACTTTTATAGCTTCTATTTTATATTCCATTTTTGTAAGTAGTTTAAATATAGAAAATAGAAGTCCAAGATCAGAAGAAAGAAGTGAAGCTTTAGAATGGCGACCAGCAAGGGAGAATATTTTACGAAAATATGGGTCGCAGATTTGTAATATAGATAGAAAAAATATAAGGGATATAACAGAAGAACAATTTGAAAAAGACTATAGATTTATAAAACCTCTTATTGTGTCCTTCTCGGATGGTGCGAAAAGCTGGACAGACCCTGAGAGATGGACGATATCAAGTTTGATAAAAGAGTACGGTGATTGGCTAGTGTCATCTGGAAACTCCATGGAAATTGTCCGTCGCGGTGGCAACGGGGACATTCATACGTCATTTAATGATTTTGTTACGCATATGATACGACAACGAGACAATACTGGCGAGCCTTTGTAAGTTAGAATTCATATTTTAGAAATGATATTATCTACATATTATTGTGGTTTCTCAGTTTTTATATCTGAACAACGTTATCATATAATAGGGCAGTAATTCAATATTCATTACTTCTATTGTCATACTCTTATAACATCTTTGTTGTATACAATTTATCAAGAAGGCGTTACGTCATTCCATTTTTTTCTGTTCCTCCCATGTCTATTATTTGGAGATTAGCTTCAAAAATTAGGAATATATGAATGTCAATATTTATTGCTTTGTAAAATCATTAAAATATTTTTATTTTGAAAATTCCTTTTTGCACAACGTAAATGTAAAATTAACTAGTTGTAAATCAAGACGCGAAATAAAAAGGAGTTAGATTTATATTACGAAACGAAATATATAAATGTTTCATGTTATTACTATTAATTTTCTAGAAATACTTTATCATTTCTTTATTATTATTATTATTATTATTATTATTATTATTATTATAAATTTAATCTTTAATCCAGTGCCGTTCTCATTTTGAAGCTATATAATTGTCACATAATTGATGCTTATTTCCTGATTAGTTTATTTTTCATGATGTTTGCTGTTGTTGTAAAGTACAATGTTGTTGTTACAAACCTGTTTTCTGATTTGAAATGTATTTACCATGTTAAAAAGTTCCTAGATTTTGTATAAATTGATAATATTACTTTTTTTAGCTACATCTTTGACTAGAAAATTTTACAACCAGTCAAGTCTTCCACGGACATTAAAACCTCCTTCAATCTTTAAGATCGTTGTAAGTAATGACGTCAACATACAGTTTAATAAATTTCATACATAGGTGGCGCTCGACAATGACATTTCACCTTGGTTACAACTGAAATCACGCTAATCCTTAATGCTTTTAATGTAAAATGATGCAGAAAATATTGACAAAATGGATTCGAGTTCACTTTGTTTTACCACCAAATTTTAAACTCTATATTGTTCATATTTAATTTCTTTCGTATTCATAAATACACTTTTATATAAATATTATCTGTAGGCTTTAGTTTTTGTTTTATTTTAACAAATACTTTGTAACTGCAAAACATTTGTTGGCAGCAGCCATTGGAATAAAACAAACATAACAGTCATTGTCCAAATCACAATCCTCAAAACAAAGTAAAAGTATAAACTTTGAAAGCTTGCAAATCTAGTAATACACGTGAACTTCCATCAAGGAAGTGAGGCCGGGTTCACATCCTGTATTTCTAGCTACACCCATCACTTGCAAGTCAATTTTTGAGAATGAAAGGAACAAAGAACTATGATAAGTCAAAAATATCCAGTATAAGTTTGGATACAGTGACTACATACTTATCAACAATATTGTGATAACGGCCATAAAACTTTTTAAGGGCCTTGATTAGCCTAAGCTTGCAATAACACGAACTTTAAAACGTTCAGCTACACTGTTGATTACAATATAAAACGCAAAGATAAAAATTTTTACTTATTAGTGCTTTTACCATACCAGTAGTCATTATTGATAAAAAAAAGTATATGCATACAACCGATTTTGGAATTTCGGGTAAAATAACGATTTTTTAATTTTGATATGCGTATTGTTTTTAAATAAAACACAAACATACCAGTCCACGTCCAAATCATAATCCCCAAAACAAAGTAAAAAGTTTGAAAACTGGCCATTTTAGTTATACACGTTAACTTCCATCAAGGAAGTGAGACTGGGTGCTCCGGAAAGGTAAGCACCTCCTGCCTAGAAAAAAAAAAGCAAAAAGGTTGATAACACTCTAATAAAACAGTATCAGTGCACGGAATTCCTAATCCAATTAACAGTTCTATAGACTTTGTTTTAGTATAATCTGGATTGTCCGTTTATTATGACATTGTATTGTTTTGCGTTTTATATTGCGTAGGTAGTTGCCAAATACATATTTTTCAGCTACAAATCTCTTTCTATATCAAAATATCACATACATGTTTCAAGTCGGGAGTTACAGTCTTTGTAATTGTATTTTATTGGCTTATATGTTTAATTCCTTCGTAAACTTTAAATATCCCGTGGATTTATTGGCTGTTTTGATTGATAAAAGATGTAACAAGAAACTGCTTTTCAACTTTTATTCTCAAATTCAAAGCAATAAGTAATATAGCTATACAAAATATATAACACAAATACCTGTTAAATTTTGATGTGCCAGATGTGCACATTTCGGAAATTCATTCCTCATCAGTGACACTAAGACCAAAAAGTTTGATAGATAGAAAACATAAGCCAAACAGTTGAAAATAATGAATCTAAAGTTCCAAAATTATATAAATCCAAATCAAAGCTAAGGAATGCTTTGCATGAGGGAACAAACCTTAGTTTTAAATAAATTTCAAATTTTAGACGGCTGAAAATTTTGCTTAATGGTACAATTTCTGACAGAACAAAGTACTACCTACTGAGTTATAGATACCATTGGGGAGTTTTACTCCACCAGCAGCGGTACTTACCTATTACAAATCAAAATAATAACATAGTACTTTACATAATTTACACATGTATGTAAATAAAACAAAATACAAGACAATATTTCTGTATCATATACGTAAAACGTATTTGAATTCTTTAAAAAAGGGAAGGAAAAAAGCAAAATACCTTACATAAACGTAAAAACTTACTATGAGTTCTGTATAATAGAAACATTTAATGCATTTTTGGAACACAAATTCGAAACTTTCATCAGGCATCTGAAATATGTAAAGCTCGATAGCAAATTATCGCTAAGTAATAACAAATACCTAAAACGATAACTGCAAGGCAAAATTATAAGAAGAAACAATTTGTAATATAAAACAAAAAATCATATAGTCATCACATTAGCAGGTATCATGTTTATGTTTCTATCTATTTTGTAGTTTGTTATAATTATACAAGACCCTGTTTTATTGCTATCATTACAATATTGTTGACAAGTTTGATGTTGTTGTATCCAAACTTATCCTGAATATATTTTATTTCCCACAGTTTCATGCTCCTTTCACCCTCAATTATGTTTTCGCACATGGCGATGTAGCTAGCTAGACAGGAGTTATCACGCTTACCTTTCCGGAGCACCCGATCTCACCTCTTTGATGGAAGATCACGTGTTTAACTGAATTAACTAGTTTTCAAAGATTTTAATAGCTTTTGGGATTGTGATTTAAACATAGACCGGTATGTTTTGTTTGATTAAAGCAATGAATAATCCCTTTAGCGATATCAAATGTTCAGTTAAAAAGCATGTTTTTTTTCTCTCTGTTTTTCCCCGTTAATCTGTATTGTTTCGTGTTCTTAGTTGCATTTCTCTTTTGCAAAGTGTACAAATTATTTCGGCTTTTCGGCTAAAAAAAGCTTTTTTTATCAAAATCTAAAGTATATTATTTAAATATGCATGTATGTATAAAAATTTTAATATTAGCCGGTATATGGGGTCTTTATTATTATTCCGCGAAGAGATAGAGCGTTTGAGTCACTTAAAATTTGTACAAATACATTCCCCACTGGTGCTGGGGAAAAAAGAAGAGAGAGTATCGACTCACTAACCCACTGTTAAGTTAATGTAATAGTAATAAATAATTAAATTCATATAAGATTTATGATTTAAAGGTATTTGCCACATAAGTGTGCAAGTTCTTAATAGCCATTTGGTATCAATCAGAGCATATATGACATAAGAAGTTTAAAAATTAGATTGGAAATGACAAGTTCTTTAAATAAGTTTAATTTCAGCTCAAAACAGAAAAATCGTGAGGCAATTTTAATATTATAGGATTAATGTAAATTATATGTTGATTACATGCGAATTATTATATAAAATAGATTTCTAGTACAAGTACTTAAAATTTAAACGTGAAATGATATTAATTAGATTGATAAATGTAAGTTGTACCCATAAAACGAATGTATATAACATTTATCAAATATTCTCGATTGTTTTTTTAGAATCACATATTTAACCTATATTTAAACATCTTGATCATACGTATCTGATATATAACCTATATTTAACCATTGTGGTCATAATAATCATATATATTACCTATATAATAACCATTGTGGTCATTCCAATCATATATATAACCTACATTTAACCATTGTGGTCATAATAATCATATATATATAACCTATATAATAACCATTGTGGTCAAAATAATCATATATATAACCTATATAATAACCATTGTGGTCATAATAATCATATATATAACCTACATTTAACCAATGTGGTCATAATAATCATATATATATATCCTACATTTAACCAATGTGGTCATAATAATCATATATATATCCTACATTTAACCACTGTGGTCATAATAATCATATAAATAACCTACATTTAACCAATGTGGTCATAATAATCATATATATATATCCTACATTTAACCAATGTGTCATAATAATCATATATATATCCTACATTTAACCACTGTGGTCATAATAATCATATATAGATATCCTACATTTAACCACTGTGGTCATAATAATCATATATATATCCTACATTTAACCAATGTGGTCATAATAATCATATATATATCCTACATTTAACCACTGTGGTCATAATAATCATATATATATATCCTACATTAACCACTGTGGTCATAATAATCATATATATATCCTACATTTAACCAATGTGGTTCATAATAATCATATATATATATCCTACATTTAACCACTGTGGTCATAATAATCATATATATATATATCTACATTTAACCAATGTGGTCATAATAATCATATATATATCCTACATTTAAACCACTGTGGTCATATAATCATATATATATATCCTACTTTAACCACTGTGGTCATAATAATCATATATATATATCCTACATTAACCAATGTGGTCATAATAATCATATATATATCCTACATTTAACCACTGGGTCATAATAATCATATATATATATCCTACATTTAACCACTGTGGTCATAATAATCATATATATATATTCCTACATTAACCACTGTGGTCATAATTATCATATAAATATATCCTACATTTAACCAATGTGGTCATAATAATCATATATATATCCTACATTTAACCACTGTGGTCATAATAATCATATATATATATCCTACATTTAACCACTGTGGTCATAATAATCATATATATAACCTACATTTAACCAATGTGGTCATAATAATCATATATATATATCCTACATTTAACCAATGTGGTCATAATAATCATATATATATCCTACATTTAACCATTGTTGTCATAATAATCATATATATAACCTACATTTAACCAATGTGGTCATAATAATCATATATATAACCTATATAATAACCATTGTGGTCATAATAATCATATATATCGAGCGCTTGTTTCAATAGAACAATTCTGCAAAAAGGTTAAATAATAAGCAAATTGTTAAACTGTAGTTAGAAAAACTTTTTCAACAAGCTTTAAACAATAAAGTTTTTATGTTTTTCTATGTTACCACAAACGTCATCTTTCAAAAGTATCGCGGGTTTTTATTATTTTCTGGTATGTTACATTGGTGCGATGTAGTTAAAATTAGTATGTCTATGCAATAGTGTGTTTACAATCTAATTGCAATGAGTCTATTTTAAATTGTTCTAATAACAAGTAGCTGGAAGGTGTGATATATAGTATGTTATATTCATATTTATTACCTAAATATGTTTGTAAACACTGAGCCATGTAATCAACGTTTTATAATGTCTATAATGAAAAATAATAATAAAGTATAATTATTTAATTTAAAGTAAGCCTTGTTTAACCAAATAACTGATTAACAATTCGGCACGCATTTGTATCCACAAAGCGTGATTACAACCCTTGTATGTACAATTGTTTTGGATCTCCCGGTTGACGTTCACGTGTTTAATGTTTTGCCAGCATTTATAGTTTTGCATTGTAATTTAAACATGGAAATGTGCTTGTGTTTGATTATAAAAAAATATACACACACTCAAAACACCAACATATTATTTGATGAAATATTCATTTAGTCCTTCTTACTCTGTTAAACCGAACGTATTTTAAAATTATTATTAGAAAGAAATATTTGATATATTTTAGGACGGAATAGATGATAGTATATTTTTCCTTGGAGCATCAGGCAGTGGAGTGACTTTCCATAAACACGCTGATTCATGGAATGGTGTTATATACGGCTACAAAAGATGGTTCTTATATCCAAAAGAAAAAACACCACCAGGAGGTAAATTGTTATCTAAATACTGTTTTTAACAATGTGCTCTCCGAATGTTATTATCTTTGTTTTTATTGGAGATGTTTATTTAATCATTCATGTCTTTATAATGAAAATATTTACACGAGTAAATTTTATAGCCAGATTTTAAAACTTAGCAAAAGCTTAGATGCGGTCTAATTCATTTTTTCGGTTTTATGGGATGCGGTAAAATGTATATGTCATTTTTGTCTTCTTAGACGTTTTTTCACAGACTTTATACCAAAAATACGACGTCGGGTTGACAGTGAACCCTTGTGCTGATAACAGAAAATAACTCGAAACTTAAAAATGTGTGAATTAAAATCCATCATGTAATTATAATCTGATAAAGCTTAATAAGTAAAACAAAAATTGGTTTTGAAGAACTTTTGATAAACCATATATATAGCTAATAATGTTTATCAAAGTGCTTTCCTTTTCCAGTTTAAATTAGAAATGTTCGTCCAATCGTTCTCTCGATATGTCCGTTACCTACAAGGTCATTCTTGCCTTAAAAATTACGCAGTTTTTTACAGATAAAAATAACAATATATTATGAAAACCCCCGTATAATTAACTACCGGCAAAAGGGACAAAAATCAAAAGCAAAAGATGACAAAAAATACATATAAATGCATACTTAAGTTTCACGGATTTAAAAGTAAATGATCGCTTAAAGCTGTGGTAAGTTTTTGAATTCTCCGACTTTTTTTATTTCTAAATTTAGAAAATAAAAAAATTTAAAAGAAAGATAAGTTCTTATCATAATCCGTGAAATTCATTTTATAAAACTTCTTTCTTATTAGCTGTACATAAAGGAATCCTTTAACGGGTTGGTCAATGTTAAACGATGATCATTATAAGCTTGGAGCATGCGCACTGATGTACGGAGACTCAACTGAATCAGAGGGAAAACCTGACAAATGAAAAGTTAAATGAAATCCTGGGTTTAATTTATCGTATTTCACGATTTTGTAAGTCATGTTTACATGACCCGGTTTTTTATGACGTAACCATGTTCTAATATTAGATCCCACATGTCTACGTTTCGCTAGGAAATTACTGTTATTTCTTTATTTATTCGAGATTTTATAGTTGAACCAAATGAAACATTAGAATAAGAACATAATTAAGTAGATCAGCATCGTTTTTAATTTTTTCCTAGGAAAACTTAATGCAGTTTTAATCATAGCATCTGTTTTCAACTAGGTATTCCTGCTGGGTACACCACACTTGATTGGTTTGAATCAGTTTATCCTAAACTAAGTGAAGCTGATAAGCCATTAGAATGCGTACAGAAACCAGGAGAAATACTTTATCTGGTAAGCTTAATAATAGTGTGGAGTCGAGTTATGTATAACTACTATTAGATAAGTTCCCGGATGTTAAAGGTAACCCAGATTATCAAGAGAAAACCATCGCCCTTCGGCTTTTTCTGACCCAAGGATATTTCTGGAGCATAGTAAAATTACATTGCATGATAAGTACATGGTCATTATTATACTCCAATGAACCATCATATATTCACCACACTATTTCAGAAATTAATTATGATGACATATAACTGATCAATAACCCATTTTACTATTTGTTTTTTGTTTTTAACATTGTGAAGCATTAACTGTACTTCATTCATGCCTTGCACATTTGTCCTACAAAGCAAATGTTAGTCCACTAGTTCTTGAGTGTGTAGTGCAATTCTTAAGTTTATTACATTAAGATGTAAAAGGCTTTAAAACCTGTAATTTTTTCTATCTTTTCACTTAAAATACTATAAGATATATAAGACTACGGAGTCACATGCTATTAATGGATTTGATTGTATTGAAGCGAGCGACTAAATGACCATCTCCAATCAAACCGCAGTTGTTAGCTATTTAGTGTGCGTTTTTGCTCGTAGTCAGGTTTATCAAAGTGACCAAGTCTTAATTTATATGTGATTCTTCTTAATTCATGGGGCCTCGGTGGCCGATTGGTCTAAAGCGCTTTACGGATCACAGCGCCTCTCACCGCTTGGGTTTGAATCCTAATCGGGACAGATCCTGGTGTGAGAGTTTGTCAGCTCGCTTGCCGAAGTTCGGTCGTTTTTCTGAGCACTCAGGTTTCCCCACCATCCCAAAACTGACCGCCTCGAAATAAGTGAAAGAATCTTGACTGGGGTGTAAAACACCATTACTCCACTCTTCATTCAAGTGAAATAAATTTGTTCACTTGATCAAAAAAATGCATTTTATTTTAGATAACCCAAACTCTTTAATTGTCGCAAGGTTTTAATATCTAATCTCTCAATAGAAAAGTCACTTATTGTGATCAAAAGAAAGAAATTAAGTCAGTAGGAATGGTGGTTTACTACGCGGTAACATCAAGTCCAAAGGGACACGAGTTTAGGTAGTAAAATGCAATTTTTGTTAAATGTATGATCGATTTCTTCGCATTTTAATGATTAAAACATAAATAATCAGTAAATATGTAATAAATATTTCTTGGCTTCTTATAAAGTTTTGATAAATACAGTAGAAACATTGAGTAGCAATTAATAAAACGATTTTTTTTTTTTTTTTTTTTTTTTTTTTTTTTTTTTTTTTTTTTTTTTACAGCCTGAAAGTTTTTACCATGGAACAATAAATATTGGCGATACAGTTGCTATGGGAATACAAAAGAAAAAAGCATTAACAGATGTAGAGAAGTTATTCTATAAAGGTACATTTCACTGAAATGAATTAATTACTTCGTCAATAATTTATATCGCCAAATTATGTTTTAGCCTCCTATTTCAATATGTAAATTTCTAAATTCTTATTGACAATCTAAACCTCTCTTCTTTCACTGAGTAAATTATCAATTTCAACAGTATGTTCCTTTCTTCTACAGAAAATGTACCATGAAGCAAAATTTTCAGTCATCTTAATTTTTTAACAAGTTTAAAACTAAGGGTTTTTTTCCTTTATGTAAGGCATTCCATAGCTGTATTTAGCTTCATGCATATAATTTTGGAAATTTGAATGCATTGATTTTCAACTGTTTCTTTTATGTTTTTTGTCCACTTTTCCGGTCTCTTGTATCCCTGATAAGGGATGACCTTCTGAAATGTGCATATGGCACATCAACATTTAATAGGTATTTTGGTTTGGTATTAAGTGTACATCGTTAAATGTTGCTGAACCTTTTTTTTTTTTTTTTTTTTTTTTTTTTTTTTTTTTTTTTTTTGACACATTTTAATACTCTTTATTTCTTTATTTACAACCTGTACATTAATGAAGATGGAAAACTTTCATCGGAAAATCGGATTTTATCTGAATTTCTTACTGCGTAGATACTGAAGATACTAAAACCTATATAATCTAACTTTGCCTTCACTCATCTAGTACATGCCATAATCTTGAAAAGTGCTTAATTTTATGATTATTATGTTGTTATTTCAGATAATCAGTTTTTGCAAGAAATGCAAGGGAAAATATCGGAGGAGGAAAGAAACAAAATAAAGCAAGACCGTGTAGATTTATACATGAAAATTCACGAACTTTTACCAAGTAAGCTTTTACTAGTATTTATAATTTAACTTTTGAGAGATGTCATTTACTTAATTGCTTATATGCTTAAGATGGGTGTAGAACAAAAAGCTAAATGAAAATGATTCTGAAAATCATACAAGTTATTGTATCATCCAAAACGCTTTACTTTCTCATGTGGTTTTAGATATTTATTTCAAGTGCAAATATTAGTATTTTTCCATAGTATGCAGTAAATAGACATAAATCAGATGAAATATACCGAAACAGTTAATTGATATCATCTACTGGTCATTGTAAAATTAGTCGGATGATGGGGGCCCTCCATTAGAGAGCACCGTTATCTTTTTATTTTTATATATTATAATGATACTTTAGATTTCTAGTTCTAATTTTATTATTAGATATGTGTAAGATTTGTAGATCGAAATTTATTTTGTAGTTTGTTTTAAGTTTTTAAATTTATAAATGTTTTCGCACAGAAGAAATTCAAAACTGATAACAAGTTTTTCGACTAACGCAACCAAGTAGGTCAACGATAAAAAAAACCAAAAAACACAACAACAGAAAACTAAAATATTTTATATTTATTTAGGTAGTGCTGAAGTTTGTCAAAAGATTGCAGGTGCTAAAGTTGACGTTGACGATATACCAAGTGCGATAAAATTCTTAGAGCTAGCCATTGAAAAAGAACCATACTTCGTCAATGCTTATATAGATCTGGGGAAATTACTAGCGAGGGTAAATAAATCTGGTTCTGTTAGGCTGAAAATTTGTTAAATAATAACCTAACAAAATAAATGAGTTTTGTTTCCACTTCAAACACATCCGATAAATTTAAACCATTTAGGTAAAAAATAAAACAATGTCTGCCATAAGTATACATTCACGTTAAAACTTCTTTAATCCGGAAACAGCTTACTTTGTGATTTTAAATAAGTTACCAGCGATTAGGTCGGGGCAAATTTTCTAGCATATTGAGACTGCTGATCATACAAATTTTGTAAACGTTGTCTAGTATTTAATTTGATACTTATATACAAACTTATGTAATCAACTGATTCCTTCAACTCCTTCAATTCACAGAGGTTTTCAATTACTTTCATTTTATTTAAAATAATTTTATTGGTTTTTAAGAAAAATAGGCTTGAAGAAGCGGAAGATAATTTCAAAAAGGCCTTAGCGTTAAACAAGAAGTTATGGGATGTATACGCTGGTTATGGGGATGTGTTGTTACAAGGAGAAAAATTCCAGGAAGCTATTGATATTTACAGACAGGTAATAAATTTTGATTTATATGTCGCGAATATACTAGTTTATTATTTATTACAAAGACAATATGATATGTTGTAATTTTTGATATTTCGTGATTTAAGTAGAAATACAAGAAAGGACTCTGTTTAATGGACTAGACAAAACATAAATAATATTTTCTAAAAATTCGTATTGAATACACAAGTTATGTATTGTTACAGCTTACAATTTCAAAAAGATTTATTTTCTACGTACTCCATACATTGTTTCTGCTATTAATTATAATACATATATAATAAATTATAAATATACGATTACTCGGAAGAAGTAGTTGCCCTGCTTACTTCAACTTCCTGTTTTTCTTCCTTTTTAATACATTTTAACGACTTTAATTTTATATGTTACAGGGTTTTGACCTGCGTCCTGATATGGTCTCATTTCTTCATCACATACGTGAAGCTTTTGTAAGAATGGGTGATCAGAAGGGTGCTAGACGAACAGAAATGGAAATTGGCAGACATAAAATGAGAACTCGACGTTAATATATTTACTACAATGTATATAGGCTTATGTACCTGATTTTTAAAATACATAACTTTCAAATATTTAAAATACAGGTGATTCTATGTATGTTTTATGAAATAATAATAAAAAAGCATTTCAACAATATGCGTATTAAAATAAACATGTCTGAAATTAAAAGATAAAAAATGAAAATAACTGTATCACTAATGACAGAACTCCCGACTTCTCACGAACATGAGAAACTACCACTAATACTAAAACTCGAGATAATTCGTACATACGTCAGAAACTGTACCACTATTTATACAAATCACGGCTTATATACAACTCGCGGCTTATATACAACTCACAGCTTAACAACTCACGGCTTATATACAACAACTCACGGCTTATATATAACAACTCACGGCTTATATACAACTCACGGCTTAAATACAACTCGCGGCTTATATACAACAACTCACGGCTTATATACAACAACTCACGGCTTATATATAACAACTCACGGCTTATATACAACTCACGGCTTATATACAATAACTCACGGCTTATATACAAATCACGGCTTATATACAAATCACGGCTTATATACAACTCGCGGCTTATATACAATAACTCACGGCTTATATACAAACCACGGCTTATATACAACTCACGGCTTATATACAATAACTCAAGGCTTATATACAAATCACGGCTTATATACAACTCGCGGCTTATATACAACAACTCACGGCTTATATATAACAACTCAAGGCTTACATACAACTCACGGCTTATATACAATAACTCACGGCTTATATACAAATCACGGCTTATATACAACTCGCGGCTTATATACAATAACTCACGGCTTATATACAAATCACGGCTTATATACAACTCGCGGCTTATATACAATAACTCACGGCTTATATACAAATCACGGCTTATATACAACTCACGGCTTATATACAATAACTCACGGCTTATATACAAATCACGGCTTATATACAACTCGCGGCTTATATACAACAACTCACGCCTTATATACAACAACTCACGGCTTATATATAACAACTCACGGCTTATATACAACTCACGGCTTATATACAACACACGGCTTATACAATAACTCACGGCTTATAATACAACAACTCACGGCTTAAATACAATAACTCACGACTTATATACAACAACTCACGGCTTATATACAACTCACGGCTTATATACAACAACTCATGGCTTATATACAACAACTCACGGCTTATATACAACAACTCATGGCTTATATACAACTCACGGCTTATATACAACAACTCACGGCTTATTTACAACTCAAGGCTTATATACAACAACTCGCGGCTTATGTACAGCAACTCACGGCTTATTTACAACTCACGGCTTATATACAATAACTCACGGCTTATATACAAATCACGGCTTATATACAACTCGCGGCTTATATACAATAACTCACGGCTTATATACAAATCACGGCTTATATACAACTCATGGCTTATATACAATAACTCACGGCTTATATACAACAACTCATGGCTTATATACAACAACTCACGGCTTATATATAACAACTCACGGCTTATATACAACTCACGGCTTATATACAACACACGGCTTATATACAATAACTCACGGCTTATATACAACAACTCACGGCTTATTTACAACAACTCACGGCTTAAATACAATAACTCACGACTTATATACAACAACTCACGGCTTATATACAACTCACGGCTTATATACAACAACTCATGGCTTATATACAACAACTCACGGCTTATATACAACAACTCATGGCTTATATACAACTCACGGCTTATATACAACAACTCACGGCTTATTTACAACTCAAGGCTTATATACAACAACTCACGGCTTATGTACAACAACTCACGGCTTATTTACAACTCACGGCTTATTTACAACAACTCACGGCTTATATACAATAACTCACGGCTTATATACAACAACTCATGGCTTATATGCAACAACTAACGGCTTATATACAACAACTCACGGCTTATATACAACAACTCATGGCTTATATACAACTCACGGCTTATATACAACAACTCACGGCTTATATACAACAACTCACGGCTTATATACAATAACTCAAGGCTTATATACAACAACTCACGGCTTATTTACAACAACTCACGGCTTATTTACAACAACTCACGGCTTATATACAATAACTCACGGCTTATAAACAACAACTCACGGCTTATATACAACTCACGGCTTGTATACAACAACTCATAGGGTATATGCAACAACTAACGGCTTATATACAACAACTCACGGCTTATTTACAACTCACGGCTTATATACAACAACTCACGGCTTATATACAACAACTCATGGCTTATATACAACTCACGGCTTATATACAACAACTCACGGCTTATATACAATAACTCACGGCTTATATACAACAACTCACGGCTTATATACAATAACTCACGGCTTATATACAACAACTCACGGCTTATATACAACAACTCACGACTTATATACAACTCACGGCTTATATACAACTCACGGTTTAAATACAACTCACGGCTTGTATACAACAACTCACGGCTTATATACAACTCACGGCTTATATACAACTCACGGTTTAAATACAACTCACGGCTTGTATACAACAACTCACGGCTTATATACAACTCACGGCTTAAATACAACTCACGGCTTAACATCAAGATTCTGTTCCGCTAATGAATATACACTATATAAACTTTGCATTTATATCAGAAATTATACCAATACCGGTACGATGATACAAAGTCGGACGATAATTAAGACGCTATTACTAAGACTATATATTCATATAGCAAGAGACATCAAGAAAACGACATAAGAAGTTCAAATAAAACAAACATACCAGTCCTTGTCCAGATCACAATTCCAAAAACAACATTAAAGCGTTGAAAGCTAGCAAAATTAGTTATACATGTAAACTTCCATAAAGAAAGTGAGGCCGGGTGCTCCGGATGGGAAAGCACCTCCTGTCTAGCTAGCTACACCTGTCACGTGCAAGTCAAATGAGAATACCGACCATATAATGAACGAATCCTCCATATGTTTTAAATTCCATTTACTAGTCTAAAGAAAGGAGGCTTATAAACAGTGGTTCAATATGTTTTTGTTTTATTGCCTAAACTTATTAGCTTTTTTGTATCATTAACTTCTTTGTTTCGTGTTCAGGTTATCTTGGCTGCTGTTAAGATAATTGGCCAATGCCATGTTTCTTGCTTAGGTTCCCTTGACTACTGTGGATGTTTTTTGGTCACATATTTTCTCATTGGAACATGTGCATCTACATGTGATAAGTGATATAATTGTATAATGCGCTTGAAAAACACAAATGACAACCACGAGAGGGCATTAGCTCAAAATATAAAACAAAAAGGTTAACAATGAAAAAAAGGGGACATACTCATTTAGACACAGTGTGGGCCCCACTCGTCTTTCGTGTACACTAGAAATAACAGCAAAATTGTGTTATAGCGAGTTTTACGTCACGTATATCTGTAGTGATGACTGTAAAATGTTATAACCAAGGATTTCAAACACAACTCTTTTTATTTTAATTTATTTAATTTAATTTTATTTATTTACAATTCTTTTTCTTAATATAAGTAGGACAAATCTGACAGGCGTGTTCTTGGATATCTGACCATTTGTAAATATAGATATACTTTTGTCTACGATTATCTTTTCTCTCTCTAAACATCATATACGGAATGGGAAAATTAAATGGCTCTTCCAGTATGTTTACTTGGTAAAACTTTCCTGTTACAATATTGATGTTACGATTGTTTGCCGGGTACGACCCGATAAGAAGATAATTAAAATCTAAATGGATTAGGTTTTCAATTGCAAGACAGCCATCTTTTAATGACATGTGTTGTAACACGTCCCTGTTCAAAACCATGTCTGTTTTTCCTACCGATGGAATGTACGATACCAAGTCAGCCTTATAGATTGATACTCTTCTTTCATTGGTCCATTTTTCTCTCAGTTGTCTGACGACCGATTCTGTTATATCCATACCGACGTACCGAAAATGGGGATTAAATTCCCAGATCGATTTGAGAAATAGTTCTGTCCATAACATCACTCCACATGGTATATCTACCATATTTGATATATTGTAACCTTTCACAAACCTATACAGATGGTACCGTAATTCAGAGGTGTATTGTGGGGTCGAGCCCGATCCTGAACCATTGTGCCATCTATGTGAATGGTAAATATCCTGAAATACTTTGGCTCTATCAGGATCTGGCATTAAGTCGTTATCCAGTCCAATAATTCCTGTAAATAAATATAACAGATTAACTGAAAAGTGTACAATAGGCGATATATGTAACATTACAGAAAAACAATAAATAAAATATTAAACGCGGCAAGAATTCCGCTACTGCTTATAAAACTTTGAGTTGGTACGGAGACTGATTTGACCTTGAAACTTTTAAACTTTGATAAATTTAAAAAATGAAAAGTGTTTAAGTATGTATAACTAGTGAATACCTTATCTGCAAACATTTTCCTTATTTTTATTTCCTACTAATAAAACTGTATATTTAAAATATTTTCAATCTGTTTTCAACATAATAAAGAAGAGTTGTCATTTAGGTTCCCTCTTTTTCCTGCAAAGATCCTTTGGACTGCAGAAACTCGTGTGTATATAAAATGTATTTGTCAGTAACCCACTTATTATATCACGAGTGATTGAGGGAAGTACACTCATTTGTGCCTTTCATTAAAGTTTTAAATCTGAAAAAGCATAAAACTACGAAATCAAGGCATTTTAAATATCTTAATAATAAATTTTACGTACAATAATTGGTTCGTAATGTCAAAGGAAGTCCTACCAAAATGAGATAGGAAATAAAAATCTATCTCACTCATTTTGGTATATATATATATAGAGAGAGAGAGAGAGACAGAGAGAGAGAGAGAGAGAGAGAGAGAGAGAGAGAGAGATCAGTCTATATGTAAAATATAAAAGCATTAAAATATATGTACAACTGTGTTTAAGGTATTCCCGATTTTTAAACTATTTAAAAGCTAAGTATAGCATACCCACTCATCTATATCATTCTTTTGAATTATGTATATGTAAATATATGGTAAAAAAATGCAGTCATAGAGCGCTTCACGCTAAAATTGTTTTCCAATTTTGATAAGATCTTATGTTTATTAAACATAAAAAATATAATCCATTGTATGAGAACAGATTTAATACATGTAAGAAACGTTAGAGAAAGTTAATTCTGGTTTCGGGTACTTTATATTAAGAAATTCAAAAAAAAAAAAAAAAAAACAAAAAAAAAAAACAAAAAAACATTTGACTCCTTGTCTTTTTTATCTATTACAAGGGTCTGAAAATTTAAATGTGAACCTTTCATAGGTTAATATTTTTCTTATCAATGCCTTATATAAACGTGCATAAAAATCCTACCGGTTAGGGCTATAGACAAGATAAATCAGCTATCCTTTATGTTTAGTGTTTAAATCGTGAGTAAAGTGTTTAAGTCGTGACTAGGTGTTTAATTCTAATACAAGTTTTTTAGTAATGACTAAAACGTTTAAGTAATGACTAAAGCGTTTAAGTGTGACTTAGGTGTTTAGGTCATGCCTAAAGTGTTTAAGTCATGACCAAAGTGTTAACTTGTGTCTAAAGTGTTCAAGTCTTGACTAAAGTGTTTAAGCCATGAATAAGTGTTTGCGTTGCGGCCAACGTGTTTAAGTCATGACTAAAGTGTTAAGTCGTGACTAAAATGTTTTAGTCGTAACTTAGCGTTTAAGTCGTTAATAAAGTGCTTAAGTCATGACTTAGTGTTTAATTCATGATTAAAATGTTTTAGTCGTGACTTAGTGTTTAATTCATGACTAGTGTTTAAGTCGTGACTAAAGTGTTTTAGTCTTGACTTTAGTGTTTAAGTCATGAATATTCTAAAAAACTTTTCTGAAAGTTAAAGGAAGAAATTAAATGATTAGTAATTTTAATTGACATATTCTGGACTTCTTCTGCCAAATTAAAAACTCTAACGACTGAACAGAAATTAAAATGAAGTTAACCAATCAGTTATCAAAATATATTTTAAGTTTTTGGATTAAATACCAAGATGATAAAAATAATTAAGCAAATAACTCATAATATTGTAACAATGTGTATTCATCATTTACAATTTTATATACCATGATATCCAGCAAGTTCAAAGTAATTATATGTTACATACCCAGTTTGAACACACAGATACAAAATAAGAAAATTGTTCCCAAAGCAGCCACTTTAGGGCTTACACCAAAAATCCGCCTCATGATCCAATGATTTTAAACACCTAAGTCATATCCGTCAAACTATTAAATATGTATTTATACTCGTGTTGTACACGTGATTACTGTTGTGAATGCTGCTACAATGTCATGCCTGTATGTATAAATCAATAAACTGATAAATTATGATTGCAAAAAAACTATTTGCAGACCTACGATTTCGTTCCACCTTCCGCCATGTTGAACATTGATACAACGGAAATATTGATAGTATGCACGTATTCACTCTTGTTGCGCTCTAGATCTTTTAATTTCATTTTAAGTGCTACCCAACAAACAAATCATCTATTTTTAGTCACAGATGTTCATAAGATGTATCGATATGAATAATTTTTATGGTACCGTAACCAAATAAGTATTTTTATTGGTAATGTAAAGTGATTAGCAGTAACAAAATAAATAGTGTTTCCTGTTGTCTTTAGCAAATGAGGTTGGTAGTTATAAATTTTTAGTATCTGATTTTTCTTGTTCCTTAGCCGAGTTCGAACGCGACCGGTGACGTGAAATTTTTATTTATTTATTTATTTATTTATTTATTTATTTATTTTAATTTTCAATTAGATTTTTTTCTCATCGTGCCTTGATTCACTTGAATTGTGACCATTGTGAATTTTTCTTGGTTGCCCTAGTTGTTTTATCATTGACTTGTATTGTGACGTGTTCTTTGTTTTGTTGGTTGTTTTATCATTGACTTGTATTGTGACGTGTTCTTTGTTTTGTTGGTTGTTTTATCATTGACTTGTATTGTGACGTGTTCTTAGTTTTGTTGGTTGATTTATCATTGACTTGTATTGTGACATGTTCTTTGTTTTGTTGGTTGTTTTATCATTGACTTTTATTGTGACGTGTTCTTAGTTTTGTTGGTTGTTTTATCATTGACTTGTATTGTGACGTGTTCCTTAGCCGAGTTCGAACGCGACCGGTGACGTGAAATTTTTATTTATTCATTTATTAATTTATTTATTTATTTTAATTTTCAATTAGATTTTTTTCTCATCGTGCCTTGATTCATTTGAATTGTGACCATTGTGAATTTTTCTTGGTTGCCCTAGTTGTTTTATCATTGACTTGTATTGTGACGTGTTCTTGGTTGTCCTGGTTGTTTTATCATTCACTTGTATTGTGACGTGTTCTTTGTTTTGTTGGTTGTTTTATCATTAACTTGTATTGTGACGTGTTCTTAGTTGCCTTGGTTTTTTTTATCATTAACTCGTATTGTGACGTGTTCTTTGTTTTGTTGGTTGTTTTATCATTGACTCGTATTGTGACGTGTTCGTTGTTTTGTTGGTTGTTTTATCATTGACTTGTATTGTGACGTGTTCTTTGTTTTGTTGGTTGTTTTATCATTGACTCGTATTGTGACGTATTCTTGGTTGCATTGGTTATTTTATCATTGACTCGTATTGTGACGTGTTCTTTGTTTGTTGGTTGTTTTATCATTGACTCGTATTGTGACGTATTCTTGGTTGCCTTGGTTATTTTATCATGGACTTGTATTGTGACGTGTTCTTTGTTGGTTGTTTTATCATTGACTCGTATTGTGACTTATTCTTGGTTGCCTTTGTTATTTTATCATTGACTTGTATTGTGACGTATTCTTGGTTGCCTTGGTTATTTTATCATTGACTTGTATTGTGACGTGTTCTTTGTTTGTTGGTTGTTTTATTATTGACTTGTATTGTGATGTGTCCTTTGTTTGTTGGTTGTTTTATCATTGACTCGTATTGTGACGTATTCTTGGTTGCCTTGGTTGTTTTATCATTGACTCGTATTGTGACGTATTCTTGGTTACCTTGGTTATTTCATCATTGACTTGTATTGTGACGTGTTCTTAGTTGTCTTGGTTGTTTTATCATTGACTTGTATTGTGACGTGTTCTTAGTTGTCTTGGTTGTTTTATCATTGACTTGTATTGTGACGTTTTCTTGGTTGCCTTGGTTATTTTATCATTGACTTGTATTGTGACGTATTCTTGGTTGCCTTGGTTATTTTATCATTTACTTGTGACGTGTTCTTGGTTGCCTTGGTTGTTTTATCATTGTCTCGTATTGTGACGTATTCTTGGTTGCCTTAGCTACTGTTACGTTTATGATTGATTGATTGTTTTTATTTGGTTTTACGTCCCAGTCAAGAATATAACACTTATATCGAGAAATCACCAGCTATAGGTTATGTGGTCGAAATTTTTACCTTTGCAGTGCTCTTATGACAATGTGTAGGTAGGGTTCTTTAGCGTGCTAGACCAACTGTGATACGTTAATTGGTTTTTAAGTTCTTCTCTGAAGAACCCCGTAACTTTCATTTTTTAATGCCGAGTGCATGGCAAATAAGAGTCATTACCATTTTTTAAGTCTTGGTTCGAAACCAAGTTTCAACTGCAAAATTCATTTTTATAGAAATCAGTCAGTGCTGTCTAAAACTGACCATTACTATGATATCCATGGATAAGGTAACTTGGATTAACCAGCACTGAGCTGCAAAATCTACTCTTGCTTAAAATGTAGGCTGTCCACTTTTACCAACATGTCGATCAATTGGATTGCTTTGTATCTTTATATATATCGTAAGATGAACATACTTGTCTAGTGATCAATCATTGACAATTAATGGTTCGAACCCTTTAAAAACGCTAAAACTCCACCACTGGGCCAGATTCAGTGTCTGTTCAGGGGTTTGTTCATTACTCTCAATGATTTGTTATTTTCTTATTTCGTTCGTTTTGTGTTGTAAATACTCATTGGTAACTGTTTAGTATGTGTTGCCAGCAGCAAGTCGTTTAAACCTGATGTCGATAACAAACTCTTTGTTTCCATGAAATATATCCAAACAAACTCGCATCGTATCACAAATGTGAATCGTGTTGCCAGTTTTACAAATTGATAAATTAAAAATTTTGACCGGAAAAAGACTTTATGAATCATTTATACAAAAATACTTATTGTACTGTAACAGATGCTCTATAAAATTGTTTAATGGTTCTGTGAAAATTATTGTATTAAAAACGATTAACCTACAAGAATTAATAGTAAAAAGAAATATCATAAATAATTCTTATATCCTTTCTCTTTATATTTATATACGTATATGTATGTAGACCATTGTAGCAGTGTTGCGCTTTATGCTCATAGATCATTGTATATACAACCAAAAATATAGCAGTGTTATACATTTGCATATTCATAAACAAACATACCGGTCTATGTACAAATCACAATCCACAATTCCTAAAGCAAAGTAAAAACTGACAAAATTCAGCTAAACGCGTGAATTTCCGGGGAAGTGATACTGGGTGCTATGGAAGGGTATGCACCTCCTGTGTTGCTAACTTCACCCGCCACGTGCAAAAACAAATTTTGAGAATGAATGTAACATTGGACTAAAAAAATCTTAACAATACATGATTTAATGATATTTATCACTTAGGTCAGAATTACTTAGACTGCAATTTTCATTTGGAAATGGGTCATCATTCCACCTGCTTGTTTATATAGGTAAATAATAATTACTGGTTAAAAAAGTAAGTAACATAAAAGGAAGAGACGACAGATGATATGTTTGTAAATGAAATTAAAACCAATAATTAATCAATATTTAAAACCTTTTGTTGAGATGTTACAATTTGACTGGCAGTTCTGTATAAAAAGAGAAAGAAAAAAATCTACCATTCTCTGTATACACTTTTTGACTATAAATATACTACATTTATACCAGTATATAGCTGTGTGTAAAACTAGTTCATATTTAAGGTTCGATTTGAAATTCCTTGGTCAAACTGGCTTTGATGCCGCCCTGTTACATAAAATTGTTTGAATATTTGTTGTTTTGAATATACATATGTCAATCGCAAAATTTGCCAGTTTAAAATCCCCTTATTTTGAATCACCGCCACTTATAGATATTTTTTGGGAAAACTGAACTAATAATCAGTTATCGCACCTCATGATGGCGTCTTTCTTTTTCAAAAGTGATTACTATTATTGGTATTATAGCTTAGCTTAAAACCGATTTAGAAATGAATTCAGATTCCCACATTGTATTCCACTCTGTTACTGTATAGGATCTTATAGAAGCAATACCAATCTGTATTGTAAATGTCAATATATTTTGATGTTATCTGTTCTGTCATGTGCTGATTTTGAATTTCTATTAAAATAATGCATTCAAAATCTATCTATCTATCTATCTATCTATCTATCTATCTATCTATCTATCTATCTATCTATCTATCTATTATCTATCTATCTATCTATCTATCTATCTATCTATCTATCTATCTATCTATCTATCTATCTATCTATCTAATTATTTATTGATTTTTGTTTATCTATTTTTCTACCTGCATGAAATTCTCGGTTAAAAAATTTGTCACTTTTTTTTCCACAGGGGTTGGTTTTCTATGGACACCCTGGCTTCCACCGCCGTTCTGAGAAATGATCGACTACGAATTACTAAAAGATTTTTGCATGGTATGAAACATTATTACTATATCCTTATCATATTTTATCCTGTGCTCGTGTTCCAGTCAATTGCAGAAAATACAACTACAAAAGGGTGCGCTAAGAAAGATGGAAGGTCTGTGTAGTTTAATACAACAGCAATGGCGGCGTCCATGAGAACGTGCGTGCTTTTCAAAGACATCAGAATTGCAACGACATTCTCAAGAAGATGGACACAATTCAACAATTTAGGCTGTGATAGAAAGTGTCATCTTCGCTGTTTTGGTAAGATTTTTTGGTATAACTTGAGTAAACAAACCTATTCGGTTGCATCTTACAATGCGCCTAATTTTTCGGGGGGGGGGGGGGGGGGGGTGGGGGTGGGGTGGGGGGGGGGGGGTTGTTAAAATAATTAGAATAGGATTTTCGACATTATTTATTCAGTTTAATTTCTTTCAGATCTAATCAGTTGAAATACTATGGTTAGCCTCGTTGACTCCGTAGAGCATTGAATTCTGTAACTTACTTTATACACGGTCTATTGTAAGTGTTAGCACTTGTATTGACCGGATTTTAATTTTATGTTTCTTAAATTCTTGATATTTTTTTCTGGATTGCGCTTTAAAATATATCTTTCTTATTAATACTAATGAAAAATGTTTCATAGCTGAAAAATGGTAATGTATTTGCACCTTAACTAAAATACTGACTATGTACAATTCGAAAACTTGAAGAATTTATTGACAAACTGAATTAAACTTCGACTCTTTAATCCTCCACTCTTCGTTCAATTTAGATTTAAATGCATTCAATGTGTCTGACTCTACAGCATCATTAGATAGCGAATTCCAGTCGTTTATGATCCTATTGGCAAATGAGTTTTTTCTACAGTCCAACCTGCAGTAGTCCTTTATAATTTTTTTCTTGTTACCCCTAGTGATTTTCTGGACATCCATTTTAAAGAATTTATGTATGGGCAGTTTGTCAATCTGTTGTATTATTCTATAAGTCTGGTTCATGTCGGTTCTTTTGCGCCTGTATTGCAGCGTTAGGAGTCCCAAAATTAGGAGTCTTTGGTTATATGAAAGATGTTTCAAACTGGTAACTAGGCGAGTCGCTCTTCTCCTCACGTTTTCTATAGTGATGATATCTTTTTATGTATAGAATTCCATATAGCACTTGCATACTCTAGGTGGGGTCTTATAAGGGATTTATACAGTGGTAAAAACATATCAATGTCCATGTACTCAAATGATCTTTTAATAATTCCAATAGTTCTATTCGCTTTGTTTACGCAGGATGCTACATGGTTAGTAAACTTCATTGTTTCATCCATAATAACACCCAGGTCCCTCTCTTGGGTAGTTGGTTTGATATTAGCCACTCCCCCTGCAGTTTGTAGGGTATAATCATGTTTGATATTGTTGTGACCTAGATGTAAAACACTACATTTATCTTGATTGATTTCTAGCTGCCATTTCCGAGACCAGTCTTCCAACTTATTGATGTCCTTCTGTATTAAATCCACATGGTTTTGATCATTAGCTGGTCCATATAACTTAGTATCATCAGCAAATAGTTTAACGACTGAATTCAGATGATTAGGCATGTCATTAATATAGATCAAAATAATGTTGGTCCAAGTACACTACCTTGGGAGACACCACTTTTCACTGTTGTCCATCCAGAAAAATTTCCATTGACTGATGCTCTTTGCATTCTATTGTTCAAATATTCCCCTATCCATTTCAATATATTTCCATCTATACCATATTTCTGCAATTTAAATAAAAGGCGTTTGTGTGGAACTTTATCGAATGCCTTTTTAAAATCGAAATATATTATATCTATACTATTACCCTGGTCTAACATAGCTGTTGTATCTTCTATTACTTCCAAGAGTTAGGTAATCGTTGATTTTCCTTTCCTAAATCCATGCTGGTGGTTGGATAATATATTATTTGTATTTAAATAAATCATAATTTTGTCCTTTATGATAGACTCCAATATTTTAACCACCACAGATGTTAAACTTATTGGGCGATAGTTTTCTGTTTTCATCTTATTTCCTTTCTTGAAAATTGGTGTAACATTGGCATTTTTCCAATCTAGTGGTAATAACCCTTCTTGGATTGATTTATTGAAGATTATATTTAATGCCTCACAGATCTCATCACGGAGCTCATACAATACTCTTAGATGCATGTTATCAGGCCCTGGTGTTTTACTTACGTCAAGTTTACACAAATAAACTTCCTCAAATGACACATCTAGTTCCCCAATACTACTGTTATTACACTCGATTTCTAATGGTGGTATAAGACCAGCATTTTCCTCTGTGAAAACACTAGCAAAAAACTGGTTTAGCAATTCTGCCTTATCTTTATCATCCGTAATAGTGATCCCATTATCTGTTGTCAGGTTACCTATGCCAGTGAAAATCTTGGATTTTGATCGAATGTATTTCCAAAATCCTTTATTGTTTCTTTTCAAGTCTTGCACTATCTTCTTTTCAAAATTGCAACTGATTTTCTTAATTCCAAAGTAGCTCTATTTCTTGCGTCTTGATATTTTTTTAAATTGTCATTGGTTTTGGAGAATATATATTTTTTCCAGCAAGACCGTTTTTTATGAATAAATCCTAATGCCACCCGTGGGAGGTTCTTTGCTTTCGATTTGGATTTTTTTTGCACACTGGTATATACTTCTTCACTCTATTGTTAATTATATCGGCAAATACAGTCCAAGCTTCTATTGCATTTTTTTCACCTAATATATCACTCCAGTTGATTCCTGAAAGACTCTCCCTCATAGATTCATATTTACCTTTGTAGAAATTATGTTTCTCTGTTGCTGTCTCCTGTGGATTGGAATATAACACCATGTTGAAGATGTTTGATATGTGGTCACTTTTTCCTAACGGGTTGATTATATTAATAATCATGTCCTCTTCGCTGGTGAATACCAGGTCGAGTAATGATGTATTTTGATTAATTCTAAACCTTGTCGGCCAGGATATGTGCTGCGTAAAGTTAACATCTCTTATACATTCCAAGAATTGGTAAGATGTACTCATTTCACTACATTCATACTCATATCAGACCAATCTATATCCCGCATATTGAAGTCTCCTGCTATTAGTATATAAGATCCTTGTTTTGATACTTTGTTAAATAATTTGACCAAGTTTTTATCATTCGCCGTGGAACTAGATGGGCTTTATAGACACGCCCAATAATTAGTCGGTCATTTCCACATAAATTTATTTCACACCATTTTACTTTCCTTAAAACTGTATTGGTCCATATCTTCTAACCTATTTGCTCTATATATACTTTTAATATAAATAACTACACCTCTTCCTTCATCAACTGTATTTATAAATTCATCGTATTCTGGTATTTGGAGTTCGCAAGGGTCAACTTTACTCAATACATTTTTTGGCATTATTATTGCAGGGTCATACTTTGTTATCATATATGAAAGTTCATCACATCTATTTAAAATACTGTCGGCGTTACTATAGAATACCTTAAAACATTTTTTATCTACATTTAAAAAACAGTTTGCGTTATTCGCCAGTGTTTTTGTTTGCCTAAAATTACTACCGAATAAAGGTAGTTTCCCCTTGAGAAATAAGACTAAAATTTCCCAATTTGACAACTAAAATTCCCCAAAAGGAAACAGTGACACAAAATCAAATAGTTTAAGTTAAATCCAGTTGTCCAAAACTATTCTGACAGACAAAAAATGTTAGATATTGTAACAATATAAAATCTTTGCAGTGAATTTCAAAATTCTGAGTGTAATATGTGACATAAAAAGGGTCCAAATTTTCCCAATCTGAAAGGAAGAAGGTAGTTTTTAAAAACCATAGCAAAATCACTGTTCGCATAACTGTAATTAAAACCTGTTTCCTATTTATTATGATCTCTTATATCAGAGAGTAGGCTATGACTTCATCATCTTCCTGTGAACAAAAACTTAGTTGTGGTAGGGTTTCATCCAAGTTTTCAAAGTTTTTAGCACAGGCTCCCTGGGGAGTGGCTAATAAATTTGTTGCAACTGAGTTAAATTTTGAGGTTCCTTGGTTTCTTAGCTCACCTGAGCACAAAGTGCTCATGTGAGCTATTGGTATCAATAGAGGCAGACCCTCCGTCATCCGTTTGTCTGTCTGTCAACAATTGCTTCAAACAACTTCTTCTCAGAAACCCATCTATAGAACATTGCCTTTCAGATTTGTGTTTTTGGTTGCCATAGCTACCAAATGTAGGTCACAATGACCTACATAGTAAAAACCTAAAAAAATCTTCTTCTCCAAAACCACTTCATTGAGATAAAATCTGATGTGATATTTGGCATCTACGGTGTCTTATATATCAAGTTTGTGAATTTCAATAATTTTTGTGAAAAATTAGGTTACCCATTTTTGCGTTTATTTTTTGTATTTTGTAAATAGTACTTTTTTACAAAAATTACAATAATGAATGAATTTAGGGGAACTCTTTTCACAAACATCATTTTCTTATGTGAAGAAACATATGTTTGACAATTTTCATGAAATTCTGTAAAGCACAAGTCGCTTTTTTCGTCCTTTTTCATTTTCAATTCTAGCAACCAAAGGGTCGAGGGTTCAAATCCCAGTGGAGCCACTTTTTTTTTTTATTATTTTTTAATTTTATTTTTTTTTATTTTCTGAATTTTTATGACTTACAATGGTGCATGGAAGAAATTTTTGAATTTTTACTATTTAGGTTGCCATAGCTACATTGACCTAAATAGTTGAAAACCTAAAAAAAACTTTTTCTCCAAAATCACTTCACTGAGATAAAATCTGATTTGGTATTTGGCATCTAAAGCATCTTATAAACCAAGTTTGTGAATTTCAACAATTTTGTGAAAAATTAGGTTACGTGTTTTTGTGTTTATTTTTTATACATTGTAAATAGTACACAAATGTACTTTTTACCAAAATTACAATATGAATAAATTTAGGTGAACTCTTTTTCCTAACATCATTTTCTTATGTGAAGAAACATATGTTTAACAATTTTCATGAAATTCTGTAAAATACAAGTCGCTTTTTTCTACCTTTTTCTTTTTCAATTCTAGCAACCTAAGGGTCGAGGGTTCAAATCCCACTGAGGCCACTTTTTTTTTTTAATTCTGAATTTTATGACTTACAATGCAATGGTGCATGGAAGAGATGTTATGAATTTTTACTTTTTTAATGAATTTTTATTTTTGAAATACATGTGATACTGACATGAAGATTTAGCTAAAACCTTGAATTTTTTTTTTTTTTTTTTTTTTTTTTTTTTTTTTTTTTTTTTGGCTATGTTTTACAAAATCATTGTTTTGTGACATTATTTAAATTAATTGAACAATTTTTTAAAAATAATTTGCAGTTGAATTTTACCTTTTTTTTTTTTTTTTTGAAATATTTGAATTAATGTGTCAAATCTGTAAAGTCTTTAATCCGGATCTGAAAATTCCTCATGTGAGCTTTTGTTATGGATAGGAACTCTGCCATCCATCCATACATCCATCAAAAGACTTCTTCTCAGACACTACTGGTCACATTTCATTCATATTAGTCAATAGCACCGTTAGACCATTGCCATTCTCATTTGTGTTTCTGGTAGCTTTGGCTACTAAAAGTAGGTCACGGTGACCTATATAACTAAAAACCAAAACAATAAAAATTATTTTATCTGAAACCACTTCTATTGAGGCAACATGTTATGAATTACCAGGTATTATCAAGACATACCAGTTACATTTAAACTCAGGTGAGCAAATTAGGGCCATCTTGGGCCTCTTGTACTAACTCTAGTGTTAATACTTTTACCTATCATAATGACTTTTTTACGTTTCCCAGAGCCGGATATTCTCAGTCATACAGGAGTTCTTGGTGTACTTCGATTGACTAACTTGTATTTGTTATCTTCAAAAGTTGAGTTTTGGACCCTACTAGTGGGATTCACATCCTGTCCTTTGATGTATTTATCGGATCTGGTGTCCTGTATAATCCTTTCTTGTCTTATGATAAGTCTCTCACCATTAATATTATTTCTTCTTCTAGTTAACTCTTCTCTTAACTTTTTATTTTCCATGCGTTCTTCTACAGTCAGATCTTTGAACACGATGATATTCCTACACTCTTCCTGATCTGTCTGGCTAATTTTTTTACAGTTGTCAAGGATTGTTGTCCTATCCTTTTTAGTATCAAATACCAGTTTCATTGGGCGACTCTTAGATCGTGGGTTACCAAATCTGATGATTTGTTTCAATTTGGGAGCTTGTACACCCATTGTATGACATAATTTATTGAAAATATTAAGATCATCTTGTACTTTACTTCCTGCTGTGCGACTACTGCTTTCGGGCACATTAAACATCATTAAATTCATTTCTCTTCGTTTTCTGTCTTCATGTTCCTTTATTCTTCTATCAATGTTACTAGTTAAATCTTGATTTATCTCATCCATGGCACTCAACTTAATTTCTTCAATTTTATCAGAGAGATTAGACTCAATATCTGTTACTCATGTTTCTAAATTTTCAAATCTCTTCTCGGTATTAGAGTGGATTTGATCAAGAGTTCTTTCCATTTTTGAAAATTTTTGGAGGTTGTATTAACAGTAACTACATGTCCACATAAAAGTATCTAATACAACGCTATTGAGCATGTTGTGTACTTCTTTACTCACATTACTACATTTTAGACAAAACCAATGTTCGGATATTGCACATAAGATGGGGTCTTGTTTGTCACCAATGGGAAGATCACATTTTGGACAGTTAGTAGTTTCCTTACTCTCCCTTCTTGGACGCTTCTCTGTGGGTTTTACTATATCTATATTTGTACTCATTTTTTAAAATTTTTGTTTTTATTTATTTTTTTTTATTTATTTTTTTTTTTTAATTCTATATCTTTATAACTAGTCCTATATGTGGAGCTGCCCGAAGTGTAGAAGATAAGATCTGTATGTACAGAGAAGGTAAAACTGTAATCCTATCCACTAAGTAGTACTGGATATATGTAATAAGACTTTATATCTGTCTATAGATAGGTAGGGAGGCAAAACTGTATTGCCATCCTCTGGTTTTACTTAATAATTTAGTTATAAGTCGATGGCAAAGGCCAAAGCTATATATAACTTATTTTCGTAGGTAGTACCGAGTTGACACAATATAAATCTATATCTATCTATAGGGGAGGCAAAACTGTATTGCCGTCCTCTGGTTTCAGTTTATAATTAAATTATTCTCAATGCAATCTTCTTGTACGTGAGTATATATCATTAATACAACAATAAATACATCGGGATAGTAGGCTACGTAAACCTATTTTACATAGGTGGGCACAAGGTTACTCTGAATCTATCTGTAGGGGAGGCAAAACTGTATTGCCGTCCTCTGGTTTCAGTTTATAATTTAAATATTCAATATTCACTCTTCTTGTACATAGGTTGAGTGTATATCATTAATATAAAAAATGATAAATACACCAGGGGATAGAAGGCAAAACTGTATTGCCATCCTAGTTAATAAGGATATTCTTGGCTATGGATTCACTGATACACATTAAGATTAAGAAATCTGAGGTACCGATTGGTGCTAAACACACTGCTTAATGTTAGTATCAATAGCAATCTCTTATTAGTTTATTGATCCTGGCTGCCCAGACTCTTGATAAAAATTGATTAGGATGAATTCCGTCAATGTACATAGATGTATTTAAGGATATCCTTAATTGTTTTCCTCGGTTCCTCCTTTTTTTCTGTACGTCACAACTAAAGCCAGGTGAAGGGGATGGGTTTATGTATCTGATGACTCTATTTACAAATTTCACTTGTTCAAAAAGTAGCTTATCTTGTTGCCTGTATATAAATAGATCCTGTGTCGAAACAATAAATTTAGTTTGCGAGTTCCATTTTTCCACAGAATAAGGTGGAATTCCCAGTATGGTTAGATTAATCCTTCTGTAATCTGATACTAATCTATATAGTCCCTCCAATTTTATTTGAATAGCAATTAAGCATTCCTGTAAATTATTAAAGCTAAGTTTAAGTTCCCCACTTTGTGATTTCTTTGTCAGGTCACATGTTCTGGCCCAAATGTAAACATTAACTCTGTCTGTTAACTTGATTTTCCTAGTGTTCAAAAGATTACGCAGAACACTATGACAATCATCCAGATCATGACCACCTTTGTAATGGACTTCAGCGAGAGGGCCATTCTCGGGATTACTAATGTTTAGATAATGTCTAACATATCTGCCCTTACTATCGCTTATTACAATTGCTCTCCGAGTTTGACCTCGATTTGGTAAACGGTCCAATTCGGTATCAATTACCCTTTGTAACTGTGTATGCGACATATATATACAACAAGGGATCGTTAAAAATATCATTAAATATAACTGAAAATAAAGTTTGTATAGTTATTTGGGACTCTATGGTAAATTACGGAAAAATATCACGATGAAATTCAATATGGCTGCCATCCATCTTCCACATGGTTCGTACGTAAATAAGAAAATTTGTGCCGTGGGCGATTTTATCGATAAGAAAAGACTGGAAAAAGCACAACCCAGCAAAAAATAGCAGTAAACAACTAAAAATGACCAAATTTCAAATATGATAACACCATTTTAGACCCATATTTTCTTGTCTGTTTCTTCTGCTTTGAATTTGGCGTCCATTTTCCAGGCATGCACAATCCTGTAAGAAAGAGAAGTCTGTGGAAGTCGAGTTCTTTCATTGATGCACAACCAATATCACATGTTCCAAAATACATTAAATAATTGATGCATTTGAATATTTGATTATTACAGTTACCACCACCTCTCCAACAAAAACAGTACCTATATATCAAGCTAGACACCACCAGAACTTAACATTACAAAGAACTTTTACTACCTCAAGTTATTTGTGTACAAAAGAGGCTAAAGAAGACCCTATAGTGGTAGAACCTATTATAGAAGATGTCAAAGATGAGTCGTCAACGGCAACAGATGGTGTGGCAGAAGAGGAGGATTATCACTCCATCATCAAAGATACAGAAAGATCTAAAGGTAAAAATTAGTGATTTGTTTTCGTTAAATGGTTTTATTATCCCTGACAAATGTATGGGATGTCTACCAGTTTAACTTAATTTCTTATACCTTTGTTAGGTTCTAGATGACACTAGGAAATGAAAATCTATAGGATACAAAAATGATTATGGGACTGCATGGTTCTCTTGCATTAATAAAGAGTCAGCACTTATTGCAGCATCTTTTTTTATTCTGCCCACAATAAGTAATTGGTGATTGATGAAGCAGTGGACTGACATAAATTTGAATTCATTGATAAATAAGGAAAACTCTTAAATATGAACTATGCAATAATTTATGATTGTTGATAAAAATTTTATTTAACAAAACAAAGTGACTCATCTATAGAACTAACAGGTATTTAGTATATCAGTCCTCTGATGTTTAAAATCCATGCTCTGGTTTGAAATTTTGTTAAAATTTTCATAATTCATTGACTTTTCAGCTGGTCAGACAAAATTTCCTGATACAGCTAGTGATTATTCTTTTAGTCCTGTGGTTGTAGTCTGTAAGCTGCCGTTTTTTGGAGGCCTGACTGTTATTTAATTTTCTGTCTCATTTCCTGTCTAAATGTTAATGCCTATCATTTCCTGTCTAAATGTTAATGACTATCATGTAAACAGATTTTTATAGTAAAGTTTATCTTTATATGTTAGGCTAATCTGAAAAATTAAAATTTGACTAACATTTTCTTTGATTCTGATAGGTCCAGCTGATTCTCATGAATTTAAGGCAGAAACTAAGAAGCTTCTGGACATTGTCGCTAAGTCTTTATACTCAGAAAAAGAGGTAAGGAATATTTTTACTGTTTTTATAAAAGAATATTGACTGAGGCATAAAACACTGTTACAGCTTCTGCACAATTCTAAAACTGTCTGTTTTGTTATAAGTAAAAGAATAATGGCTATGACATAACACAATTACATACCCAATAGTCTTTACCAAATTTGTGATTCTCATGGATATAAGTCTGTTGTAGTATCATTAGTAAGTACCAGGTAAGTTAGTATTTTAGTATTGTAAGTATTTACACCTGTTGCACCTAGTTGTGTCACTAACAGTATAAATTTGCAAACATATACATATGTATTTATATATTATAGGTGTTCATCAGAGAACTGATTTCTAACTCCAGTGATGCTTTAGAGAAGTTAAGATATCTACAAACCACACACTCAGACATCGTAGACAGTGGGGCTCCTCTGGAAATTCACCTGGCTACTGATGACAGTAAAAAGACATTCACTATTCAGGTATATTTAGCTTTTGATCTTATTATGCCAAAACCAATTACATTAATAAAATAGATTAAATATATAAGTAACAAGTAGTTCTGCCATATGCTGCTTTTGAATTTTTATGAAATAATACATTCAAAAGTAGCATACGTCATATGTAGCATATGGCAGTTCAACTTACCAGAACATTCATTTATGAATTCATATAAATATTTTGTTTTCTTCTTGACACTTTCGTCAAATAATGATTCACTGACCTCAAATCACCTGATGATGTAAAGTTGGATATCAGATAAGTGAATTTATTTTCATTAGACCAAACATAATTGTCCCTCAACTGAGATTTACACTTTTCCTTTTTATTATGTTACCATCAATATCCTGTTTCACAAGCTTTTTTTTTCTTTTCACAAGAGTTGCATGCAATAAATTTATAAATCATAGAAATAATTGCTAAGGTACACACAGTTCCAAAATCGAAAGTTTGATTCATAAAACTGTAAATGCTGTGTAATTGCAAAATGTTATCACCTAAATCTCATACAGGGATATACTTTACTTTTTGATACCTTTACAAGTTTTTGAAATTATGCTGTCATGAAATTAAACTGATAGTTGTGTTTATGTAATATTTTGTTTATTAAAACAGGATACAGGTATTGGTATGACCAGTGATGAGATGGTGGAGAATCTAGGAACTATAGCTAAATCTGGATCAAAAGTATGTTAAAACAAATAACAAGATAATTGTTTAAAATTTCTTACCTTGAAAATTTTATTTTAATTTTCTTTTCTTTATATAATCAAGCATTTCAGAAATCTCTACAGTGCATGTAACAAATAATTATATGTAGTTTTGCAGTTTTCTTTATTTAACAAACTGTTTTTCTTTAACTTATGTGCTGTATCACTGTATTTAATCCATCAATCTCTTGTCATTATTATCGGCTTGGAAATTAAGCTCTTACCTTAATTTAAGATTCGAGGTCCTTAATTACAGGACAAACTAAATTTCTGTTAGTGTGGGAAACTGAACCCAGTTTGCAAGTGAGGACAAACAAATTTCTTTAGGGTGGGAATTGGAATCCCCATAATATGATATTTGTTTGGTTTATTTAGCATTGTCATTGAGGACAAGTAACTATAGGGACATAATGTAATTACATGTTGCCATGTGTACATATATTTATTAAAGTCTTCAGTTATTGGATTGTCTCATTTATCTCTCTATCCAATTACAGGCATTTTTAGAATCCCTTGGTGAAGCATCAAATGCAGATGTAAAATCACAAATGATTGGTCAGTTTGGTGTTGGATTCTATTCCTCCTTTATGGTTGCTGATAAAGTTGATGTTTACTCTCAGTCTTATAAACCCAATTCTAAATCTTATAAATGGACATCAGACTGGTAAGTCCCAAATATTATCAGACTGATAAGTCCCAAATATGGACATCAGACTGGTAAGTCCCGAATATGGACATCAGACTGGTAAGTCCCAAATATGGACATCAGACTGGTAAGTCCCGAATATGGACATCAGACTGGTAAGTCCCAAATATGGACATCAGACTGGTAAGTCCCAAATGAACATACATAAACATTAAATATAAAACCTAAAGACCAATCTTAGAACTTTTAGACAGGTGTTCATTTTGATACAATGACCTTAAAACAGTGGTCACTGTAACAAGATTTACTGTAATTCTTCTTAATTGAGCTTGTATTTCAAAATTCCACCTTGAAAACTTGAACTTGTTGCCTTATTGTTTAGACATCAGTGTGTACTTCCAGCACCTTGTTGTTAGTGTGTTATGTTTGAACCAGGGGTCCGGAAACGGTCATATTTGCCGGACATGTCCGACAAAAAATATTTTTGTCCGATGTGAAAAATCATTTGTCTGACATTTTTAGTTAATAGTAGAATTCAGTTAATCGGACACGTAAATAAATATGTTTGTCGGTCATTATTTTACTTGAGTATTGTTTGCTATCACCTGTCAACCGTTTTCAATAAATACTACAGATCTTATAATTAGACTTTTGTTTATTAATCAGTTAGAATCCATGGTCTCAATCTGTTCCTTTTGTTTCATCGTCCGAACCCTCATTAATTTTGTTGTTAAGATGTTTATTGAGTAATCATATTGCTTGACAGACGGAAGCCATAAACAGCTGATAACGAGGGTTGATTCTTGAAGGTCATGGTCGTCGGACTATATCAAAGAGGTTCCACGCGGGATGTCAAATAAGACTACGACGTGCATCGTATGGTCTTGGTTAACTGTTAAGTTATAAAACGTCTAAAAACAATCAAAGAGGTCTCGAAATGAGGTTTAGTAAGGTTCGTGTAACTTCGGAAAAACGAAAATGCACTATTGTCAAATTGACAATAAACAAAGATGGCCATCAAACCTTGTGTCATCAATGCCGACAGTACATAAATCGACACTATGTGGACACATGAGCCTGACCACATGTAACTAAATAACCTCTACGTAGTAGTTAAATCCTTTTAAAAATCTATATGATATTAAAAATTTAAATCTTTTAAATACATCGTCAATACTATTTAATAAGTTTGCTATTCACAACATCGGTTGTGTTTTTTTTTTTTTTTTTTTTTTTTTTTTTCTTTCTTTTTTTTTCTTTTTTTTTTTTTGCTTTACACGGCATCGGTGGTACGATTGCATTGAAAAAATGTCTGACATCCCAGTCAAAGTTTTCCGTAGCCCTGGTTTGAACAGTATTTGTACATGTACGTTTGTGTTTTATATCAATATTTTCCTGTTTACAGTACAGGAAGTTATGAAATTTCAGAAGCAGAAGGTGTTCAAAGAGGGACAAAGATAGTTATACATCTAAAAGGGGATTGTTATGACTTTGCTAAAGAAGATATCATTAAAGGTAAGAGTAACATAAAAGTTTGTGGGAATTCTTTTATACAGTAGTTCACATTCATATAAACATCTAATATTTACTTTTTTCAAGGGATGAGCTCGTTTGTTCTTCTGACTTGTTATTTAACTTTTTTAGCTGACTTCAAAAGTGTGTACTTTGTTTTCAAATTTTGAATCATATACAATTTAAGTTGTGAGTTTCTACATATATCATGTGATATCACAAAATGTTAGAAAGGAACAATTATTTCCATTGAATTTCAAATCCAAAAGTAGAAGTTATCCCCTACTGGGGGTGGAGGGGGTGAAAGAATTAGGGTTTTATATATATATATATATATATATATTTGGTGACGGGGGGGGGGGGGGGGGGGGGGGAATTGCAACCTTAATGTTTTCTGTGGCTTTTATCTCAAAATCTCAAACATTACATGTATATAATTGTATGGTGTGCTGGATACTTCCATTGTGGGTTTAGTCTCTTTGGAGAATATTTGTCAGAAATATTGATGACATTATAAATTGACTATTTTGTAGGTATTAATTCTGATATTTTGTTGTTATTGTTGTTATTTCAGATGTTGTTAAGAAGTACAGTAATTTTGTTGGAGTTCCTATCTACCTTAATGGAAAGAAAATTAATATAGTTCAGGTAAAAAAACAATATATGTTACCTATAAGTATATCAAACCAGTATATGAAATAATCATTTGGTTGCAGATTATTCACATTATCAGTTTTTCAGTCATTCACAAAATATTTCCTTTCATAAGTTCATCATCATCATTAAACATTACTAACATAAGTTATAATAACATATATACAAAGTGACTACAATATCACTGTGAACTAATTAAATTATTAAATACATAACGTATATACAAAGTACAATATGTCGATAATTCTTAAATAGTAACTGACATAGGAAGGATAGCTTGGCAAATGATTCAGTACCCTAAGCGTTAAGATGAATAAGTCTGTTGTAAATAGTCGCTGATTTATAGATGAATCGAAACGATAACTGTAGGCTTCCACCGATTGTCTGTTAAACACATCAAAGGTTTACCAAGTAATATTCTGTACTGCTCATTGGTATCTAATCCGTTGAGCTCTATATATTTAATTGAACACCAAATCTGTCCGTAACCAGAATTCATCTCTAATCTCTAAGAGTGTAATTATTCAATTAAAACATAAAACAATGAAATCATAACTAGTGTTTTTTTTAAATTGATCTATTTTATTATTTTATTTTTTATTTTATTTTATTTTATTTTATTTTATTTTATTTTTTTATTATTTTTTTTTTATTTCATTTCATTTCATTTCTATTTATTTATTTATTTTATTAATATATGTATATACACAAACATTGCTATATATTTATTTATATGTGTTTTACATGTAATTTTTGTTATGTTTTTGTTCAGGCTTTATGGATGATGGATCCAAAAGATATTACTGATGACATGCATGAAGAGTTCTATAGATTTATAGGAAATGTATATGATAAACCTCGATATCACTTTATGTATAAAACCGATGCTCCACTTAATATCAGAGCATTGTTCTATGTTCCAGAGTATAAACCAAGTAAGGTCATTGTTTCTTAAATCTGAGATCAATTTACACATCCTTCTTTTAAATTTATTATGAGTTCTATTTTGTTAATTCTTTTTTAATTGTACAGTGATATGAAAAACATATTCCAAGATGGTCAATTATTTTTTATTTTGACTTTTTTTCTGCCATTCTTTTTGTCTACATTTGTTTAATTATGATCAGTATTCATCTCATGATCTTTTAGAGTCATTTCTTATTATGTGACATTATGTTTCAAATAGGGCTTGTTCAGTGTTCCAATAAATCTAATTTTGATCAGAGTTGAGTAGAGTAATGGTGTTTAACATCCCAGTTAAGAATATTTCACTTATATCACCAGCTACAGGCAAAAGTGCAGAAATTTTGCCTGTGTGTTGCCCTGATGGCATTATACAGCAGGGCTGTTTTTCATGCCAGCCAACCATAACAAGGGACCTCATTTATTTTAAGTTCCCATCCGAAAGAACTGCAACTTTCATTTTGTAATGCTGAGTGCTTGGCAAAAGAACAGTCACTACCCACTTTTGAGTCTTGGGTCAGACCCAATCAGGGTTCAAAACCACGACCTCCCACTTACAGAGCAAGCAATCTACCAATAACTTTGATCAGTTTTTACCATTTTCAGTCTTGCTTCAACCTAGAACAAAGAGGAACAACTATTACAAGTTAACAAATTCAAAAGTTTGTATTTTTCCCACCTTTTTTAAAAGAAATATACAACACATCCATGTGTCATCAATGATGAAAAGTTTAATACAATGTTATATTGTTAATGGTAAATGGATTAATTACATAATTGAGCTGAGTAATAAGTACTTCTTAAAAACCAGTCACAGTAATTATTTTATTTGCACTATCTGTGTTTTGTATTGTAAAAATAGCTAATTTAAAACCTAAGCACAACATCTGCTTTCGTATATTTTTAGCATCTTTGTATCATATTTCCTTTCATAATTACAACATTCTAGGGACAATTTTCTTAAATTAATATGATGTATTTTTGTAAAGCTTTTTTTAACACTCAGCAATCATTGTAAAAAAAAACCTTGAGACTTTACCTTGTTATCTCTTAATATTCTTTACAGACATAAAAAATTAGTAAATGCTTTGAAAATATTCCTTCAATATGATCACAAGATGGCTGACTTGCACTTCCTATTGTACTGGTATACCTTGAAATCGAAAGACTGGGGTTTGAAACACTGGTCTGGTCATAATCATTGAAATACTACTTCCTCAACTGGTGCTGAGCGTTAATAGGACATAGCATTTACTTGTTCACCTGGTGCTAGGATAATGTGACAGGATTAATATGCCTGTGAGCTAGTATTTAAATAAAAATAAGTGAGCTAGCACCAAAAGAAAAGCCCCCCCCCCCCCCCAACTTAACTTGGTAAAGGCACAGATCTTGTGAATACTAGAACTTGTTCTTGTGTTGAACCTTACAGATATTAACTCACTCTAGTCGACATTAACTGAAATTTGCTAAGGGGATGTTGATCAACATGGCAGTAATATATGTGCTACAAATTTTCCAGATATTGAGGCAATACTGCTTTTCTGTATTTATTACAAATTCACTATACCTGGTTTTAAAGATCAGTAACCAATACATTAGATTGTATACATGTTTCTGCCTACTTTTCCAGCCATGTTTGACTTAAGCAGAGAAACAGATGTAAGTGTGAACCTGTATAGTCGTAAAGTTATGATCCTGTCAAAAGCTGACCATATACTTCCAAAATGGCTGCGATTTTTAAAAGGTTAGTAATTTTGTACCATGTCTTTGTAATGAATCTTCAAGTAAATTCTATATTCAAGTGGCTGTAACAATGAAGAAGGTCAGTAGACAAACATCATGGAAAGCAATGAGAAAATTAAATAGTGTAGAAAACCAATGGTATTGTACAAGAAAATTGTAATTAAGGTTCACTAACCATATACCAAATAATTGCTCAATGTTAAAATATTAGTAATGTGTTTGCATACATTTGCAAACAATATGTAAATTTACTGGTCACGTAACATGGTGACTTGTTTACATGACAATGACCTGCCTTCATTTATCTGCACCAGAAATTATTGACTATATGAAAGTGAAAAAATCTTGTTTGGGGTGAAAAACACAATTGTATACTGTGTAATTCATAGATACTCCTGTTAACAATGTGAAGTACAATCTAGCACTATTTATACGTCATCATTGATACCCAGCATTAAGCACACATCTTAGTTACAGAAAAATGCTCCGGAATTAACCGAAAATTTAAAATATTTTTACACCTATGTTTACAATTTGAAATAAATAACAAATTCTGCATATTATTCAACAGTTTTATTATACAACAATTTTAGTATTTTAACATAAATTCACACATAAAAATATACTTGTTAATAGCACTATTCTCACAGGATACATAATACATATCTACAGTTTTTAAAATTTCTTCTCATATCTTTAAAGCACTGAAAGTATAAAATAGCAAAAATATTTTTCAAATAATCATTATAGCACTAAAATCAGCATAGTAAACAAACATAAGTCACACCAAATTGTTAATTCTAGCTGATTACAGACTTCTATGAAACATACAGAAATCATCCACAACAAACTGAGCTAACTGATCACTGTCTCTCTGTTGTCTAGGGCTGCTGTCACTAACCCCTGGCTCTGAACCAGTGCTGACATCTGTCTGTAGAGACTGGACAATAAAGGCAGATAACTTTTGTACTTCTTCTAACTTTTTCTCTCTGTATTGTTGATACACTTTCTTACACCCTCAGCTACAGATTTCCTGGTCAGTAGATGAAGTACCAGAACATGTCGACCTTCTGTGGTTGATGTGAATACTTGTTGATTCAATCTCTCTATCTGACATTCTGAAAATATTAAAATTGAAAATATTTTAAAAATTTGATCTGAAAAATGGTTTGTATTGACATCACAACTTCACAAATCAACATGCTAATTTCTTGTTCTCTAATAATATTGACTGTGGTTAAAGTTCAACCTTTGAAACTATTAACTTATTGCAAATTAACTAATACATAAACTATAAATGGATTTGAAATTAACTGAGAGAGACTATAAAAATTTTACACTGTAGTTAATGTAGCTTATGTTTTATTGATATGTGTATGTATCGACTTTAAACAAAATCTATTTGATATAAATTGATATGTGAAAGATTTGAAAACCTTGAAATGGTTTTATTTTATACAATGATTGTTAAAAAAGCAATCAGATTAAACAAAAATAATACCTATAAAACTTCATTTTAAATTAATAAAAAAATAAATAAATAAAATTTCAATCTGTTTCATTCTGTTGTTTTACACAAGTTTCCCTTATCAATTACAATAAAAATATACAAAAGATGTAGTAACAATGATTTGTATGACCTGTAAATATTGTCATATTTTATAAATGATAAAACAGATAGTGACATAGCTTACCTATAAGTTGTACTTGTGCAGCAGCTTTATCGTGTAATACCAGAAGATTCTTCAAATCTTCAGCAAAACTCAACAACTGACAACTCTCCATTCTGATTATAATGATAATGTAATTTCTGTATAATAGTTAACAATGGTAGACAAGTGCTAGAATGATAGAGACATTATCTAACAGTCTTTTATACCCTGTAGATGATCAATAATTAACACTTATTGTTTGTAATTAGGATTACTAATTACTTAATCAAAGACATTACACCTTTATTTTACCTGAGATCAAAGGTAATTACACTGCTTTGATCTTGTCTTTGTTTACCCCTGATTGCAGTCAACAGGGTGGAGTTTGGCTTGGGGTGCTAATAGACTACCTTTGATGTTTTCCATTGTTTATCACTGATTCATTGATTGTTCATAATTGTCCTTTACTGGGTGGTTCCCAGCTGGGGGTGGGTTGGAATCAAAGGTGAGAAGTTTTCAAGTACTAGAGATCAAAGTGATTTCATTTCATTTCATTTCATTTCATTTCATTTCATTTCATTTCATTTCATTTCATTTCATTTCATTTCATTTCATTTATTTTAAAAAGAACTATTGTAATAAAACAATGAATTAATTGGATTTTTACTGTTCATTCATTTATTTTGTACAATAATTCTTTATTTTATTTGTTTAACTAAATGTTTGTTCATTTATTTATTTATTTTATTTTTTATTTTTTTTTTTTTGTATCAAACAATTACATAGCTACATGGATATTGCAATTATTAATAAACGCATTATTTTATTATTATTGAACTACATGTATTTAAAATTGTTTGTAAAAAAAAAAATCTTGTAGAATGTAACCTTTTTCACTCACTCTCTAAATTGTTCAATATGTTTGTGGTAGAAATCACACTATAATGATAATTGTAAATATTTATTGAAAACAAATAAAATTAAATAAGAAAAAATTTCTCATTAACAGTGTTGGTTTATAATGATTACAATGTTTCATATTCATTCATTCATTCATTCATTCATTCATTCATTCATTTATTTGTTCATTCATTCATTCTTTGATTCTTCCATTTATTTTTTTCATTTTTTTAAATTTGAAAAAAAAATTAAAAATTTGCTTGTAGGTGTTGTTGATAGTGAAGATATACCATTGAATCTAAGCAGGGAATTGTTACAAGATAGTGCTTTAATAAGGTAAGTCCCAGATATTCAAATTATTTTGGATATAAAATGTTGGCATGCTATCAAAATAATGACATAGAATTCCAGTTTTATTCATCTTTTTGTCTCAGAATGATCTAACTAATAATAATAATAATTATAAAAATAATAACAATAATTATAAAAATAATAATACCAATAATTATAAAAATAATAATACCAATAATTATAAAAATAATAATACCAATAATTATAAAAATAATAATAATAATTATAAAAATAATAATAATAATACTTTTAATGATAATAAAAATAATAAAGTTCATTGCTTAAAATACATGTGCATACTCACAGCAAAAACACAAAGATAAATCACGTATGACTGTCACAATAATAATATTACATAAATACAATAAATAGTACAATATCAGTGGATAAACAGGCTATAGCTTGAGTAAAATATTTCTACTTAAGTGCGAAGTACTGTATAATAATTTATCAAGTTTGTTGACCTTGACTAAACTGTAGTTACATGATAACAAAAAGTATAATTTAAGAAGATTAGGCCAGTGGCAAAAGTAATTAGAAAAATATCTGCAACTACTAACTCACTGTATTGGGTGGTACAGGCATGCCTATGGATCAGAGTGACTCTCAGATCCCACTTGAGAAGACCATAGTATAAGAAAATTCAATTCAATTCAAGAATCTTTATTGGCTTTAAACCTATACAGTCTATAGCCACATAAACATCCAAGGTGGCAAATAAAGAGCCTTAATTGAACTTGAATAATTTGGATTTCAGTAATGTATATTGAATCTATAGTACATGTATTAAATGCATAGATACATGTATAAAGATAATTTGTTAAAAACAGTTGAAGATGACGATGACAGGAGACAATAAAACTTGTTTATATTTGGCCAGTGACAGAACCATTTAGATAAATATTTCCTTCTTAGATTTATATACATGGGACATATTAATAAAAAGTGATATTCTGTTTCAACAACATTCATGGAACAACATTTACATAATTGTTATTCACTTGCCAAAGGTCATTGGGTACTCCTTCACCATACCAGACCTGACAGCTTTGATATAACTGATTACTCTTGACTGAGGCCTAAAATGGCATTTTCCACCCACCCACATACTGTCACTGTACAATTTATCAAATGTTATAAAAAATAGTCCATCATTTACTCAATACAGTATCATGTCATCAGAAAGAGGAAGTAGGAAAATAAATAATAACTAGTTATTTATTATTTGGTCTCTCTTCTTACATTTATTTTTATTTATATTTTTTTCAATATTTGATAAGAAGCTGAGACATTTTTTATCTATGTTTTTACCTTTGATAGGAAGTTGAGACAAGTTTTAACAAATAGAATATTGAAGTTTTTCCTGGATCAGTCTAAAAAAGATGAAGAGAAATATATGAAGTTTTACCAAGATTACGGGTTATTCTTCAGGGAGGGTATTGTCACCCAACCAGAACAAGAACAAAGGGTAGGTTTATGAGTTACCAAGATTACGGGTTATTCTTCAGGGAGGGTATTATCACACAACCAGAACAAGAACAAAGGGTAGGTTTATGAGTTACCAAGATTACGGGTTATTCTTCAGGGAGGGTATTGTCACCCAACCAGAGCAAGAATAAGGGTAGGTTTATGAGTTATCAAGATTACGGGTTATTCTTCAGAGAGGGTATTGTCACCCAACCAGAACAAGAACAAAGGGTAGGTTTATGAGTTACCAAGATTACGGGTTATTCTTCAGGGAGGGTATTGTCACACAACCAGAACAAAAACAAAGGGTAGGTTTATGAGTTATCAAGATTACGGGTTATTCTTCAGGGAGGGTATTGTCACCCAACCAGAACAAAAACAAAGGGTAGGTTTATGAGTTATCAAGATTACGGGTTATTCTTCAGGGAGGGTATTGTCACCCAACCAGAACAAGAACAAAGGGTAGGTTTATGAGTTATCAAGATTATGGGTTATTCTTCAGGGAGGGTATTGTCACACAACCAGAACAAAAACAAAAGGGTAGGTTTATGAGTTACCAAGATTATGGGTTATTCTTCAGGGAGGGTATTGTCACCCAACCAGAACAAGAACAAAGGGTAGGTATATGAGTTACCAAGATTATGGGTTATTCTTCAGAGAGGGTATTGTCACCCAACCAGAACAAGAACAAAGGGTAGGTTTATGAGTTACCAAGATTATGGGTTATTCTTCAGAAAGGGTATTGTCACCCAACCAGAACAAGAACAAAGGGTAGGTTTATGAGTTACCAAGATTATGGGTTTTTCTTCAGGAAGGGTATTGTCACCCAACCAGAACAAGAACAAAGGGTAGGTTTATAAGTTACCAAGATTATGGGTTTTTCTTCAGGAAGGGTATTGTCACCCAACCAGAACAAGAACAAAGGGTAGGTTTATGAGTTATCAAGATTATGGGTTATTCTTCAGGGAGGGTATTGTCACCCAACCAGAATCAGAACAAAGGGTAGGTTTATGAGTTATCAAGATTATGGGTTATTTTCAGGGAGGGTATTGTCACCCAACCAGAATCAGAACAAAGGGTAGGTTTATGAGTTATCAAGATTATGGGTTATTCTTCAGGGAGGGTATTGTCACCCAACCAGAATCAGAACAAAGGGTAGGTTTATGAGTTATCAAGATTACGGGTTATTCTTCAGGGAGGGTATTGTCACCCAACCAGAACAAGAACAAAGGGTAGGTTTATGAGTTATCAAGATTACGGGTTATTCTTCAGGGAGGGTATTGTCAAACAACCAGAACAAGAACAAAGGGTAGGTTTATGAGTTATCAAGATTACGGGTTATTCTTCAGGGAGGGTATTGTCACACAACCAGAACAAGAACAAAAGTTCTCTCTCCAAGTATTAGTATGAGTCATTGTTAGATTCATATCAGGCTCAATCCAAAAACTTGAAAATAGGTCATTTATGATTCTAGCTGGTAGATGACTAGGATAGTACTCACATGTAGCTGCTTTAGGTTTATTGCCATAGTTGAAACATCAGCTTTGGTTTTATATTTCATATAAAGATGGGATGTCCTAGAAATGTTTTTTTATAGATATTACATTAATGACATCATAATCAGCGTAATTCATAATACATACTTTAATTGTATTTGTTCAGTCATTAGACCAGTTTATAAGACTTATATATAATTTGTACTGTATGTGTATATATACATGTTTGTTGTAATTATTTTGACAGGAAGATATTGCAAAATTACTGAGATTTGAGTCGTCTAAATGTCCAAGAGGACAAAAAGTCAGTCTTGAGGAATATGCCAGCAGAATGAAAGCAGGGGCTAGAGATATTTATTATTTATCAGCACCAAGGTACGATATATATAGATACAGTGTGTGTGTGTGTGTGTGTGTGTGTGTGTGTGTGTGTGTGTGTGTGTGTGTGTGTGTGTGTGTGTGTGTGTGTTGTAATTGTAAACACTTATCTTTCTGTCTTTCGGACATGAGTTAGCAGAGTTATCACCTTATCTTGAATTTCTATGTTATATCTTGTTATTGTAATCACCCATCTTTCTATTTTTTCAGCCCTGAGCAAGCAGAGTCATTCCCTTACCTTGAATCGTAACAATAGTTCTTGTTATTGTAAACTTTCATCTTTTTACCTTTTTCAGCAGTGAGTAAGCAGCAGAGACATCACTTTGTCTCGTACCCCTTTACCAGGTTTTGATATTGAAAACTCTTATAATTGTTTCATATCAGCCATGAATTAACAGGGATATCACTTTGTCTTGAATCCCTTCACTAGATCTTACTTTTATAAACTTTCATTTTTCTATCTTTTCAGCCGCGAGTTAGCAGAGACGTCACCTTATCTTGAATCATTAGTTAAAAAAGACATTGAAGTATTGTTTTGTTTTGAACCTTATGATGAATTAGTGCTTATGAACCTTGGACAGTTTAATAAAAAATTCCTGAAATCAATAGAAAATGAAATCGCCAGTGAAGGAAAAGAATCAGAAAAAGTCGATGATAATGGTAGGTACTGCATATTTATATCAGAGTTACATATGAGTCATCAAAGAACTGAAGAGGATAAAAGTTTATAAAATTCTGGGTTATGCATTAGGATGATATCCCGTCATGTGAATGCATGACATGTATCTTTACTTGTAGTCATTTGCTTCGTAATTCTTTACACAACCCCACCATTTTGATTACAAAGAGCCTTGAAAGAGGAATGTCTAATTGGTATTATAGTTGTCAGTCACCACATGTAGTACAAGTGAAATGTTTACATTTAATGCTTGCATCCTGCTTACTATACCACATGATCTTGGCTCAGGTGAGCTGTTACAGTGACTTTTTTATAAAAGCAGGTTTAAAATGAAGGTTAAGTGAGTAAAATTAACCCATGAATCTCATATTTTGGTAGTCATTATAGTTTATTGAATCACTGAACAATTTTTGTATTTGTATCACAAGTATACTTTTATCTTATTTATTATTATTTTACAGATCCTGATAGTTTAAAACAAGACGATGTTGATAACCTGATAACCTGGATCAAAGGTATCCTTGGCAACAAGGCTCATAAGGTCAAGGTAAGTTTGATGACTTCAACAAGACAATGTTGATAACCTGGACCAAGGGTATCCTTGGCAACAAAGCTCATAAGGTCAAGGTAAGTTTGATGACTTCAACAAAATGATGTTGATAAGGTGATAATGTGGATCAAGGTTATCCTGGGCAACAAAGCTCATAAGGTCAAGGTAAGTTTGATGACTTAAACAAGATGATGTTGATAACCTGGACCAAGGGTATCCAGGGCAACAAAGCTCATGAGATCAAGGTTAGTTTGATTACTTAAACAAGATGATGTTGATAACTAGATAAAGGATATTATAGGCAACAAAGCTCATAAGGTCGAGATTAGTCTCACAGTTTAAAACAAAGATGCATCATAAGAATCTTTGGTAAAAAAAAAAAAGCTGGGTGAACTTTGGCAACAAAAGAAATGCTTGACTGTTGCATGAACCCATAACCTTGAGCCATTGGCCTTAGACCTTTACCAACTACCCAAGTGTCTGTAAAAAAATTCTTTTGTCAATCTGCTACATATTTATCTGTAGAATAGAAATTTAGAAATTGTCCTATCTGAATAATTAAACTTTTTGATTGTTAATACAAATCAAGTAATAATTGCTGACATGATTTAAGTTAACAAAACTAAACTTTATTCTAACATTGTAAAATAACTGTATCATGTACTGTCTAACATTGTAAAATAACTGTATCATGTACTGTCTAACATTGTAAAATAACTGTATCATGTACTGTCTGAATTGTAAAATAACTGTATCATGTACTGTCTAACATTGTAAAATAACTGTATCATGTACTGTCTAACATTGTAAAATAACTGTATCATGTACTGTCTAACATTGTAAAATAACTGTATCATGTACTGTCTAACATTGTAAAATAACTGTATGTATCATGTACTGTCTAACATTGTAAAATAACTGTATGTATCATGTACTGTCTAACATTGTAAAATAACTGTATCATGTACTGTCTAACATTGTAAAATAACTGTATCATGTACTGTCTCTTTCACAACAGATTACAAAGAGGCTAGCCTCACATCCATGTATAGTTACTGTAGAAGAGATGGGATCAGCCAGACATTTCCTGAGAACAACTTTTGCAGAGAGAAGTCAGGAAGAAAGATTTAGGTTACTGCAACCTACTTTAGAGATCAACCCAAGGTAAGATTTATCAATTACTATATAAATTAGGATGTTTTAGTCGCCGAGGCCACAATTAAAAATATCTTTGTTTCCCCTTGCCCTACCCTTACTTCTGATATTGGGTAGGTAGGTAGGCTTTTTTTTTTTCCTCATAGTTTTCTTTTCTGGTTAGGAAACATATTTTCACATGTCACCTTGTGTGTTTACTAGTACATCTTTATCATTACGGTGTTTGCATCACATTGAATTTTGACTGTATAAGCGTCTTGACAACTAAGAAGGTTGGCGACTAAATCGTGAAATGGATTTGGAAAAAAATTTGGGAAAACCTTAGTTTGATCAAGTTTGTAAGATCAAATCGACTCTCACTCCCTGGATTTGTATCCTACTTGGGCAAAACTTAGTTTGATAAAGTTTGTAAGACCACATTGACTCTCACTCCCTGGATTTGTATCCTACTTGGGCAAATTTTAGTTTGATAAAGTTTGTCAGATCACATTGACTCTCACTCCCTGGATTTGTATCCTACTTGGGCAAATCTTAGTTTGATAAAGTTTGTAAGATCACATCGACTCTCACTCCCTGTATTTGTATCCTACTTGGGCAAATCTAAGTTTGATTAAGTTTGTAAGATTACATTGCCTCTCACTCCCTGGATTTGTATCCTACTTGGGCAAAACTTAGTTTGATAAAGTTTGTAAGACCACATTGACTCTCACTCCCTGGATTTGTATCCTACTTGGGCAAATTTTAGTTTGATAAAGTTTGTCAGATCACATTGACTCTCACTCCCTGGATTTGTATCCTACTTGGGCAAATCTTAGTTTGATAAAGTTTGTAAGATCACATCGACTCTCACTCCCTGTATTTGTATCCTACTTGGGCAAATCTACAATGTAAGTTTGATTAAGTTTGTAAGATTACATTGCCTCTCACTCCCTGGATTTGTATCCTACTTGGGCAAAACTTAGTTTGATAAAGTTTGTAAGACCACATTGACTCTCACTCCCTGGATTTGTATCCTACTTGGGCAAATTTTAGTTTGATAAAGTTTGTCAGATCACATTGACTCTCACTCCCTGGATTTGTATCCTACTTGGGCAAAACTTAGTTTGATAAAGTTTGTAAGATTACATTGCCTCTCACTCACTGGATTTGTATCCTACTTGGGCATATCTTAGTTTGATCAAGTTTGTAAGATCACTGTCTCTCACTCCCTGGATTTGTAATCTTAGTTTGATAAAGTTTGTAAGATCACATTGCCTCTCACTCCCTGGATTTGTAATCTTAGTTTGATAAAGTTTGTAAGATCACATTGCCTCTCACTCCCTTGATTTGTAATCTTAGTTTGATAAAGTTTGTAAGATCACATTGCCTCTCACTCCCTTGATTTGTAATCTTAGTTTGATAAAGTTTGTAAGATCACATTGCCTCTCACTCCCTTGATTTGTAATCTTAGTTTGATAAAGTTTGTAAGATCACATTGCCTCTCACTCCCTTGATTTGTAATCTTAGTTTGATAAAGTTTGTAAGATCACATTGCCTCTCACTCCCTTGATTTGTAATCTTAGTTTGATAAAGTTTGTAAGATCACATTGACTCTCACTCCCTGGATTTGTAATCTTAGTTTGATAAAGTTTGTAAGATCACATTGCCTCTCACTCCCTGGATTTGTATCCTACTTGGGCAAATCTTAGTTTGATAAACAGTGTGTGAAATTAGCCATGGACCGATGGCCCGAGTCTATGATAAATACTGTCGGTCTAGATTACTCAAAAATGAAGAAGACCTATAGTCTATGACAAATACTAAGTCTGTATTATATATTAATAGGGTAATGGTATATTTCTCTCGCTACTTTATGACTTTTGCTACATCGATTCAAAACATAAATAATTGTAATAACTAATCGTAGTTACGTATACGCTTGCTGTGAATAAGTGAGTCGAAAACAATCAGACAAACATTTATATGATTTAGTTCTGGATGATACTAAATTGTGTCATCCAGTGAGAAAAGGTGTTGTCCAAGTTTGCTTGAAATAGTCAATCAGAAAAATATTGTATCATCTTCTTAAAACTAAAGTATATTCATAATTTTTTATGATTCCTAGTGTACATTCAAAATTTCATAAATTGGTGCTCTGTGAAACTGGCAGGAAGAAGAAGTAAAAAAAAGCTGTAACTTGGATGACACAATTTATCGCTGGACAACCGTGACAAATTAGTACCACCCTTTAATTCTACAACATGGCCTAACTGCTGTCGTTGGCATTCAGTTTCTTTAAATTTTTTGAAGGGGCAAAGCTAACTTTTTGTTGACAATTTGGAGGGAAAAAACAAATAAAAAATCTTCTTTTTTCACATCTTGCATATTGTGAATTTTACTGAAATGGGGTCTGAAATTGCTTCTGAGGCTTTTTAAATTTCAAAAATTTTCCCGGACTCCCACCTGCGGGGAGGGCACCCTCCTGCACCCTCCCCATCGTGGCCATTGGCCACACAATCGCCACTTTAATTTGTGGCGCTCACTGCTGAGTCTATAAAACACATGTCAGGTCTATGGTCACTTCATTTTCTATGGACCCATTGTCTGTGATATGCTTAAAACTAGTTTCACACACTGGATAAAGTTTGCAAGATCACATTGCCTCTCACTTCCTGGATTTTTAGCTCACCTGAGCTGAAAGCTCAGATGAGCTATTGCTATCCATCTTCGTCCGTCGTGCGTCGTCCGTCGTGCGTAAACTTTTTACATTTTAATCTTCTCCTCCAAAACCACCATGCCAAATTTAATGAAACTTGGTAACCATCATGCCTGGGTGAAGCCCTTTCAGATTTGCACAAATGAAGGAGTTATGTCCCCTTGGGGCCCCATGAGGGGGAAAATAGTGAAAAACTTTAAAAATCTTCTCCTCTGAATCTACAAGAGATAAACCTTAGTTATTTCATTTATAACATCTTTAGGTCATCTATTTTCAGATTTGCACAAATGGTAGCCATGGGGCTCAAAATGGGGAAATCGTAAGGCACTGAGTAGGGAAATTGCTAAAAATTACATAAATGTCACTACAGTATAACTTCCGAAAACCGACACCTCTAAATACCGACAACCTCCATAAACCGACATTGTCTGCCCGGGACGGATTTATTCTTATATAAATGATGTAATAAAAACTTCCAAAAACCGACACCTCCGTATTCCGAACACCGACATAATTTGTCAGCCGAAATCGGTTTCTTTAACAGTAAATAAACTTCCGAATACCGACATTACCTGTGGAACAAATAATGTTTGAATGGTCACGAATGACTGCACGTGATGAGAACTCATATTACCGCGGGCTATGTATAACACCTGTTTACCTACGGTCGATGTTTACTAAATACATTAACTTATTAATTATAATTATTATTATTATGTATCTGTATCGTATGTAATTTTAAAATAAACAAACGTGTTTAAAACGTTTTATTAAAATTTGCGTTGTTTATTTTAAAAAAACAGAAGTCGGATGCCGAAAAGCTGCGTGATGTTTTTAGATGCAAGGCAAAACAATACAACTTTTTCTTTTCCTTGTTTTTTTTAAATCTGAATGATTGATATGACCTCTTCTTCTCAGGCGAGAAAAATAAAATAGAATAACACAAACTTGAGTATTGTTAGCAGGGCCCGATCTTGGTAGACGATAAGAACTACGTATTACAACTACGATGACAATGTATGCACATTGTTTTATTGTTCAATTTGTTTAATATAAAAATAAAATATAAATAACATTTAAAATATCACTTTACACGATGTAAGTGTTAACAAACACGATCGAATCCACACACATGAATACATTATAATAGCCATATTCGGTAACTGACTAAATTCTGACCTGGTAACGGACTGGAACGAACCGGATTCGAATCCGTTTTTTCAAACTTCTGAAAACCGACACCTCTGTAAACCAACCAAAATGACCGGTCCCGTGGAGTGTCGGTTTACAGAAGTTTCACTGTATATCTTTAAAACTATTAACTTTTTGTATAGGCATGTATATTAGAATATTGTAGGTATTGCAACAATGATCATTTTGATATATGGATCAAGGTCATATGTTATAAGGTCAAGGTCACAGCTGCAGAAGGAGAATAAAATTACTAATTATCTTGAAAACTATTAACTTTTTGTATAGGCATGTATATTAGAATATTGTAGGTATTGACATGACGATCATTTTGATATATGGTACAAGGTCATATGTTGAAAGGTCAAGGTCACAGCTGCAAAAGAAGACTTAAATTACTAATTATCTTGAAAACTGTTAACTTTTTGTATAGGCATGTAAATAAAAATATTGTAGGTATTGCGACAACGAGCATTTTGATATTTGGTTCAAGGTTATATGTTCAAAGGTCAAGGTCATATCAACATAGGAATACTAAAATTATTAATTATCTTGAAAGCTATTAATTTCATGCATAGGCATGTATATTAGAATATTGTAGGTATTGACATGACAATCATTTTGATATATGGTACAAGGTCATATGTTGAAAGGTCAAGGTCACAGCTGCAAAAGAAGACTTAAATTACTAATTATCTTGAAAACTGTTAACTTTTTGTATAGGCATGTATTTTAAAATATTGTAGGTCTTGTGGCAACGATCATTTTGATATATGGTTAAAGATCATATGTTGAAAGGTCAAGGTCACAGCTGCCAAAAAAGACTTATATTGCTAATTATCTTGAAAACTATTAACTTTTTTGTATAGGCATGTAAATTAAAATATTGTAGGTATTGCAACAACGATCATTTTGATATATGGTACAAGGTCATATGTTGAAAGGTCAAGGTCACAGCTGCAAAAGAAGACATAAATTGCTAATTATCTTGAAAACTATTAACTTTTTGTATAGGCATGTATATTAGAATATTGTAGGTATTGACATGACGATCATTTTGATATATGGTACAAGGTCATATGTTGAAAGGTCAAGGTCACAGCTTCAAAAGAAAACTTAAATTGCTAATTATCTTGAAAATTATTAACTTTTTGTATAGGCATGTAAATAAAAATATTGTAGGTATTGCGACAACGAGCATTTTGATATTTGGTTCAAGGTTATATGTTCAAAGGTCAAGGTCATATTAACAAAGGAATACTAAAATTATTAATTATCTTGAAAGCTATTAATTTCATGCATAGGCATGTATATTAGAATATTGTAGGTATTGACATGACAATCATAAATGCTTCAAGGTCATATATGTTCAAAGGTTAAGGACATAGCTGCATGAGTATACTGAAATTGAATAATGATTTGGAAATTATTCATTGTTCTACAGTTACTTCATGCATATTATATAAGCTACTTATAAATGAAATGTGAGTGGATATATTTCTGATTAAGTTTTGTGGGAGTTCTTAACTTGAGAAAACTTTTAAAGTTTCTGTACTTAATATATTGTCTATTGCACTTTGCAAACAATATTTGACATATCTTCAGGTGAGCGTTAAGGCCCATGGGCCTCTTGTTATCCTACTTGGGCAAAACTTAGTTTGATAAAGTTTGTCAGATCACATGTAAAAGGTCAGTGGTTTTCTTTCGGGACTGCAGTTTTCTCCACTATTCTTGTAGAACTGACTTCCTCAATACAAGTGGAAGGATCTTGAAGACGGTGTAAAACACCAGTACACTCTACTATACTTCTTATGTATAAAGAAATACTATAATGACTGAGATAAGACATGTATTGATATGTTTTTGAATTTTTTTTTCAGCCATTCAGTAATAAAGAAGCTTAGCATGTTAAAAGAACAAAACCCAGAGTTAGGAACCTTAATTGTTGAACAGGTGAGTCATACTGCATATAAAACTTATAATGTTACAGGTGAGCATGTGGACAGGTATTTTAGGTGAGCATGTGGACAGGTATTATAGGTTAGCATGTGGACAGGTGTTACAAGTTAGCCTGTGGACAATTATTTTAGGTGAGCATGTAAACAGATGTTATAGGTGAGCATGTGGACAGGTATTACAGGTGAGCATATGGACAGGTGTTACAGGCGGGCATGTGGACAGGTACATACAAGTATAAACTTGAAGACTTATTTTACTTTTAACTCTGTATCATCTCCTGTACTATGGATATATAAATACAATACGAGTCACTTTAAAGGCATTAAAAAACCCACACTCACACAAAGTACAGTACACTCCGTCTATAAAGACTCTGAAGGGGTTTAAAAAGTACCTCGCTGTGAAATCAATAGTACCTCACTGTGAAATCAATAGTACCTCACTGTGAAATCAATAGTACCTCACTGTGAAGTCAATACCTCTTGCTGTAATCATCCAAATATGTTGGAACCTATACACAGAATGCTTTTTATTTATGTTGGAGTTATGCATATTACAAATTTTAATTATTACTGGATTTTATCCCAGTTTCTGGATTTTGGAAATAGGGTGCTTTTGAGCCACTTTATTAACAGATGAACCCAACTTGGTGAAATCAAGTCATTCTGTAGTTTTCAACCAAGAACATTGAAATATCATAGAAAATATATACAATGTATATATTAAAATAAGCATATAATTCTATTGGATTGTTTTGGTATTTTTCTCAATTTTACACAAAATTTGGAACTTTATATTCTCCACTTTCCAGACTTTGAAACTTTATCTAGAAGGGTTCTGCTTTGTTAATTTAACCCCTAAAAATTTCAGAGAGCAAGTGCAAATCCCTGTCATAGCATAATGACTGCCCAGCAGTTGGGTCAGAGAAAATAGGATATGTACCTATTTGGTGAAATCAAATACTCTTACAGTTTAGCTAAGAACCTTGGGACTTTACAAAATGCTTCTAAATTTACTGCAGATGTGCAAATAATGACTTTGTGGAAACTTTTCCCTAATTTTCCTGACTTTGGATTTCATTTGGTATTTAACTTTTTTTTTTACAGCATCTCAACAAAAACAAATCAACCTTATTCCCATGTTTAAACTTTAGTAACAATCTCCTTTTGTAAGACATTTAGTCTTGCTTTTTTAAACTGGAGTTATCTTTCTTGCACTTTTATGAGAAAATCCATTGAAGACTGATTCTAGATATTCTTTTCTTGCACTCCAGATAGAAATTTCCATATAAAGAACGGTGCAAGATATTTCAATCTTAGTTCCCTACTTTTAATTTTTTTTATCCAGATTAAGGGTACCTACAGATGAGTTCTAGGTTAAAAATAGTCTAAACTCCTGTTGAGATTTCTTTATCTAGAACCTATTATCATTTCTATTGTCAAAAATTTATAAATTTAACCAAAAAATTAATGTCAACAAATGAAACCAATTAACTTATTGATTTAGAAAAAATTTTTTTTAAAATTACATTTTAAATTTAAACTGTAGTATTACCTGTTCCGTTTATTTGTTTGTTCAAAGGTATGCCAGATTCTTGGGTTTAAAGTAGTTCTCAAAGTATCGATATACCTCTGATTTCATTGATAAATCTTCGCGGGTAAAAGATTTTGTTATTTATTTATTTGTTATTTGTCCAGGGGTCTCAATGATCAAGCAGTCCATTACTTAGTTACTGCTCTCCATATCATTTTTAGGCACCTGGCTGACCAAGCACTCTTTTCCACATCATTTGTATAAGTCAAGCAGTCTTTTACTCCACTCTATGTTATGTGTATAGATTTCCCAATGGCCAAATGGCTTATTTCTTCACTCCACCCGATTTGTATAGAGGCTTCATTTGTATAGGGGCTTCAGTAGCAAAGCAGTCTATTTTTCAATCCCAAATCATTTGTGTAGTTTTATTTCTCAAAGAAGTGTTTGTGTCCTGAAATAATGGAAGTGAAATTTAGACCCGTTATAAGCAACTGTAGAATACTGTAAAATGACACAATGACATCTTGTTCTATTTAATTGGGGGCCTTGGTTGCTGAGTGGAATAAAGAGCAAGTTTACAGATGTTACAGTGCCTCTAACTGCCTAGAATCCAACTTCGGCAGATGCTAGTGAGTTTCTCAGTTCACTTGCCAGAGGTCCATTATTTACTACTGATTCATTCACCATCCCAGAACTGATTGCCTTGATATAAGTGAAAGAATCTTGACTGGGGCATAAAACATCATTACTCGACCCAACTCAACTAGTTCTAAGAAACATTGTTATAGTGTTTTTCCTTCATCTTTTCTTCTGTTTGCCCATTTAAGTTTTTTTCAGGAGAGTTTCTCTTTTTAAAATCCTTAGATTTTCATAAAACGTAATGAAAATAATCAAAATAAAGTGATAGTGTGTATGTTATCAGACTGTGCCAGTTCAGTCATTTTCACTAAGTTATGGGCCTTTGAAGTTTAATATGCAGATTAAATTTTTGTTTCATTAGTTATGGTATTTCAAAAGTTGATATTCACATCAAATGTCTTAATCCCATTATTTGATTAAAACTTATTGGAAATATTGAGAAAAAAGGATAGTGTCCAGATAGCCATTTTGACTCATTGGTTGCTTCATTGATCTTATCTGAGTTTAGCATTGTAATTTAGTGGCTGATAATGGTGTATCTTATTTGAATTGAGCATTATAACTTAATTGCTGTTAGTTCTTTCGTATCTGAGTTGAGCATTGTGACTCAATGTATGATATTTCTGGCTTATCTGAAATGAGCATTATGACTCGATGGCTGCTAGTTCTGTCTCATTTGAGTTGAGCATGATGTCTCACTGTTTGATTGTTTTAAAAACTGGTGTGAGCATTATGTCTTACTGTTTGATTGTTTTAAAACAGTTGTGAGCATTATGTCTCACTGTTTGATTGTTTTAAAAAACTGTGGTGGGCATTATGTCTCACTGTCTGCTTGTTGTAAAATCTGTGGTGAGCATTAAGTCTCACTATCTGCTTGTTCTAAAAACTGTTGAGCATTATGTCTCACTGTCTGCTTGTTCTAAAAACTGTTGGGCATTAAGTCTCACTGTCTGTTTGTTGTAAAAACTGTGGTGAGCATTAAGTCTCAGTGTCTGCTTGTTCTTAAAACTGTGGTGAGCATTAAGTCTCACTGTCTGCGTGTTCTAAAACCTGGTGAGCATTATGTCTCACTGTCTGTTTGTTGTAAAAACTGTGGTGAGCATTAAGTCTCACTGTTTGCTTGTTCTAAAAACTGTGGTGAGCATTGTGTCTCTGTGTGTTTGTTATAAAAACTGTGGTGAACATTATGTCTCACTGTTTGATTGTTTTAAAATTTGTGGTGAGGTTTAAGTCTCACTGTCTGCTTGTTCTAAAAAACTCTGTTGAGCATTAAGTCTCAGTGTCTGCTTGTTCTAAAAACTGTGGTGAGCATTAAGTCTCAGTGTCTGCTTGTTCTAAAAAACTCTGGTGAGCATTGTGTCTCACTGTCTGTTTGTTGTAAAAACTGTGGTGAGCATTAAGTCTCAGTGTCTGCTTGTTCTAAAACTGTGGTGAGCATTGTGTCTCACTGTCTGCTTGTTCTAAAAACTGTGGTGAGCATTGTGTCTCAGTGTCTGTTTGTTCTAAAAACTGTAGTGAGCATTGTTTCTCACTGTCTGCTTGTTCTAAAAACTGTGGTGAGCATTAAGTCTCACTGTCTGTTTGTTGTAAAAAACTGTGGTGAGCATTAAGTCTCAGTGTCTGCTTGTTCTAAAACTGTGGTGAGCATTATGTCTTACTGTCTGCTTGTTCTAAAAACTGTGGTGAGCATTGTGTCTCTGTGTGTTTGTTGTAAAAACTGTGGTGAGCATTATGTCTCACTGTTTGATTGTTTTAAAATCTTTGGTGAGGATTAAGTCTCACAGTATGCTTGTTGTAAAACCTGTGGTGAGCATTTATGTCTTACTGTCCGTTTGTTGTAAAAACTGTTGTGAGCATTTTGTCTCACTGTTTGATTGTTCTAAAAACTGTGGTGAGCATTAAGTCTCACTGTCTGCTTGTTCTAAAAACTGTGGTTAGCATTATGTCTCAGTGTCTGTTTGTTGTTAAAACTGTTGTGAGCATTAAGTCTCAGTGTCTGTTTGTTGTAAAAACCGTGGTGAGCATTATGTCTCACTGTCTGTTTGTTGTAAAAACCACGGTGAGCATTAAGTCTCAGTGTCGGTTTGTTGTAAAAACCATGGTGAGCATTATGTCTCATTGTCTGTTTGTTCTTAAAACTGTGTCGAGCATTAAGTCTCACTGTCTGTTTGTTGTAAAAACCATGGTGAGGATTAGGTCTCACTGTCTGCTTGTTCTAAAAACTGTGGTGAGGATTATGTCTCACTGTCTGTTTGTTGTAAAAACTGTGGTGAGCATTAAGTCTCAGTGTCTGCTTGTTCTTAAAACTGTGGTGAGCATTATGTCTCACTGTCTGCTTGTTCTAAAAACTGTGGTGAGCATTGTGTCTCTGTGTGTTTGTTATAAAAACTGTGGTGAGCATTATGTCTCACTGTTTGATTGTTTTAAAATTTGTGGTGAGGTTTAAGTCTCACTGTCTGCTTGTTCTAAAAAACTCTGGTTAGCTTATGTCTCAGTGTCTGTTTGTTGTGAACTGTTGTGAACAACATTATGTCTCACTGTCTGTTTGTTATAAAAACCATGGTGAGCATTAAGTCTAAGTGTCTGTTTGTTGTAAAAACCGTGGTGAGCATTATGTCTCACTGTCTGTTTGTTGTAAAAACCATGGTGAGGATAAGGTCTCACTGTCTGCTTGTTCTAAAAACTGTAGTGAGCATTATGTCTCACTGTCTGTTTGTTGTAAAAACCATGGTGAGCATTATGTTTCACTGTCTGTTTTTGTAAAAACCATGGTGAGGATTAGGTCTCACTGTCTGCTTGTTCTAAAAACTGTAGTGAGCATTATGTCTCACTGTCTGTTTATTCTGAAAACCATGGTGAGGTTTAAGTCTCACTGTCTGCTTATTCTAAAAACTATGGTGAGCATTAAGTCTCAGTGTCTGCTTGTTCTAAAACTGTGGTGAGCATAATGTCTCACTGTCTATTCATTCTGAAAACCATGGTGAGCATTAAGTCTCACTGTCTGCTTATTCTAAAAACTGTGGTGAGCATTAAGTCTCACTGTCTGCTTATTCTAAAAACTTGTGAGCATTAAGTCTCACTGTCTGTTTGTTGTAAAAACTGTGGTGAGCATTAAGTCTCAGTGTCTGCTTGTTATAAAAATGTGGTGAGCATTGTGTCTCAATGGCTGATTTTTCTGTTTTAAATCAGTTGAGCAATAATTCACATTGTTTTATTTTGTTTCTATATAATTTATGTGGTCTATTTACCATTGGTTATTTTGTTTCTATATAATTTATGTGGTCTATTTACCATTGGTTATTTTGTTTCTATATAATTTATGTGGTCTATTTACCATTGGTTATTTTGTTTCTATATAATTTATGTGGTCTATTTACCATTGGTTATTTGTTTCTATATAATTTATGTGGTCTATTTACCATTGGTTATTTTGTTTCTATATAATTTATGTGGTTTATTTACCATTGGTTATTTTGTTTTCTATATAATTTATGTGGTCTATTTACCATTGGTTATTTTGTTTCTATATAATTTATGTGGTCTTTTTACCATTGGTTTTTTTCTTTTTTTATAATTTATGTGGTCTTTTTACCATTGGTTTTTATCTTACTCAAGTTTTAAAATTTTGCGTTGTTGTTTTGAAATTTAAAAGATATTATAAATAGCTTGCATTACTAAAGTGAAAGAGAATTAATTTTAAGAAGTTATGTTTAGAATGTTGTATGTATTCAAAAACATTATGTTCTGTTAAGTGATATTTTATATTTTAACCTTGAGATGTCTTTGAGCTGATGTCATGAAACTTTTAGTTTCACCATTTTTTAATTGAAAACTTGTAAAAATCGTAGATTTATATTAAAAATTGTACATTTATATTAATATTTTGTATTTTGTATTTTATATATATTAAGAGTAACTGTTAAGCAATAAGCATGTAAAATAGTTAAAATATTAGGTTATATATATTTAGTAAGAAGACACTGATTTTTATTCCTATTTATTTGTATATTAAATATGTGACTCCTTACTGTACCTGGTAGAGACTTAATAAATGATTTGGTGTCTAGCAACCGTACATCTACCAGATATTTGTTTGTTGCTCACCTATTTTATACCTAAAATTCGAAATAGATAAAAGTTTAGATATGACCTGAATTAAAATATGTTTAAATTTATGATCTGATAAAACAAAATGAAGTAGTAGTATGTTATTTCTATTTCACCGTATAAGAACTAAAAGGGAATATTTACTTAAAAATTGTTCGGCTTTGTTTGCATAAAAAATTATTGAAGTTTAAAAATTAACCTGACTTTTGTCAATTTTACATTAATATAAAGATAATAATTTTAAAAATAGAAAAAAACAAACAAATAAAAATCAGAAACCTGGTAAATTTTGTATTATGTATTATAAAAAATGATAAATTTAATATTTACTAGATACAGCACACACACACAAACACACACACACACACACACACACACACACACACACACACACACACACTCCTGACTAAATGAACATGTGAATGTTGTTTAATAAACTAACATCAGTTTTAAAACTTTATTCATTTTTTAACCATTTTAAAAATTTAAATATTTTGTGAGAGTAAAAAGCCATAAAGCTCTAAATTAAATTTTCCTGACATACAGGTATACAGCTAATGATTTCTTTTTGTGTTAGACTACACAGGTACAAAATTATATGTCATATATAATGTAAAACATCATCGAGTGATATATATTTACCTAAGCTTGCAGGTGTCTGTAAGGTTAAAATATCTATTTTAATGTTTCTATGACAATATTTAATTAACTATGTAAAGATGGAAGTTATACTTGTAATTATTTCCTCAATTTTCTACTTAAGTTTTTGTATATATTTCCTAAACTGAGGATTTATAATTATTTGTAGTACAGATTTTAAAGTACAATTTTTAGCTGAGCTGCAATGAAGTTTTACTCTTCTATAAATTTGGTGATGTAGATTGGCAAGTGGGCGGGCAGGCATTGGGAGAGTGGGGACACGCATACAGGTGGCACCATTAGTTTTTCAAGACTTTTTAGCTCACCTGAGCACAAAGTGCTCAAGTGAGCTATTGTGATCAGTCTTTGTCCGTCATCCGTCGTGCATCGTGCGTCAACTTTTGCTTGTTAACACTCTAGGGGCCACATCAAACTTGGCCACTGGGATCCTCTTGACCAAAGCCAAGTTAAGTTCGAACATGGGTCATGTTGGGTCAATAAATAGGTCACTAGGTCAAATCAAAGAAAAACCTTGTTAACACTCTAGAAGCCACAGTTTTTGATTAATCTTCTTCAAACTTGCTCAGAATAAAAACCTTGACCAAAGCTAATTCAAGTTCGAATATGGGTCATGTTGGGTCATTAAGTAGGTCACTAGGTTAAATTGTTAAAAAACCTAGTGAACACTCTAGAAGCCACAGTTTTTGATAAATTGACTTCAAACTTGTTCACACTGAATATCTTGACCAAAGCTATGTCAAGTTTAAAAATGGGTCATGTTGGGTTAAAAAGTGGGACACTAGGTCAAATCATACAAAACATTGTTAGCACTCTAGAACACACAGTTTTTGATAAATCTTCTTTAAACTTGCCGAGATTGAACATCTTGACAAAAGCTTACTCAATTTGGATTATTGGTCATGTTGGGTCATTAAGTAGGTCACTAGGTCAAATCATAGAAAAACCTTGTTAATATTCTGAAACCAACAGATTTTGATAAATTGTCTACAAACTTGCTCACATTGTATATTTTGTGGGAGGAAAACCGGAGAACCCGGAGAAAAACCCATGTGCTCAAGCAGATGACCTCATACCTTATCACATACGACGCTGGGAATCCAACCCCGGTCGCATTGGTGATAGGCAGAAGCTTTAACCACTGTGCAACTTGAACACCCTAAATAATTCTAAATAATGCACACTTAACCTTATCCTCAAACTTTTCAGGTATTATGAAGTATAGTCTTCTGAAAAGTGACTTCAATGCACATATTAATATGTGGAATTGAACAGTAACTTAAGATTAATAGGTTTAATCATAGAACAACCTTTGTAACAATTTAGGCAAATGCTTTCAGTCCATTGTTCTTTACTTTTTACAAGAAAAAAATCCTATTTCTTGACAAAAGCCAAGTCAGATTCATACATAGGTCATGTTTGGTCTTGCACAAAATCATCATTTTTGTGTTAACTAGCCAATAAGCTGTTCATTTTGTTAAACTATTGAAGAACTGTTTTAGCCCTCTGTACATTTCATTATTGAAAAATTGCTCCAAATTCAAAATATTCTCAGGTGAGCGCCCAGGGCCTCATGGCCCTCTTGTTTTCTCAATACTCTCAAATATGGAACTCAATTTGTTGTGTGTGAGTCTACCAACATGACATATAGATCAAGTTAGAGTTTCATTACAGTTCACTGATTTTTGGCAAAATTATGGGCCTGGCCCTTTGAAAATATCTTTAAAATATTAGTTTTCCAAACTTTTTTAAATGCCTGCAGATATTGAAATCAAATTTGCTATGTGATTCTACCATCATGAGTTACAGGTCAAGCTTTAGCTTCCTTCATGTTCACTAATTTTTAATGAAATTATGGGCCTTGGACTTAAAAATTAAAAAAAAAATTTTGAACATTTAATTTAAATTATATTCTATTAAATTGTAGGATATTGAAAATGAACTTGTCACTCGGCTTGTGCATCTTGGTGCCTATAGATTTTTTGTGTTTATTTTGAGGTTCTAAACCAAAAAAAAAAAAGAAAAGAAAAGAAAAAGAAAAAAAAGAAAGAAAGAAATTTTTAAATTGTCTTTTTCTTTTATTACAGTTTGGTCGAATTTATTGTCTGTTTAACAAAACATAAGAATCTCTGCTCATTATGTATTTAGTATTAGTTTTTCTTGTCTTAACATATCAACACTTGATCCACAGTAATATTTGTCTAAATTTATTCATTCATAACTCATTAATAAGACTTAACTTATTAACAACATCACCACTTGGATCTTCATTAAAATCTCTGTAAATTTATGTTGACAAACTTTTCTCTCCAGGGTTTGGTGTAAGCCTAGCTTGTCTAACTAGATAATCATTAGATACATTTATATAGTCAAAGCTTTCCAAATTGAACATTTTCTCACATTTCCAAGCAGAACAACTGAATTCCGTAAGAATTTTCTTGCATTTTTACAGAAGTCTTTATACATTTGTATTTTTTATTTACAGCTATATGACAATGCCATGATACATGCTGGACTTATGGATGACCCACGGACAATTGTTGGAAGAATTAACAGTATTTTAGAGAAAGCTTTGGAGAAATATTGAAAATACTGACATTTATTTATACTTTATATAGAAATCATGTAGTCTGTTTTACAACTTGTCTGTTTGTGTGTGTCTTTATAAATAAAATAACAACATGTTTGAACTTATAACAAAATTTGTTTGAGCTTAATAGGTATTGAATGATCATTATATACAGCATTCATTTAGTTGTGTTTAAATGTCTGTAATTTCAAACGACAAATGAACATTTAATGTGTTTGTTTATTAACAGATGCTCTCTTTTTTTTCCTAAATTTATGATAAAGAAATATCCCATATATTTGCAAACCATCAGTGCATTTAAATATATATATATATATATATATATATATATATATATATATATATATATATATATATATATATATATATTTATATATATACACATGTATAATGAGGGGAAATGAAACTGAAACACTATAGAATAAACTGAAATTTATGGTTATTCAAGAAATTTGCATTTGTAACAAATGTGCTAATTTACATTATTATTACACGACAGATTTATATTTGCACTTTGATTATCACACTAATACATTTTATCATTGTTTTATTTTTAAAAGTCAGTACACATATTTTATGATAGATTAGAGACTGAGTAACAACATTCAAACTGTTATGTATACAATATTACAGAATATAAATGTAATGTCTGTGCTTGTTGATACTACAGATTAATATTTGTACTTGGTAGCAGTTGTTTATATTAAACTCATCATTTATGTAAATTTTGTTAGTTGTTAATGTAAAAATCTCTTCCCATCCCAGAGCCAAAAAACTCTTCTCATCCTGGAGCCAAAAAACTCTTTCCATCCTGGAGCCAAAAAACTCTTCCCATCCTGGAGCCAAATAACTCTTCCCATCCCGAAGCCAAAAAACTCTCCCCATCCCAGAGCCAAAAAACTTTCCCCATCCCGGACCCAAAAAACTCTCCCCATCCCAGAGCCAAAAAACTCTTCCCATCCCGGAGCGAAAAAAACTTGTCTCATCCAAGAGCCAAAAAACTCTTCCCATCCTGGAGCCAAAAAATTCTCCCCATCCTAGAGCCAAAAAACTCTTCCCATCCTGGAACCAAAAAACTCTTCCGATCCGGAGCCAAACAAACTCTCCCCATCCTGGAGCCAAAAACCTCTCCCCATCCTTGAGCCAAAAAACTATTCCCAACCTGGAGCCAAAAAACTCTTCCTATCCCAGAGCCAAAAAAAAATCTCCCCATCCCGGAGCCAAAACACTCTCCCCATCCTGGAGCCAAAAAACTCTCCCCATTCCGGAGCCAAAAAACTCTTCCCATCCTGGAGCCAAAAAACTATTCCCATCCTGGAGCCAAAAAACTCTCCCTTCCTGGAGCCAAAAAACTCTTCCTATCCCAGAGCCAAAAAAAAATCTCCCAATCCCGGAGCCAAAAAACTCTCCCCATCCTGGAGCCAAAAAACTCTCCCCATCCCGGAGCCAAAAAAACTCTCCCCATCCTGGAGCCAAAAAACTATTCCCATCCTGGAGCCAAAAAACTCTCCTATCCTGGAGCCAAAAAAACTCTCCCCATCCCAGAGCCAAAAAAAAATCTCCCCATCCCGGAGCCAAAAAACTCTCCCCATTCCGGAGCCAAAAAACTCTTCCGATCCTGGAGCCAAACAAACTCTCCCCATCCTGGAGCCAAAAAACTCTTCCTATCCCTAAGCCAAAAAAACTCTCCCCATCCCGGAGCCAAAAAACTCAATATGTCCATGGCTATTGGTAGAGCATGTGTCTTTGGTGGCACTCTGGTCTATTGGTAGAACATAAGCCTTTGGTGGCACTCTGGTCCAATGTGTCATTGGTTTGTTGCTGTTTAACATAGCATAAGTAATTTTTGTAATACATGTATCTACAAAGAGACGCAATAAATTCATCTAACATATATAAATCTGGAGTATGCTGTTAATCTTCATATATCTACAAGATTTTTTAAGTGTTGCAGAAGTTTGCAATGTAACTAATGTTTACTTGTTTGTATTTACCAAGCAAACAAGCATCAGCCTATCAGGAAAAGGGATCAATAAGCATTGAACCTTTAGTTGTATGACCTGTATGATTTGAAGTCGTAACCTTTGAACTTTGCCATCCTGCACTTTCTGTCCAAAGTCTACAAAGTTTTAAAGTAAGTGTCAGTTGTCAACTGATATTATGCTAGTTTATTTATATTTGTATAACAAATCCAGGTGACAATTACAGGTAAGAAAAACGAAATCATTTCTAAATACGGTAAACAAACAAAAAATCTTCCTTATGTGACTTATAACAGAGTGCAGAATTAAGATTGAGAAGTACTTTACACAAATAAAATTTAAAAACAGTTTAACATCTCTGGTTTTATTGGAGATGTCCATCTAGTCAACCATTATGATACACGGTATAACCATTTCTAGTTTTATTGGAGATGTTCATTTGTTCAATCATTATGATACACAGTAAAACTATTTCTAGTTTTATTGGAGATGTTCATCTGGTCAATCATTATGATATACAGGATCTCTGGTTTTATTCGAGATGTTCATCTAGTCAATCATTATGATATACAGAATCTTTGGTTTTATTGGAGATGTTCATCTAGTTAATCATGATTGAATTACAATATAACCATCTCTGGTTTTATTGGAAATGTTCATCTAGTCAATCATTATGATATACAGAATCTTTGGTTTTATTGGAGATGTTCATCTAGTCAATCATTATAATACACATTATAACTATCTCTAGTTTTATTGGAGATGTTTATTTGTTCAATCATTATGATACACAGTATAACCATCTCTAGTTTTATTGGAAATGTTCATGTGGTCAGTCATTATGATATACAGAATCTCTGGTTTTATTGGAGATGTTCATCTACTTGGCCGTCTTAAATTTTCATTGCACATCAAAACATAAAATTGAGTTCAGAGGTCAGTTTTCTGAAAGGTACAATACAGACCACTGAGTTATTGGAAATCTTTGTCACTTGAATCTTCACAATTTAAACTATAAACTTAGGTGCAGTTAAGATATTTATCTAAACTGTAAAAGTACAATTATTGTGATTTCAAGACAAATAAAAGATTAGTATTTTATAAACAAAAAGTGTTTAAATTTATAGATCAAGATTGCAGCCATTCATTTTATTGTTCTTTACATCCTGGTTAAATTATTTACTTATGCACAAAAAGACAAATTATATTGTACATATCATAGCAATAAAAATTACGTCACATTAAACTTTCATTTGAATTGTTTTAAAACTACTGACTTTTGTAGTGAGATATACTTAACAGGTTAAATACGGATTTGTTAAAGTGCTCAATAACTTTTCTTAATCATTGAATCACATGACTCGTGGCCAAATCACATGACTCTTGGTCTTGAGGTATGTTGAGAAAAGCCTGGAATAGGTATCTTACCACTTAAAATGAAGAGACATGGACATTTGAGATTATTTATAGGACTACCAGTTATTGGCATCCAAAGCAGATTGTCAAAGAAGAATCCAAGTCTATTAAATGTAGTTACAAGATATTTTTTCCTTTGCATTAAATTACATGGTTCTGTAATATCCCAACATATATATAAAGTATATATATATTATATATATATATATATATATATATATATATATATATAAGTATGTATGTATGTATGTATGTATGTATGTATATATACATACATTTTGTATATATATAATGTATAAATAATATTGTTACAATATACTAAGTGTGGTCTTGTCATCTTGTCATGGTCCCCAACCTTCCACATCTTCCGACTTGTCAAGGTTCAGCTCCTTCCTGGCCAGGATTTAAACCCATGGCCACCAGCTCTTAAATCAGACATTTTACCACTGAGCCACCAGGGCAGTCACATACTTGGAAATTATTTATCAAGGTGTCAAACACTCCACATAAAGTATTCTATGTGATAAGGAGATGTGGAAATAAGGAGACATTCATAAGTATGTTCCAAAGAATGTGGAAGGTATGTGATCTTCACAAAACTGTTTTGTAGGAATATGAATGGTTCAAGTGTATGCAGAAGGTTTTGAACATTGTGTTTTGGGTATATATAGGGCTTAAGAACTTCCCAAGATGTTTCAAAAGGAATTATGAGATTGGTGAACCTTAAAATTATGTTTTCAGGTTACATTGAAGTGGTAAGACCTTTAAAGAACCATTTTATAGAAGATGTAAAATCTCGACAAGTGTTTTCCAAGGTTGGGACCTCAACAAGTAGGGTTTGTTGAAGGTTAAGGAATGAGACCTTAAAAACTGAATTCCTTTGTCACAGTTAAAAGATCAGCATGATCCATTTGCAAGTCTAACATTTGTCCATCAAAAACACTGAACAATGGTAACGGATATCAACAATTAAACAAGTTGTAATATGGTCATTTAAACAGAGTTTTATGTCCCAGTCAAGAATATTTCACTTATATTGAGATGTCACCAGCTATATGTGAAGTGGCAGAAATTTTTACCTTAGCAGTGCACTTAGGGCAATGTGCAGGGAGGGTTCTTTAACATGATGAGTCTGTTGTGACACAGGGCATCACTTTTTAAGGTCTCCTCCAAAGGACCCTGTGACTTTCATTCCTTTATGCTGGGTGATTGGCAAAAGAACAGTCACTACCAATTTTCAAGACTTTGTCAGACCCTTCCAGAGTTCGAATCCCAACCTCCTACACATGAAGTGAGCACTTTACCAACTGAGCTACTGTAGTGGCCTATACAATGTAAAGTACAGATTTCTAATATGCTCAATGTTAAAGTCTACTGTGAAATAAGAACCAAATATAAAACTGATCATGATTGGTCTTTATTGCCAAGACACACCAAATAACTTTAAACATACAATATACTTTGTTATATTTATAATGATGTTTATAGTACACAATATGAAAAAAAAAAAAAACAATCGCTGTTCATTTCTATTACATAATATCATTATCAAATTCACAGCTAGAAGTTTATACATCACGACCAGCACTCCACAATGATCACATGACAACTACCTCTCTGTTCATTGGTATATAAATAAGAATCTTGTTTATTAGTGTAAAAAAGCAGAAACAAAGCTTAAACTACATGTCTGTACAGATATATATATAAATAAGGTAAGCCTAAAGAACCTAACGAATTTAACAGGTGAGAAATATACACAATATAATATATAACACTGATGTTATGTTGTTTGTAAAATACAGATTAAGGGCCAAAATAATTAAGGGATTTCTTCAAAAAGTTTAAAATACTGCATCATAAAAGAATTGATTTTTTTTTAGTTTTGACAAATATGTTACACAAAGTAGTTACCACAATTTGAATTCTTATTACAATTACGTGATGAAAAAGGTTCCAGTGATTTTTCAACATACATAATTTTTCCTTAAAACAAATGCAATACTGTATATAATTTCTACAATTTTAAGTGTAATAAAATTTAAAAAGTATAGCTTTTTTGAAAATTGACATTTTTAAAATCTGAATCATCATGATAAGCATTCTGTATACACATGTATATATTTATATTTGGAACCTTCATTTTTACATCAAAACAAACTAAAAGCAATGAAACAATTTGTACACTTCCGACTGATGTTTATACATGTACATATATCAATTTATTTATAGCTGACTGTACAAGAAAGCAACCCAATATCTGTTTAATGATGGATTGTCTGTTATTTTCAGATTAATGGTAGGTAAATTACAATGTTACAGTACTTTTTTAAAATGCCATTAAATTTTTTTTTTGTATGTTTTTGCATGGCTCAACACAATCAATCCATAATGCTGAATTATTCACAAATTGGATATATCATGAGGTGTTACAACTGTTATCTATTCAATATTTCTTAATGATGTGTTACTCTTCTATTCATCAAAACGTCTTACCGTAATTCTAACCAGTTTGAGTTGATTGGATAGAAGAAATGGTGTTTAACACCACAGGGAAGAGAATTTCATTCATGGTAAAAAGAGACTTCAGTACCTGGAGAATACTGCCAAGATTCAGCAATCAAACTGACAAACCCGGGTTAGTGGTAAAGAAACACAACTATTAAGATTTTCATCTCAGATCTGACTGTAACAATCAAAAATAATTAATACTGGCCCTACATCTCAGATACAACATTACAAGGTTACATATATAAACTGATATATAGAAATTACAGGTAATTCCTAATCAGACAGGTAATACTAGCAGGTATCATCTGCACAGGGGGAAATGAAAGAATCAATGGAATGTTTCAAAACAACACCATCAATGGTAATGATTTGTTTAAAAACAAACATAAATATCAAACTCAAAATTAGAAAATAAATTAAACAAAAAAATGTTTGTTTATATCTGGTCTGATATAAATATTCAGATTGTGAAATGTAAAAGTAAGACCAATTTCCTCAATTATTTTTCATTTTCCAAAAACAATTAACACCAGGTGAATTTCATTGAGCACTTATAAATATAAAATATTAAATAAATACCAAAGATTGAATTTATAATTTCTTAGCTTCATCATAATAACTTGCACCTTTAATGCCTTTTAATACCTTCCATATTCCATATTTACAAGTTAAATACTCTCAACTAATACTTACTGGTCTATCCAATTTCTGTAATAGAATCAAATATTTTTTGTTGTTCAAGGATCGTGCATAAACATGAAATCAATATTTCTTGGAGAAAAAAAATTTCTTATCTTTTGAAAAAATTACATGCCAACATGGAACAATATTTTGTTAAATGATTGTATAATGATGGATCATGTAAAAACCACATATGTACATACTATGACATACAGACAATCAAACAGCATTCATCAAATAAATGTATTAGCTCTTACTGAAACTTTTGATCTGACAAAGCAAGTATCAAATATGGTTCTATTAACAAATAACACAAAAAATCTATCAGAAATTACATAACACTCAAAATTATCACAATTTAAATGAGAAAAAAAAAATAAAATCAACAATTATATATATATATATTTTAATATGTTTATGATATTATGTATTAAAATTGAATTTATATCTACAACGTACCCCCTTGACCAATGAGAATTTGATATTTTACACAGAAATCTAGAAAATCTTAATCCACACATGCTTTATTTGTTAGATTAATTTTTGGATTATTTTTTATGTCAATTTAGTGTTAACTGTTGTCACAATGAGAAGAAAAACAAGTAACATGTTGACCGACTATTGTAAAATAATGGTGATAACATTTTCAAAACAATTTGTTCATTTTAACAGAATGATGTTACATTAACCAAAGAAAAATTTCATTACCCTTGTGATTTGTAAAAGATTTTCAGTTTCACAAAAGTGGTGTTTTCAAATTACCTCTATTATTTCACATCTGTCATCATATGTGTTGTAGAATTGATTTATAAACAATAATAAAAACTTCAAGAGGGATATGTGTTAAATTTAAAAACACAAATCTCTGATGTCACATAGGGAGGTTGTGTACACTGAACACACAAATCCCCGATGTCACATAGAGAGGTTGTGTACACTGAACACACAAATCTCTGATGTCACATAGAGAGGTTGTGTACACTGAACACACAAATCTCTGATGTCACATAGAGAGGTTGTGTACACTGAACACACAAATCCCCAATGTCACATAGGGAGGTTGTGTACACTGAACACACAAATCCCCGATGTCACATAGGGAGGTTGTGTACACTGAACACACAAATCTCTGATGTCACATTGAGAGGTTGTGTACACTGAACACACAAATCTCTGATGTCACACAGGGAGGTTGTGTACACTGAACACACAAATCCCCAATGTCACATAGGGAGGTTGTGTACACTGAACACACAAATCCCCGACGTCACATAGGGAGGTTGTGTACACTGAACACACAAATCTCTGATGTCACATAGAGAGGTTGTGTACACTGAACACACAAATCTCTGATGTCACACAGGGAGGTTGTGTACATTGAACACAAAATCCCTGATGTCACAACATACTCTGGAAGAATCTATGTATAACAATAAAGGACAATCTACACATTCAGGATTTTGTTCATTAGAACAACTTGGCTTTCTCAACAATATATTAATTAACTTCTACAGTGTTTAGCAGGTACAAAAATCAGAAAAATTATCACAAATAAATACAAATTCTTCTGATTTTAGTACAATTTTGTAATGTTTCTATTGGATTATATCTTACAGTCTACCGCGTTGCCAAAATTAAAGCAACAATAAGTCCATATAAACCCAATACTTCAGCGAAAATAAGAATCAAAATCATTCCCACGAATAACCGAGGTTGTTGTGCTGTTCCTCTGACTCCGGCATCTCCTACAATACCTATCGCAAATCCTGCAGCTAATCCACTCAGACCTACACTGAGACCAGCTCCTAGATGTGTAAAACTTCTACAAACAGAAAAATAAAAACAGTTTATAATATAATCATTTTACAACAATATGTATGTTACGTTTTCAACTTTATCACTTATAATCAGGGCTTCGCAAATGCTGGTAAGGTCAATCAGTGGAAAGGCAAAGGGTACTTATTCTAGTAGAAATGGTGTGAACAGGTGAAGAAGCCACTAGTAATCATTTAACTTGTAATGTATTAGGTAATTAATTACCTGTGAATAGGGAAGTTCAGTGAATTGTGACACTGTCCTGAGTTCTATTGATTGTTAACAAGCTGACATAAAGATTTTTTAATCAAATTTTGTCTTACCGGTACTCTTTATGGGGAAAAAAAGCTGATTGGGATATTTTTCAATTGGCTTTTTAGCATCTTTTGCCAAAAATCAGCATTTGTGAAGGCCTGCTTATAATGTGTGTAAACACAAAATTAAGTTGACATACAAGTCTCTTTTGCATAGACAACTGCAAGTTATCATGTTAGAGATTTTCATGCTGTAATCTAGTTGATTGCTAAACATAAAATTAGGGAAAATGAGACTTTTAAACATGCAGTTCAAATGAAGATTAATTCTTTAACTCATTTGTTTACAAAGCCAAATTAATTGATGAGCAAAATTACTTTTTATAGGAGTTTTATTTCAAGTTCTTAAATATTTTACTTGCATATAAAATTATTTTTGTAGATAAAATTAACAGGAATGATTCTAAATTTGTATGTAGTTTATTTTTAGCATCTACATGATTTATAAATGACCTCAGATGACACTTTTAACAAAAATCTAAAGACAACTTCAAGAAACTTGCAACTCTAAAAACCTTTGTAGAAACATGGAATTTTACATCAAGCATTCAATATCATTTTATAAAACTTACTTGAATAATGTATAAGTTTCATCGATAGTGTTAGCAATAAGAGCAGCTACTACCAGACCATAGATAGCAATAATACCAGCCATGACAACTGGAATGACTGATTTCATGATCAATTCTGGTCTCATCACTGACATGGCAGCAATACCAGTTCCTGATTTAGCTGTGCCATAAGCAGCTCCAAGGGCTACAAAATATAAATAGAAAAAATATTACTCAGTTAGCCACATGTTGTAAAAATTTCCAAGAAAAAAAAGGAATCATGTTTGAGTGTGTGTAACTATTTTTATAGTAAATGAATAACTCAGTAATACATATTAGTTTATGTTTTTGGAATATAAATTTATCTTTCCATGAAATAACAGCAGTGTCCCATTTATAGATAAACATACTGCTTTATTCATCAAGACAATAACATATGCAATTAATGTCTTACAAAATACCTTTGAATTCTTTACAGACAAGTTGTAAAGCAATTCAGTTAAATAAAATGACAGAAAAAACAAACATTTAAATATCAATTATGTTAAAAATCTTGTCTATCTCAAACATGTCAAGTGCACCAAGTGTATTCCACTGAGCAAATGTCTAGTAAGCTCTCTCTCTCTCTCTCTCTCTCTCTCTCTCTCTATTTCTCTCTCTCTCTCTCTCTCTACAAAGCAGAAAAGATAACCTATATATTCCCTCTACAGCATTGTTTATGTTTGTATGTGTGCAAACTTGTACATTTATACAAATTTTCATCAATGATTCCAATCAGAATAAGAAGGAAAATGTTGAAAGTTGCCTTTGAGAAAGAAATCTGTGGTGTAATCGTGTTGCAAACTCTTATTTTGATGATATGACTTTATAATAATGCTCTAAAAAACAATGAAGATAATTTAATATGGAGCAATTTAACAACAGAACCAAAAACTTGAAAGACAAATCAGTGACAAGAATACTTGTGATTCAAGATGTCGTCATAACTAAATTATGTCAACTTTATCTAATTTCAATGATCTCAAACTTGAAGTTGATGATGATTTTTCTACCAAGAATGCCTTTACTAATCATGACTGAAATATATGAAGCAACATTTTTCAATATAGTCATGCCACACAGTATTTTTATAACCATTTATTACATAAAATCCTAGCATTTCATCAGTAAATCAGTAGATCCATTCAGAGATTTCACCGTCCCAGCTAGCAGCTTATAGCACCTATACTGTTTATTTTGACTGTATCTTTAACTAGTAATAGAAGCCATTGATTTACAAGAACAGATCAATATCCTTACACAATGCAGGGTTTCATACTTCATGTAAAGACATCTTGTTACTATGGCGACAATTTCTAGTAGGAGGAAGGTACTTGATACAAGAAAATCAATGATGTTCCTGAATTGGAATATGTTTATAATCAATGCAGCATTTAATTTCTATATTCGATGGCCTTCATGAATGATTGGTTAGGATACATAACTGATTCCAATCAATGTTTACGACACTTTTTATCATGCAATCAATTGTAAATCAATGGAGTAAATCTAACCATGATTACGATAAATAGTGAACAAAAAAAGAATGATTTTATAAAAATAGTTTAAACATCTATATATAGACTGAATCGCTGTTAACCTCAAAATGTAATGACCTTGAGAAATGTTTTGTTTTATCCTATTGAATCACACTTTTTAAATTACTCTGATTCAGATTTTTAATATAAAATCTTATGATTTTAACCCAACAAAATACAAAAAGAAAATAAGCATTACTAAACTGACTTACTCATACAATAATGATGATAATTCTGTAGTTCTGAATTATCAATTACATTATAGATTCCTTTACCCAAAACAAGTTACCGTATGTTAACTTGTACCATGTATTTTGCCTGTATCAATCAAGTCTATTTACACACATCTGCGATGAGATATGAGCGTCAGGTGACTTGTTGTCATCACCTTACACCAGGTTAGTGTCACATCAAGAGAGTGAGGATGGGAACATTTCCTATTTTAACACCTGTATTCATATGAAAGAGCATTACAAGTCGTTCTTTGTAATTAGCAAAGATGGGGATTAACAATAGAACCCTAAAAGATATTATTTTCCATTTTGATTTACAATATAATGTGTATAGATGTGACACTAAAATTCCATGGGAAGGTTTTGCTAAATATCATCTATATAAGCTTTTTGTCTGGACAAATGATCTTTATCTTTTGCAGATCATGGGGAAAAAACACTTCATTAGGTCTTTTTTATGAGGTAATTCAGGTCACAAAACTGTTTAATCCCCATTTGAATTCCAAAATTGACATTTTTGTTTCTTTTCCGTAATGACCACCAGATGTTATTAATGATTTTTTTCCTGCCCTTGTTCTTTTGTTTATCATTTGGTGATAGTTCTATTAAGTACACAAACTATATAGCCCACTCACACATTAGGAAGGAAAAGGATGCTTAGTTAGAAGGATTTCTCTATCCACTAATAGTTGTATGGCAGATTTAACAGTACTTAAAATTATAACATTATCATATATTTAAACAATTAACTTTTCTAATAAATTGCAATAGCTATTTCCAAAAAATATCAAAAAATTGGGTTTTTTGTGAATTCTTGTGACTGGATGATTAATCATCGTATTCAAATTAGTGCATACTTATCACAGGACACGAGATGGTGCCAGCATGAGTTAAAATCAGGACACAGTTTATCAAAGATCATGTTAGGTGCTCAGTATTTTCAATGTAATATTAATAAGATAATTAGCTTTATTAAAGAATAAGAATTTTAAAATTATTTTGGCATCATTCATCCATTAAAGTGATGTGCTTTTGCTTAAGCAAATTGGAGTGGGAAGGTACATGCAAATATGCATTGTTACCTGATAATAGATAATGTGCAGCTTTGTAGGACAGGAATTACAAGGTTTCTTGTCATCAACCAAACTGATACAATTTAAACATATTAAGATTTTACAGACACATAAAACTGTATTGAAATTATAACACATTTACAAATTTCTGTTTTAATCACCTTATATAATGTATCCTGTAAATGTTATATAGATAAATCGGATCATCCTATATAAAGATCTTGATAAGTCAAAGGTAAATATTGGCACATAAGCATACACAAATGAATGGTAAATAATTCATTTAAATCTACCTGAATTATAGTAAGGGCATTTCTATTGATCTTACATAACACCTACACAAATGCTAATAAATTTATTCCAATTTAAGAATTTATATGTGTCTGTAGAACTTATAAGGTTTGTCTGTTAAATCTGCATTAATTTTAATAAACATGCCTCTTAACAACAAACCAGTGTCAACTGTCAGATATTATTACACAACAGCTATATAAATATCTTTTTTTTTTCTTTTTACATTATTTTAAAAAGATTTAAGTTTTACTTGTCATGTGGTCATGTACATACACAAGTTTATTAATTATGGTATCTTTATTTTATAAAGCAATAACTTGTTTACTGGTCATTTCTTCATAGATTAAATATACCAATGTAAAACTGAAGTTATCAAGTCTGTTCATTTTCAGACAGATGATCCTTTTTAAACTTAATTGTTTTCACAAAGTGGTCTTTATTGACAATTTTTAATTTATCTGTAGAAAAAAAACAAGAGCATAATAATAAACACCTGTTTCCCATCTCTTTAATGCAGTACTCAAGTTTCAACAACATCACTTATTCCTTTCTAAATTGGGATAACAGACAAATAAATCAATAAATAAAGCTGGATATTTCTTTGTAGCAGTTCACAGCATTGGCTTTCAAGGGAAATGTGTCCAAGTTACTTTTATTATAATATAGTAAAGTGATCTTAGTACCAATGTACATGTACTTTGGTTTATTCATGGAAAATTTTGTTTGTATATATAATACTTGATGGAGTGAAGAATTTTTTTTTATTTCAGCAAGACTGCCCTAAAATTTCAATGCAAGGTTGTTGCTGTAATTTCTAATAAACAGTTAACTTATGAACCCATCCTCATGTATAATAAAGTTTATCATTAAGCCTAATGAGCAATTGTACACAAGAAAAGAAGTATTAACTGGAGGAAGAAGAAAACCAGGAAGTTATATATAATAGGAAGTCTATTACGGTAGAGCCATTGTGTAAAATTTATGACAGTTGCCTACTGGCTGTTTATGGTGTGTAGCCAGATTAACAGTTTTGGTAAAACAAATCTGCACCCCAAGCAACATTTACATTTTAGAATTTGGTTCCTATGCTATATAACAATGTATATGTACATGTGATTGAAGTTTTTACTTTCACTTTTAATTTCAATGACATTAATACTTTCACATTATATTATTGATAAGTAGTGTCAGTAAGAGTCAGAAAACTGTAAAATTTTACCATAAAAAGCCCCTAGCACCATTATTACTTGTATCTAAATATATATTATTGTTTTATGTGTCAAGGTTATTTTGAAACTTAATTATTTTTGTATAAATTGATGCAATTTCATAGGTAAGTATTAACTCCCACACCTTAGACACACCTAAGCCATTGTGACCTTGATCAATGTCATCAGTGTATTGACAAAGCAATACTTGAAAATTGTTTCTACCCCACTGATAATTGTGTAAGCATGTGATGTCAAAAGCTTTGATTAAATTATAAATATCATACAAAAAATAAAACTGTAAATTTAATTATGAAGATTCATGATCTATCAAATGTTTGATAAAATGGGTTACATAAAAAATCAAAATAAATGTGAAGATTATCTTGTGACCTCTTTTATTTATACAACAACAGAGGTATGAAGTCTGTAATCATTAGATTATCACAGTAAAGTTATACTTGTCAAATATATTACATGCCTATCTTTGACCTAGTATCTACCCAACCCTGATCATCATACTGAAAGTTAAAACGAATAAACTGATAAACTAAATCACAGTTGTTCACAAATTTATCCAACTTCTCAAGGCAGTCAACTTAATAATTTTCTCATAATAATATCAATTGCCCTTTTTTCAATTTCATTTCTAACATTTCCTATTTTCAATTTCATTTCTAAAATTTATTCAAAATTGATTTTTTCATATTTTTTAAAGGTTTAGTACTTTTGGGGAAATATTACCATAACCTTTATAATATCAAAGTAAATTCAAGGTCACATGCACTACTGCTGTGCTTCAATCATTAAATTTTGACATGCAAGAATATGTGAAGATGATAATAAGCTACTTTTTTAGTTTTAATTCTTTTTCCACCTTAACCAATTTTTCCCATTTTCATCATAATGCAACAAATAAAGAAGGTATTAAATACTTAGGAAATTAATTTGCTAAAATTTAATAATAATTTTAATGTATTTTAAAAGACAATGATTTAATTATTTAATCTCAATAAATAGGGGTATGTTACATACATCAAAATGAATTTAATCTGCTTTGAATCAATGAAATATAATTAATAATTCAAAAATAAGTTAAGGTGTAGTAATCAACAAAATTTAGGGTAGGTAGAAATATTGTACCCTTTGGCTTATATTACCTGTTTATATACCAGAAGTTAGCTGGTAGTAGACAAGTAACTTGGGTGACCTGTTTTAGTGATGGCATGAGTCATTAGGAACAAATCAATCACATATCCATTAGCCACAGGGTACACATGGAAATTAAGAAATATTAATATTCTACTTTTTTTTTTTTTTTTTTTTTTTTTGGGGGGGGGGGGGGAGTGACACTTAAAATAACATTCTTCTCTGACAAATATCAAAAATAAAACATGTTGCAAATTTACATTCTTCATTTTTCAATCATTTTTGTCATAGATTTTTCTCCATTTTCCAGATAACCATCGAATTTATCAGTAAAGCATTGTAAACATGTGACTTGCATTTAACGTATAATGTATGAAAAATAAACAATCTGGGGCCAATATCTGGTTTTGGAAATATCTATATTAAGCAAATTGCACCAAATCAGTTATTACTTTTTACCTAAAATAATAGCCATGTCTAAATGTTTTTCTTTAGTTAATTGTCTGAAGCATTTTAAACTAATATTTAATATTATCTCTCAAAAATAATTTGTGACATATCAACTGAACAATACTGCATTGATAATGAAATGACAACAAATTTTAATGATATCAACTTCAACATTCTCAAGTTGGCAGTCTGCTTGTAAATTGAACATACAAGAACCTTTCACTTGAAAAACCGAGTACTGGATACAAATATTAGGTATAAATGTATCTATTGTAGGCAGTTAGCTAATCAAGTTAATTAGATCCTCCCACCTGCCTACAGTACTTGACATGCGATAGCTAAATTACAACATCACAGAACACAAGAATACAATTAAAGAATACAAGAATAACGTTACATAAAAGGCACTAATATAACTGCGATAGTCACAAAAAACATTTAGGATTTATCTAAACGTTACAGCTAGTATAAATGACTGGAAAATTCTCATCGATTTTTTTTCTGAATGAAAATGGCATGTAGCCGGTAATCTTACCACTGAAGGCCATGGCTGCTGTAGCACCCATAGCACCAAAAAATGGCGTGTAAATTGGTTCTTCTGATGCCATTGTTTTCTGTAAATGTAATTCTGTTTCTAAAGCGTTTCCTAAATTTCTTTCTCACACTTCAGTCCTGATTTCCGCACTGTACACGCAATATGGCGTATGACGATGAAATCATGTGATCACGAGATATCGACAAAAATTCACGTAGATTACAATTGGTCCAAAGAAAAACCGTCGTCCAATCCAATGTACCGTTGTATCAATTTTCGGGAAGTGATCACATGGTTTACACTGGAGCACATGAGGTTTACAAAACAAAATGTTTATAAAGTTTAGTTATGAAAGATAGTGCTATTATATAACAATGAAGTTCGCCTTTAGGGTGAGGAAAGCCTTTAATATCCGCCTGTAGATAACTGACCAGTCGGACTCCTTTAGTTCTTAGTTGTTTAACCATCCACAAATTTTTGCAGATTTCAAAACAAACACAGGTACTTTGGGACAGGACACATGTACTGTGTTATTTTTGTTTAATATTATGTTTTTGCATCATTTCTCAATGCTTCCGACGAATAAATTCCATAATTACTGAAAAAACCCATTTAGGACAATACCACGGTTGAATGGTACATATAAAGAGTACTCTTTTTATGTACCATTCAACCGTGGTTTTGTCCTAAATGGGTTTTTTTTTCAGTAATTATGGAATTTATTCGTCGGAAGCATTGAGTAATGATGCAAAAAACATAATATTAAAAATAACACAATCCTGTCCACAAGTACCTGTGGGACAGGAGTGATTTTTCATTAATTTTGAACAATCTTCATGTGGGAGAATACAAATAATCAGCAAAATAAAAAAATAAAACAATACCCTTTACAGATGTATTAAATTGCTTAATACATCGGAAAAGGGTACAATGTAAAGGGTATTTTTAAAATATTGTTTTTTGATTCTGCTGATTATTTGCATTCTCATAAAGATTGTTCAAAATTAATGAAAAATCACTCCTGTTCCCATGTACCTGTGTTAACAAACTGACAATTGATTCACAAATATGATATAACCAGAAGCTTTAAATCCCCATTTCAATTTAAAAAAAAGTAAATAAACAAGAACCTGCAAAATTTCTTTAAAGACGTTTTTACAAGTGTAGTGATCTGGGTAGTTCAGTTGGTAGAACACTCGCCTATAGTGTGGAGGTTCTGGGCTCGATCCCTGGTTCGACCCTGCATCTTTTTCCTTCCTGTTACACCAGTATTGTTGTAACTTTCTAACATGAACCTAAATAGTTTCATCTTATTCAGATATAGAACCGACACTTCATAACTTAACTAGTCTTCTGATATATTACCATTGTCTTGTCTTTAGTCTTTAAATACATTAACAATACCTGTTGAAGATACAATAATTTTTTCTGTTTATTTCTCTCCCAAAACCAAGGCAAAAATTGGATAAGATCATTTAAATCGGAAGGACTTGATTATTCTCAACATTTTTCCTTCTGCAAATTTCAAACATAATTGTTAAAATCTCTGTTAATGAACACTTACCAAAAACAATGTGTACAGAAAGAAGAGGCGTACAGACAAAGGAAAATAAACTATTTTCTTTTGAAAACAGATATTGATTTTTGGACATTTGTAAAAAAAATTCTTAATACATGTACCTGGATTTCACAGAAAAAACCTTTGGTACTTGTTATATTTTAAGGTGAGAAGTCATAAATGAATGAACTACATTTAAACAAACAATTTGTGGTATATACAACATCCTTTTAAAATTCCAATAAATTGTGTTAAATGTAAAAAGAAATGGTGCTCATCAAAGTAACCATTTACCTTATGTCTATGTGTGCAGTCTGACACTATCAGAATACTAAGATTCAAACTTCATACAAAGCTTTAAGATCTATATAATCTGAATTTGGTTTTTACATAAAATTTTCTGACTCTTTGAGGAGATGTTTTGGGATGTTGAAGAATTGTTGCCAATATAGCTGCACAAAATAGAAATTTGTTTTGTATTTTAATAGCTTGGGATTGAAGACATCTTCTATTGTTAGACCCAGAGGTCCTTTTTACAGTGGTTTGTCCCTTATTTACAAAACCTCTTCAGAAGTAATCAGAACAGGAGAAAAATGTTTATAAATATAAGATTTTTGTTTATTAACTAACTATAAATATTTTCTCTTTCAGTTTTCAAATTTACTTGGATCTGTTTATAGGAAGGGAAATGTCACCTTTACACCAGACGGGAACTGTGTGGTTAGTCCAGTCGGTAACCGAGTCACAGTGTTTGATCTTAAAAAGTAAGTTTTTGTCAGAATTATAAATGTTGTGTCTTACCACACAAATACACAGATCCATGTCCAAATTGCAATTCCAAAAGCAAAGTAGAAACTGTAAAAACTAGCAAATAAGTTGAACATGTGAACTCTCAACAAGGAATTGAGGCTATATGTATTTGAAGAAATGTTCATAAGCAATAAGTGGTTAGTCATGAATTAGCATTCCTAGCAAAGATATGCAACTGTATGCAAACACTTGCAGGTAGTATCACACTTATTTACACACAATCAAATATGACATCCAGTTAAAACACATGCTTTAAAAAAAGGAAGATGCAGAATCCTAATATATCAATAGTAAACTGCTAACATTTATATATGTACTATAAAACCATGGAACTTGTATTCCTCCATAATGAATTTATTTTCAGTTTTTTCGGCCTCTACTTGTACAATGTATTTTCGTTTATTCACAACTGGTTCTTTGCTTAAATGTATTATTATCAACAGTAATATATTGTTCATTTTACTGTGGCCAAAGACTTTAAACCTGTGTAAAAGTTTTAACTCATTTACATGTATATATTCTTTTGTAGCAATAAGTCTGAAACTCTTCCAATGGAGAGTACAAGAAACATCACCTGTGTTGCCATAGCACCAGATGGATACACTATGATCCTTGTAAATGAAGGTATATATAGTATTGTTATTTGCTGAAAAAGTAATAAGTAACTATAAACTTTCTTAAATCGAACTTTCCTGGATTTTTCTGGTCACTCAAAAGGACCATGAAAAGGACCCATTCCCAAAAAATTGCTACATTTTCCCCAATTTTGTAGGTGAAATATTCTAGTAGAAATGATACAGGTGATTAAGATAATATGCTTAGAAATGCTCTCTTTGTGATTTACTTTTCCTAGATTGATGATTTTCAGATGTTCTTTCTTTTTCTCGGACACATCATATGATTTTATTTTATTTCAATATTTTGGAAGAAGGCATTGCATGATCTGCAGGACATCAAATTTAAACATGTCATGAAAACATGTTATATGCATATGTACCTTAAAATGTATAAATTTTTATATATATATTTACAGACGGTGAAGCCTACCTGTGTTCTCTCATCAGTAAAACAGTACTTCATACTTACCATTTCCACAGACCTGTTCACCAGATTAAGTTTAGTCCTGATGGCAGGTAAGTTACATGAAGTTATCGGGGTTAAATCTAAAATATAAAAGACCATGTGAGAAAAGAGCCCTTTTTTTTCTTCACACTATCTCTGACAAAATTTTGGAAGAGCAGGTGATTTATGTTGTTTTTATTGTTGTTGTTGTTGTTGTTGTTGTTGTATAATGTAACACCAGCAATTTTTCAGATATTTGCAATTAGAGAGCAAAGTTATTAAGGGCTGTACTATTAAAACATGAGGTACCCAGGGAAGGCACTTTTGATTTTGGGTAACCCCCAATAGAAGAGATTTACAAATTCTTATGACCACCCATATCTGAATTTTCTGCAATTTACAGCCCCCCATAGAATTTATTTATTTATTTATTTTGTTAATCACAAGATTTTATTTATCCCAAAACTCTTACATCCTCATATGGCATAAATGGATATATTAACTTGAAACTTCGTCTGCCGACATTCGCACCATCTTTATGCAAGTTCCTCGGATGTTTTCTTTCGATACAACTTAATATCCGAATGTTATTGCACAAAATACCATTAGTCGTTATCGGTGTCAGTCACAAATGCAGAACAAAACTGAAAACAAGGGCAGCTACTCGTACTTTTGTTTATCGGGTCTATTCATCCTAAAATTTACTTTGCCCCTGTTCACGTTTCATCCTGGATTCATTTGCCCTACTTTTAATATGGTTTTATTCCGTTATCAATAAGGTGTTTTTTTTTTCAAGACGTACAGTATCTTATTTTAAAATGCAGAGATGACTTCAAACTATTATCCTTTACAATCAGTTATTTTCTGATGGAAAATCTCTTGGGTTGAACGGATCTTAGAACGAACAGATCTAGGGTGAACATACTCGGGGCCAGTGAAAGTGTATCCAGGGCAAATTGACACGGATTTCATCCATTCGGAAATGACTGTTTTACTACGATATGGAACACTAGAAATTATCAAAATTTTAACGATAAAAACTACTGGCGAACCCATAGACTTATATTTAACATTTTTGGAGAGCTTACATTAGACCAACCACCCATAGATGTGTTTTATGTCCAACACAACATACGATAGCTATGTTTTTCCATTCTGGCATATATTTTTATTAAATTGCCGTCCCCGGGTGCCTTATATGTTTTAATGGAACAGCCCTAATAACTATGGATAAATCTAAGAGCAAGTTCATGGATGTGTGAGTGTGTATCATGGCCTGCCATGTACTAGCACACACTCAGGGTGACTTCTAGCTCACAGAGTCAGTATACCATAGGCAAAGATACTACTTCCAGAGTGCAGTATTCTGGCACTGGGCGAACCAGTCAATATGCTGTCCTTCTGATGCTAAGTGCCAGATGAGGAAGAAGTATGTATGACCTATCCTGGGTTTGAAACCACCCCTTCCCTTCCCCACTTTTGAGTCTAATAAATTTTGTGAAGTCATTGATTTATAAGTGACATCTCTACAGTATATACAAACACATGTAATTATATAGATACCGGTAGACTTATATTTTTTTGTTACTCATAGATTATTATCTTAACAAATTTTTTAAAACTGTCTGAGTAAGAGAGTACGTCCTTAACAATAAAGACTCCACCTTCAGTTTTTCATTGACCTTTCTAAAACTTTTGCACATTTGTAGATGTGCATATGACTTTTTGAACTTTTTTGATGAATTTTTCCCAGTTTAACTAGATATTGGACTTTGTTATGAGCTATTGCGATCTATCTATGACTGCTAGCGGTCCACTTTCTGACTGATGTCAAATTTTAGCTAATTTTGCAATACACTGTTTGGGTATTTTTTCAGAAAATTTGCTGTTACCAAAGAGAAAACTGTACAAATATTTCACACACCTGGTAAAAATAGAGAGTTCAATCCATTTGTTTTATACAAGACATTCTCTGGAGCCTATGATTCCACAGTTTGTATTGACTGGACTTCTGATTCGCAGTAAGTATGACTATTTACTGAACAATAATATGTCAGATTTAACAATAGATGATTGTACAGTTGAAATTGTAGCTAAAGCTCAAAGTCAAAAACAAGGGTATGACCTTGAACTTGACTCAATTCCAGAAAACATTAAACTATATATTTAAAATGGTTGCCAAGAAATTGGTAAATTACAAAATATGATTGATATATAGCTAATTTTACCTTTAAATTTGGATATGAAACCGGTTTTGGTGGAAAATATCATTCGCTTATTTAAGAAACACTTTAATTTTATACTGGATTCTTGTATCTTCAAAGAATATGATCAATATCTGTTACTTGATCACGATAAATACTGTTGTTAAAGGGTACCTGTAACCAAAAAATTTTTTATCACAATTGTTTTATATATTATTTAAATATAACAATAGTGAAAACCGTATCAAAATTGGTGACAAATTAAGAAAGTTATAGCGGTTTGAAATCCACATTTTATAACTTTCTCTTTATCGAAAAGTGAAACGCCTCGTTTTGAGTTATAAACGTGTGACGTCATTGCAGTATTAGAAGTAGTGTCTAACATAATAGACAGTAGTAACAATGATGGTATATTGATGTATGAAGAAGAAAGTAAAGACTCTGACATGTACCTATTTATGTCAAATAGTTCGTCATTATTTCGGGAAGCAGTAGACAATCTTATCAGTGATGAATTTGGAGTAAGACCGTTATTTATTCGAACCAGAAACGGACGAATCTGATGAACATATTGAGTCGAGTCCCGACCTGTATTTGGTTGCATAGCTGTTGAAAAATACTTGACGAGTGTTAACTTGTCAATAACACGAAAAATGATTATATCTGTGACTTAAGAAAATAAATTATTTTATGAAGTCGGACTGGACAGACTCGAGAATTACGATAAGTTGCATAGCTATAACAAAAAATAATAATTATTATTATTATAATAATTATTATTATTATTGACATGAAAACTAAAAAAGAATTCTTTTTCTTACTTTTTAAAATTTACAAATGAAATATCCATTTTTTCCGGAGTGAAATCTTTATACTGTATATGACAAATAACGTTTACCAAATAAAATTATTTTACTTTACTCGAACTGTAAATATATTATTGTATATTACCGGTCCTAAGATAACTTTATCAACCTGCAAATCAATTTTGCAAATTATAAGTGACATCCTGTTAATTACAGGTGTGGGTCTAAATCTAAGGAATGTGTCTAATAAACAAAAGGATTAATAATAATCTTAATTATCGGTACATGTCAAACGAATGTTAATTCCACTTCGCTCAATAGTTTTCTCGTAAAATAATCATAGAAAGTTAAACTACGAGTTTGTATTTGACTTATTTTAGTAGTTGGTAAATAATATTCTGTGGAGGTATGTTACTGCTATGACGTCACAACATGGGAGCCTCGATATCGACCTTTTTGATTTGGATTTCTAGAGATGTATTAGAAAATCGCTGATATCTACCTTATTATGGAATGGAATTTTATGGAATTTTCGCTACAGTCATATTTAGGTACGACGAATAAAATATGTCAAAACTGAAAGTTGTTACAGGTACCCTTTAAATAAAACACCACATGGTGTAACAATGGATTTGTTACATCAGAGTAAATGTGTAAATAGAATGTATCACTAGTTTAATAGGTGATTTGGAGCTTTTTTTAAGGAGGGATATTGTTTCATACAGAATAAAGTTCATAATGAATAGGGAGTATAGTGTTGATCTTTGACCTTATGCTTCGACTGGTGTGAAGAGGATAGGTAGGTAGGTAGGTATAGTGTTGTCCAAAACTAAATTACGCTTACAACAGGGGCATTTCTATGTCCTATAAAAACTCTTGTTTACACTGTAGAGCATTTTGCGTTGGGTCTAAGGACATGAATACTCGGGTGTATGGTACACAGAGGTTCACTAATCTTACAGTATACTCTGTCGGAGGACACACTGATGCCATTGTGGGTTCATTTTTTGAAGCAGATTCACTGGATGTATCCTTTTGTAAAACAAACTGAATTTAAATCTGTGATTGATAAAAAATTAGTTGTAAGAAATAAGCAAGCGAGAATGATTTATTAAAAAAGAAGACTATTTTACTAATATCAAGATGTCACCAGTTATATCAGTAAGATTAATAACTGTGCAGTTTACATATTGCAATATTGGTTGTTCTTCGTGATTATTCTTTCAATAATTGTTTATTAAAATACTGACTACTGTCTGAAAGTCTTGATGACTGAGTAGGGTAAAATGACAATCCTCTCATAACCAAGGTATAAATACTAAAGTTCAAAGATCCTTGTGTGGAAAAGTTTGTCCATTTCCTTTCCATAGGCTGATAGTTTATTCCAGTTAATTTGCATTTTTGAGTAATTTGAAAACTTGACTTCCTTGATATAAATGATATCTTGGCTGGAGAAAAAAATTCACTCATTTACTTGATTTAACCTTCTAGTCTTTGATCAGAATTTCTTGTTAAGATTTCAGATACCTAACTTAAAGATTAAAACTCAGTATAAATGAAAGCAAGACCGGCTATGATACAGTACTAACGAATAATATAAAAGCTAAGGTATAAGCATTGCTTAATTGATTTACATTTACTCAATACTTTGCACTAACAAAGACTGTAAACTGATGTCTGCATTGTGTTTACTTATGTGTATTCACTCACAGTATAGATACACTTTAAACATTTGAGTATTACTTTTGAAACATTGAAATTAATAGCTTTTTCATTAACTTATTCTGTTACTTTTAGTTTTGATATCTTTAACTTTCTGATTTGTAAAAAAACAAAAAAATTAACTATATTGTAATGAATTTTCTAAAATTGCACCAACACTAAATGCTGTGGTTGCTTAATGATGGAAATGGATATGTATGAGAAATCAGAGACATGTTCAAGATGCTGGTTAATTTCCACTGGGCTTGCGAATACAATTTCTATGACTATTGAACAGACATGAGTACTCGAGTTGAAAATAACTCATCATAATCATCTAGATGTTTTAAAAATAACCTCCCTTAGATTTGGACACCGACACTCGACTGGAGAGAAAATGTCAAAAATTGAAAATATAAATTAAATCAGGCAACTAATCCTATAATTCAAATCCCTTCTAGAAAGAAACTATACCCTTGGACTGAAATATAAATTGAAATGCATGTTGGTTTCAGAATTTATTTAAGCCATTTCTTACAAAATTTGTCTGAGGGACGCCATCTTGAATCTAAGGTGAACAGCCTTCAAATATTGATAGCAGTCGCACGAGAACATAGATTCCTGAATGACTTGAAGTCAATGTGCAAGCATACATACACTATTTTGAACGGGCCTCAGGTATAGTTCAAGAGAGATAACTCTTGACAACTATTTACAAAAAATTGAGTTGGATTGGGTTTATGGTGTTTTACATCCAAGTCAGGATTCTCTCATATCATGACATTCAGTTCTGGGTTGGGGAAGGAAACCAGAGTGCCTGTAGAAAAACACTGACTTAGGCAAACAAACTGGTTTTGAACCAAGGCATGAGATGCACTATGCTTGCTTTTGACATCTTTTCCACCAAGGTCTAGTTGACAAAAGACATTTTATATATATATATACCATAAGTCATTTTCTTCTCCAAACATCCATCCTTTTTATTTGATGAAATTCCCAGTTATTAGTCAAACTGAGTATTTAGAAAAGGAAGTGACAGTAAAAGGATGGTAATTGGAAAAGAGCAGTGGAAAAGATAAGTCTAAAATTGGATTTTAACTGCATATGACTGTGTTGCAATCTATACAACCTATTCTTTAAAAATGAATCTTAATGTAAATGTAATGTATATATTGGTTCATTTTAATTAAATGTAGATATTGTTTTAGATTTCATCCAATTATCATTTCATGTATTGTTTTCTTCTGTTAAGATTAATTATGATAAAATTCAGTACCAAAGAATTAATCCAATAATTTTGATTGATCAATATTGTTGAATCTATATGTTGAATATTTGAATAAATTTGTTTCCTTGACAACCGTATAAAGTTATACACATTAAGTCAGAATGGTCATGTTTGTGTATTCGAGTGTGATACTGATTTAGATGAACTGGAACCTTATAAACCAAAAGATGTACCTGTAGAAGATAAAATAGATGATGATATGGAAACTGAAGATACACAAAACTTAAAGCAAGGTGTGTGGTACTTACAGCCATTCTCAAGTAACTATTACTGGATGGAAAAAACTTTCAGACATTCTCAAGTTACTATTACTTGATGGAATAAACTTTCAGACATTCTCAGTTTTCTTTTACTTGATGGAATAAACTTTCAGACATTCTCAGGTTACTATTACTTGATGGAATAAACTTTCAGACATTTTCAGGTTACTATTACTTGATGGAATAAACTTTCAGTTATTCTCAGGTTACTATTACTTGATGGAATAAACTTTCAGACATTCTCAGGTTACTATTACTTGATGGAATAAACTTTCAGTTATTCTCAGGTTACTATTACTTGATGGAATAAACTTTCAGTTATTCTCAGGTTACTATTACTTGATGGAATAAACTTTCAGACATTCTCAGGTGACTATTACTTGATGGAATAAACTTTCAGACATTCTCAGTTAACTTTTACTTGATGGAATAAACATTCAGAAATTCTCAAGATACTATTACTTGATGGAATAAACTTTCAGACATTCTCAGGTTACTCTTACTTGATGGAATAAACTTTCAGACATTCTCAGGTTACTATTACTTGATGGAATAAACTTTCAGACATTCTCAAGTTACTATTACTTGATGGAATAAACTTTCAGACATTCTCAAGTTACTATTACTTGATGGAATAAACTTTCAGACATTCTCAGGTTACTATTACTTGATGGAATTAACTTTCAGACATTCTCAGGTTACTATTACTTGATGGAATAAACTTTCAGACATTTTCAGGTTAAATTAATGTTGAAGTGTATTAATATTGGCAGAAATTAATTAAATGCCAAAAGCCTGAATGATAATACACAGACAAAATAAATACTTATAAAGTAATTCAACAATTTTTTAAAAACAGATGAAACAACAAAAGCAGAAGAAGTTACAGAAAGCAACAAGATATTGTACAAAAGAGTAGCAAAGTAAGTTATTCCAGTAATGATGATGATCAGTGATAATTGAATAATTTCATTAATGGTAAAATCTCCTGTACTTACTTGTTCAGTTAATTTTTATATCATACGGTAACTTATATAAACATTACATTGTTATAAGTCTTGTCATTATTTACATGTTAGTTTTAGCAGTTAAAATTAGTTTCAAATACATGTTAATGAAAATTCCCTCAAAATCATGTTATTATTTTGATTTTTATAAAATTATTTGTATTAATGTTACATTTGTAGCAATATTAAAAGATAGTACTTGTACTGTTAAAGGGGTTGATTGGTAGATTGGTTGGCTAGTATTTTATGCCTTGGAAAAATTATTTCCATTTTAAGGTAGTGGTCATTTCTGGAATGGTGGAGAGAATTAGTGCAAACTAAGAAAACAACCCCCATGAGTAACCCAAATTCAAAAGAAGGGGTATATATGACTTAAATGGTTTTATTTCTTATCTGGTATTTGCTGTATAAAACAGATGGGGGAGGGGGGGCTTTGGTGGCCAAGTTATCTGAAGCGCATGCTTACATATGACAGTGCCTCTCACCTTTTTTGTTTGAATCCTGCTCAAGCAGTTCCCATTGTGTGAAAAATTGTAAAAAATCTCCAGGTACTCTTTGTTTCCTCTACCATCTCATAACTGACTTCTTTAGTATAAAGGAACTTGGCATAAATGTTTAACACTATTACTCCACTCTGTAAAACAGAATTGAAGTAAACTTCAGAAAAATTATCTAGACATACATGTTTATGTTATTTTATACCCACTTAACCATTTACTTAATGTACTTTCACAGTTAAAGATTAGGTAATTAGAGAATACAGTTGTTATATATCACAGTGAGTAACCTTGTGATTGTAATTTACATATAGCTTGTATGTTTTTACCTCTTCAGACATTCCTTTAAGGAAGCTCGAGGTGAGGGTGCTGCCTACGCCAAATTAACCAGTACAGCATATCATAAAAGTACACATATACTAGTCACGGGGTTTGAAGATGGTGCCTTTTTTCTTCATGAAATGCCAGATTTTAACTTAATTCATTCACTTAGGTATGAGTTTCATAATTCACTGTTAAAATTTCAAAATATTTTAAAATCAAATTTTATATCAGTATTGTGATGTCTAATGAAGTGATATAAATATGGTTATTTAAGCAAGGAAGGTGTGTGCATGCACCAGTATACTTTAAAAACTGAAAGTACATGGCCTTTTTAAAGGAAATTTATGATAAATGTTTCTGGAAATATTCGAAAATACGGATATTGCTTGTGAGTTTGTCTACATTTAAATAATTGGTTAAATTTTAAAAAGTAAAAGCTAAAAACAAAATTAAAGGTGTTCCACGTGAGTAATACAGGCCCTTTTGGGTCTCTTGTTCTAAATAACAATGTGAAAAGTTTAAAAATATCCTAAATACTTTGGATAAAGTTTGTATTGGGCAGTGTTTCTGTTCTCAAAAGTTAATTTAAGAAATTATTTAATTTATGGTTTTTCCTTATAAAGTATTTGAGTTTTTAGACAGATTTATGTTTCATACACAGTTCAGTTTTTACAGGTCCCACTGTACAGAACAGGTAACCTAATAATTCTCTTATATATTTAAGTATATCAGACCAGGTGATAGCTTCAGTAGCTTTTAATAACACAGGTGACTGGATAGCATTAGCTTGTTCTGGTCTAGGACAGCTACTAGTCTGGGAGTGGCAGAGTGAGACCTATGTATTAAAACAACAAGGCCATTTTAACAACATGAATTGTTTGTGTTACTCACCAGATGGACAGTATATTGTTACAGGAGGGGATGATGGGAAGGTATAGAATTTTACATGAAGTTAAAAGTTTTAATCATCATTTTCTAATACATGTACATCATGAGTTGGTTTTTTTTTTTTTTTTTTTTTTTTTTTTTTTTTTTTTTTTTTTTTTTTTTTTGTGGATTGTGGATAATTCAAACTTGAAAACTATATCTTCTTGATAACTTAATCTCAAATAAAGTCATTTATATTGTTTCCATTGTGTTTCTTTATTCATTATACATCTGATGAATGTTTGACTTTTTGTTTGCCATCACACACATTTAATTGACACTTCTTGCAACTTTTAATTTTGCAGATGTTCTTTTTATTTGATGTTAATAATGAAAAAAAGTCAGATATAAAAGCTGTTTCATGGGACAAACAATGTACATGTATTTTATTATAATAATTATGAGGCAGTTCTGTAAAAAAAAAAAATCATTTCACAACAATGAACCAGAATTTTACTGCTTGTTTATATTGAAAAAAACATGTATAACATCACTGCAGATGTTTTTATACAGCTCAAATGTTATAATGTCCAAGTGCAAAAAAAAAAAAAAAAAACCCTAAAGCACAATGAACCATAATGTTTATTTGATAGTCAGATTTGGACTGGCTAAAGCAAAGAATACAAATTTCTATTTGTAAATGAGTATAATGTGTAAGTACCATTTTGTTGAGATTTGTGCTATCAGTTTAACATTGAAATTTTCTTAATTTTTCAGGTTAAAGTATGGAATACTAGCAGTGGTTTTTGTTTTGTAACTTTTAATGAACATATGGGTGGTATTACTGGTGTTGCGTTTACACAGAATGGACAGGTTGTCTTATCTTCCTCACTAGATGGCACTATTAGAGCTTTTGATTTAAACAGGCAAGTTAATACTGCCAATTATCAATTTTATGAACAGTTGGACCTGACACATTTTCTTTTCATGAAGTGGCACACCAAACAAAAACTTCTTTCTAAACAAATGATTGTCATGTAGATTGAGACAGGATGTTAGATAAAAAGTCAAGTTTTCAAGAAACAACCAACTATTAGAACTCCTTCTTGTTAGAAATACATTTGTTTGTGGTTATAATTGTAAAATATATACCATTATAATTGCATTTTGTTTTATTTTCCTGTCTAACTTCATGTAGATGAACATCTTCAATAGAAATGCAGAATACAAGCTTTAAGTCACATAGTAGTGGCATGGGTTAGGAACATCAAGTACCCCACATTTGAGGGTATTTTTTAAAATGTCTTTTATTGGCGATGCAGAAGGCTTTTGAAACAAAAACTCCTGATGTCATAAATTTAAAATTAAAAATAATTTAATGAGCTGCTTTGGCTAAAATTTACAGTAGACATTTTAGCATGCTTTATTCTAAAAAAACAGAAAAGTTAAGTTATACCAATAATTATAAGCATTTAACACGATATACAGCTGTTTTATTTAAGTGATTCTACTAAAAAAAATCACATGTAGTTTTCCTGGGAAAAACATTATATTTCCTAGATTTGACCAGTAAAGTTTAGAAAAAAAGTAATACACTTGAAAATAGATATACCCGGTACTAGTATGATTAAGGCATTTTATTTTCATATTCAAAATTTTCTTGAAGATTCATTTTTAAAAAATTAATTTTCATATCTTTACATTAGCATTGGTAATGAACAATTCAAGAATTTGATCCTTTTTTGAATTTGTGATTTAGTCAGATCAGTAATTAATGGGGAAAAACTTGATCTGTTGAAATCTAAATCATGATTGGCAAGTTTACATGAACCCTAAACCTAAAATTATTTATTTTGAATTTATTTTTCTAGACATAATTTTACTTAGTACTTCAACCCTTTTCTGTTATTACTTTCAGATATCGTAACTTTAGAACTTTTACTTCTCCGAGGCCAGTACAGTTTTCTTGTATAACTGTGGATCACAGTGGAGAAGTAGTATGTGCTGGGGGTAGAGATACATTTGAAATATTTGTATGGTCTATGCAGACAGGAAGATTATTGGAGGTCAGTATATCAGTCTTTTAATGAAGGTGTTTAGGTCTGAAAGTTGTAGAAACAAATTCTTTAGTTGTAAAACTATTTATTAAACATGTTAAGTACAGTTGTTCAGATCTGATAGTTTTTTAAAACAAATCCTTCATTTGTAAGACTGTTCTTTAGGACCAGTTCTTTGCTGTTTCTTTAGCCTAGTTAGTAAGACTGTTCTTTAGGACCAGTTCATTTGCTGTTTCTTTAGCCTAGTCAGTAAGACTGTTCTTTAGGACCAGTTCATTTGCTGTTTCTTTAGCCAAGTCAGTAAGACTGTTCTTTAGGACCAATTCATTTGCTGTTTCTTTAGCCCAGTCAGTAAGACTGTTCTTTAGGACCAGTTCATTTGCTGTTTCTTTAGCCCAGTCAGTAAGACTGTTCTTTAGGACCAGTTCATTTGCTGTTTCTTTACCCGAGTCAGTAAGACTGTTCTTTAGGACCAGTTCATTTGCTGTTTCTTTAGCCGAGTCAGTAAGACTGTTCTTTAGGACCAGTTCATTTGCTGTTTCTATAGCTGAGTCAGTAAGACTGTTCTTTAGGACCAGTTCATTTGCTGTTTCTTTAGCCGAGTCAGTAAGACTGTTCTTTAGGACCAGTTCATTTGCTGTTTCTTGAGCCTAGTCAGTAAGACTGTTCTTTAGGACCAGTTCATTTGCTGTTTCTTTAGCCGAGTCAGTAAGACCGTTCTTTAGGACCAGTTCATTTGCTGTTAATTTAGCCTAGTCTGTATGACTGTTCTTTAGGATCAGTTCATTTACTGTTTCTTTAGCCTAGTCAGTAAGACTGTTCTTTAGGACCAGTTCATTTGCTGTTTCTTGAGCCTAGTCAGTAAGACTGTTCTTTAGGATCAGTTCATTTGCTGTTTCTTTAGCCTAGTCAGTAAGACTGTTCTTTAGGACCAGTTCATTTGCTGTTTCTTTAGCCTAGTCAGTAAGACTGTTCTTTAGGACCAGTTCATTTGCTGTTTCTTTAGCCCAGTCAGTAAGACTGTTCTTTAGGACAAGTTCATTTGCTGTTTCTTTAGCCTAGTCAGTAAGACTGTTCTTTAGGACCAGTTCATTTGCTGTTTCTTTAGCCCAGTCAGTAAGACTGTTCTTTAGGACCAGTTCATTTGCTGTTTCTTTAGCCTAGTCAGTAAGACTGTTCATTAGGACCAGTTCATTTGCTGTTTCTTTAGCCGAGTCAGTAAAACTGTTCATTAGGACCAGTTCATTTGCTGTTTCTTTAGCCGAGTCAGTAAGACTGTTCTTTAGGACCAGTTCATTTGCTGTTTCTTTAGCCGAGTCAGTTAGACTGTTCTTTAGGACCAGTTCATTTGCTGTTTCTTTAGCCTAGTCAGTAAGACTGTTCTTTAGGACCAGTTCATTTGCTGTTTCTTTAGCCAAGTCAGTAAGACTGTTCTTTAGGACCAGTTCATTTGCTGTTTCTTTAGCCTAGTCAGTAAGACTGTTCTTTAGGACCAGTTCATTTGCTGTTTCTATAGCTAAGTCAGTAAGACTGTTCTTTAGGACCAGTTCATTTGCTGTTTCTTTAGCCGAGTCAGTAAGACTGTTCTTTAGGACCAGTTCATTTGCTGTTTCTTGAGCCTAGTCAGTAAGACTGTTCTTTAGGACAGGTTCATTTGCTGTTTCTTTAGCTGAGTCAGTAAGACTGTTCATTAAGACCAGTTCATTTGCTGTTTCTTTAGCCGAGTCAGTAAGACTGTTCTTTAGGACCAGTTCATTTGCTGTTTCTTTAGCCTAGTTAGTAAGACTGTTCTTTAGGACCAGTTCATTTGCTGTTTCTTTAGCCTAGTCAGTAAGACTGTTCTTTAGGACCAGTTCATTTGCTGTTTCTTTAGCCAAGTCAGTAAGACTGTTCTTTAGGACCAGTTCATTTGCTGTTTCTTTAGCCAAGTCAGTAAGACTGTTCTTTAGGACCAGTTCATTTGCTGTTTCTTTAGCCGAGTCAGTAAGACTGTTCTTTAGGACCAAGTCATTTGCTGTTTCTTTAGCCGAGTCAGTAAGACTGTTCTTTAGGACAGGTTCATTTGCTGTTAATTTAGCCTAGTCTGTATGACTGTTCTTTAGGACCAGTTCATTTGCTGTTTCTTTAGCCTAGTCAGTAAGACTGTTCTTTAGGACCAGTTCATTTGCTGTTTCTTTACCCGAGTCAGTAAGACTGTTCTTTAGGACCAGTTCATTTGCTGTTTCTTTAGCCGAGTCAGTAAGACTGTTCTTTAGGACCAGTTCATTTGCTGTTTCTATAGCTGAGTCAGTAAGACTGTTCTTTAGGACCAGTTCATTTGCTGTTTCTTTAGCCGAGTCAGTAAGACTGTTCTTTAGGACCAGTTCATTTGCTGTTTCTTTAGCCTAGTCAGTAAGACTGTTCTTTAGGACCAGTTCATTTGCTGTTTCTTTAGCCCAGTCAGTAAGACTGTTCTTTAGGACCAGTTCATTTGCTGTTTCTTTAGCTGAGTCAGTAAGACTGTTCTTTAGGATCAGTTCATTTGCTGTTTCTTTAGCCTAGTCAGTAAGACTGTTCTTAAGGACCAGTTCATTTGCTGTTTCTTTAGCTTAGTCAGTAAGACTGTTCTTTAGGACCAGTTCATTTGCTGTTTCTTTAGCCTAGTCAGTAAGACTGTTCTTTAGGACCAGTTCATTTGCTGTTTCTTTAGCCTAGTCAGTAAGACTGTTCTTTAGGACCAGGCTCCAGTTTCACAATCATTCCTTAATTAAGATTTTCCTTAACTTAAATCTGGCAAATTTGAAACCTTAATAATTTTGTTAATTGTTGAGATATTAAGAAATCAAATGTGCCATTTTAAAGATCACTTCAAGCTTGTAAAATCTGTATTTTGTTTTATCACAAATGTTTATATGTACTCAGAAAGAGATTGCTAAATTTTGCTGAATTTAAGTTAAGGAAAATCTTAGTTAAGAGATGATTGTGAAACCGGGCCCAGTTCATTTGCTGTTTCTTTAGCTTAGTCAGTAAGACTGTTCTTTAGGACCAGTTCATTTGCTGTTTCTTGAGCCAAGTCAGTAAGACTGTTCTTTAGGACCAGTTCATTTGCTGTTTCTTTACCCGAGTCAGTAAGACTGCTCTTTAGGACCAGTTCATTTGCTGTTTCTTTAGCCTAGTCAGTAAGACTGTTCTTTAGGATCAGTTCATTTGCTGTTTCTTTAGCCTAGTCAGTAAGACTGTTCTTTAGGACCAGTTCATTTGCTGTTTCTTTAGCCTAGTCAGTAAGACTGTTCTTTAGGACCAGTTCATTTGCTGTTTCTTTAGCCAAGTCAGTAAGACTGTTCTTTAGGACCAGTTCATTTGCTGTTTCTTTAGCCTAGTCAGTAAGACTGTTCTTTAGGACCAGTTCATTTGCTGTTTCTTTAGCTTAGTCAGTAAGACTGTTCTTTAGGACCAGTTCATTTACTGTTTCTTTAGCCTAGTCAAACACATACTATAATACTAAGTATTTCATGAATGAACAATATTTTAAAAATGCGGTCACAATATTATGGCCGCTACAAACAATATTAGAAGACAAACAAATGAATAGGCATGTATTTTCACTTATTATTAGAGGGGGATTTCTTTTTCCTTTCTGAGAAACATAGACATACCCACATTTGGAATTTACCATGGAACTTTTGAGGCTCAAATTCCAAGATCCCAAAAAAACTGTGATATTAAGCATCTAGGTCTGCATCCCATATATTGTGAGAAGGTTTGTCAGTTATCTTGCTAAAGGTTGGTGTTTTTTTCTGAATACTCTGATATCTTCCAATGTCCTAGAACAGACCACCTTAATATCTGTTATCTTCCACTGCCCTAGAACCGACCACCTTAATATCTGATATCTTCCAATGTCCTAGAACAGACCACCTTAAAATCTGATATCTTCCAATGTCCTAGAACAGACCACCTTAATAAAAGTGTTTAAAACATTACTTCACTTTTACTCCATGTTATTTTGTGTTATTCAGATGTTTAATATAATATATATTATAGGTACTGTCAGGACATGAAGGACCAATCAGCTGTCTGAGTTTTAGTATGACTAAATCATTACTTGCTAGTGCATCATGGGACAAATCAGTTAAATTATGGGATGTATTTGAGAACAAAGGAGCTAAAGAAACCATACAGCTAACAACTGATGGTAAATTATTTAAAATACTATTTACATGTACTCTCTAGCTGCTAGTTATATTTATATTAATAGATAAAAGTTTTATCATCTTTGTCTGTACTGTTATATCCCTTTCTGTGCCATCATAATATCGATTGACCCTTTTAACAATATCTTTGGTATTTTATCCCAGTGCTGTGTTGATCAATGAAAGGTCATTGCCTTTGTGAAGAAGCAGCAGTTCCGTTTCATTTCCATACGTTTGCATAAATTTTCCTGTTTTTAAAATTGAAATTTAAATATGGAATTAATAAGTTTTATGTCTTCTTACTTGAATAATTCTTCTGGGTTACAAGGCCTCAGGGGGCATGTGGTCTAAAGCAAAGAATTACTCTCGCCACCTGTTCAAATCTTACTCTAGCAGATCCCAGTGTTAAAATTTTGTCAGTTCACTTGCCAAAGATAAGTGGTTTTCTCCAGGTACTTCGGTCTCCTCTACCATCCCAGAACTGATCACCTTGATATAGATTAAAAAGAACTTTACTAGAACATTAAACACTATTTCTCTACTCTACTTCTATTGATACTCTCCAGAACAAATGTCCCCTATAACAATCTTCCAGCAGTCCCTTTATTCACTACTCTTGATTTCCTCTGGCCTGAAGGTCATGTGGCCTTGTGTCATGTGATTCCTGCCTTGTGTCATGTGATCTGCAGTACATGTGCATGCTTAACCTATTTTGAACCATACCTGCTCAGATCCTAGAGTATGAATGTTAGTCAGGTTGCTTGTTGAATGTTGGTTTTTATTTCCTCTGGTTACTATGGTTTCCTCCCCTTTCAGAACTTTCTACCTTGAAAAGAAGTGACAAATTGTAAAATTTTATTTTGTGCTTTATAGTTTTATCTGTGACGTTCAGACCTGATGGTGAGGAATTAGCCATATCAACATTAAATGCTCAGATATCATTCTGGAATCCTACCACAGCAGTACAGAAAGGCTCTATAGAAGGACGACATGATTTGGGATATTCCAGGAAAGATAGTGATAAAGTCACAGCTAAAACACTTGCTGCAGGAAAGTAAGTGATAAACATTTGAACTGCAGTAACTCCCAGTATTGTTTGTCTTTACATATCATTGTTAAATCTGAGGTTATTTTTTATTAACTGGTTTAATTATTGTTTTTGTTAATTTCCATCTTTTTGCTACCTCAAAATTCAAAATCAAAGTCCCTTTTAGATTTCACTTTTGTACTTTTAGAATTTTGGATTGTTTAATATATTTTTATGTAAATTTCAAAAGTACTGTCATATACATGTAGTTGTACAAATCTCTAGATCTCACATGTTTGTTGTCACTGAAATCTTGCTAACAAACTTCAAAATAAAAATGTATATACAGTAATATTACAGTAAACAATGAAATTTCTGAGTAATAAAATAAAATGGAAATAAAAGAAACCAAAAATCCTTAGAAAATCATTGACTGTCAATTAAACAAAATCGAATTGAAATATGTTTAGTTAAATGTCTCTGGATTTATTCTGACGGACCGTATAAGGTAATCAACATAATTAATGCTTCTTATGTTGTTGCAGCATTAATTAACAATTAAAATTAATTAATCTTTTAGAGCTTTTACCACAGTCTGTTACTCGGCAGATGGCAGGTGCATTTTGGCTGCAGGACAGTCTAAAAATGTCTGTATATATTCTGTAGCTGATCAGATTCTAATGAAGAAGTTTGAAATATCTCATAATATGTCATTCGATAGCATGGAGGTAAGATATATTGTATTATACCTTTTCATTAACGCAGGGGCAATTTTTTTTTCACTTTTACCTATTCAAAATCTGAAATAACAGAAGGTGCAATCTACCAAGGAAATATTGTTCATGCTTTTCTGCAGAAATTTATCATCACGAATAGCTGAAAAATGCTGATGCTACATATAACCACATTACAACAAACCCAATCAACCCAATAAATTAATCAGAAGTAGGTTGTATAAATAATCAAATTTAAATGATGTAAGGTCATTAGGTCAGGAACAAGGATTGTATTGCAGTGTTGTGCACTATATTACAGTGTATTAAAAGTTTCACAGTTTTTAAATAAGTATTTTAGTGACGTATAGTTTAATATTACCAAAATAGAACAAATAAAATGCTAGGTTACCTAAACATGTCGGCGAGCTTCTTAGTTGTTTATTTAACCATGACTCATTTGGTTGATATACATGTACTACATATAGCATTAGTATTACCCAATCAAAATGAATGTTTCAAAGAAGTTTTGTCAGGTCATCATAACAGAAAACTTACTGTCAGCAATCTCGTACATATATATATAGATCTAAATTTTCTGAATATCTTTTGTTAGATTTGATGAGTCAATAGAAAGACACATTACAAAATTAAATGTTGATAAAGTTGATTTATTGGCACATAACTAAAAGGGACATCGAGCAGGCATCTGAAATCTCTCAACAAACATTTTGTACTAGTATGAGTATTCTTTTAGATGAGAGAGAACACTGACGGTTAAAAATATGCCATATAATTCTGTTCATTTTTAGGAATATTTAGACAAGAAGAAAATGACAGAATGGGGTAGTCTAGCATTAGTTGACCAAGGAGAGGGAGAAAGTGATGGTAAAAATATAAGCTTACCCGGTGTAAAGAAAGGTGACATGAGTTCAAGACACTGGAAGCCAGAAGTGAGAGTAACAAGTATACAGTTCTCACCTACAGGTAAATGTCTCACCTACAGGTAAATATCTTACCTACAGGTAAATATCTCACCTACAGGTAAATATCTTACCTACAGGTTAATGTCTCACCTACAGGTAAATTCTCAACTACAGGTAAATGTCTCACCTACAGGTAAATGTCTCACCCACAGGTAAATGTCTTACCTACAGGTAAATGTCTCACCTACAGGTAAATTCTTAACTACAGGTTATTGTCTCGCCTACAGGTAAATGTCTCACCTACAGGTAAATGTCTCATATACAGGCAAATGTCTCACCTTGAGGTAAATGCCTCACCTACAGGTAAATGTCCCATATACAGGCAAATGTCTCACCTACAGGTAAATGTCTTACCTAGAGGTAAATGTCTTGCCTACAGGTAAATGCATCATACACAGGTAAATGTTACATAGAAAACTGAAACAGAATAACTCGTTTTTTAGGCAATTAATCTTTCTTTTCTCTCTAGTAAATGAGAAATAAACAAAATAGATGCTTTTTCACTACTTATACTGGGTAATTAAAATTAAAATTTTGATAAAAGATAAGAGCACATTTATCATTTTTACAACTTATCCTTTATTTTGAATTTGAAAAACAAATAGATACATAATAATAAATTTATGCATCAACTACCAATGCAAACAACACAATAGCATCCTGATGATGTTACAATTAACAAACAACCTATATCATATGAGTGGATGTTATTATTCAGTTTTTAGGTCCTTATGAAAAACTGGTAAATAATTTTTTTCACAGTTCAACCAACAAGTCCTGAAACATTGAACAAATTTAATCATTTGTGAATAACCAGAACCACCAAGAACATTTTCTAACAAAAACAAAAGATGAGATGTGTATATTTACATCAACTGAAGATTTAAGTTTTTACATAAAAAACATTAAGGTTTTTGTTTTTATAAGTTCTGGAGTAATGAAAATCTTTTATAGTAATATTGTGAATAATAATTTCCAATATATCCTTCAAAAGAAGAAGATCATGATGGTTATTGCTTTTACATTCCTGTTGTACATTACCGGTATTTCATGGATATTATTGTTTCATTATTTTAGGTCGAGCATGGGCAGCAACTTCAACAGAGGGTTTACTCATTTATTCAATTGACCAGAACCTTGTGTTTGACCCCTTTGATCTTGAGATAGAAATAACACCTTCAAATGTAAAGAAAACATTGACAAGGGAAGACTACTCTACAGCATTAATGCTAAGTTTTAGACTAAATGAATCTAAACTAATACAGGAAGTGGTGGAATCTATTCCAATCAGCAGTGGTAAGTTCCTGAAAAAGATAGTAATATATGTCAGACAGACCAGGCAATTACTTGTTTTTAATCTCTGCTCTTCCTTTTGGCATTTCAATATTTTTAGGTCCACTTTTATCATTACAGGGCTCAGATAAAGTACTTGACCACTCCTGACCAAGTTAAAACAGCTAAGGGACGAGTGAATAGCTTATTCACAGTTGGCACAGTACCAACACAAATAATCTGTAAAATGTCATCCATAACCTTTATTAAATGTTTAAATAAAAATGTACTTGGCATATATAGTTTAGTTTTATCCGTCCTGTAATATTACAATCCTTTAAGTGCTTGTAACATGGCCATGTTATTTTAAGTCAAAGACATATTCAGTTGTTTAACAGTCAGTGCACATGTTGACTGTGCTTTTTCACAATGAAACATAATGACTAGTCAACAGTCCATTATAATTCCAAAAAGATTTGCTTATTACCATAAAAAATCTTCAAATCATATGGAGTTTGAGAGCCATTGCATTCATGTAGATTACAAATCACAAAAACCATGTGACTCCATGTATGAATATATAGTAATAATAATAATTTGAATATCAACAAATACATGTGTTGTTATTTGTGAACTATATATCTGTCAAAAATCATGTTCTTTGTCTAAAATGCATGTGTACATTCTTCATGTCTGTTGTGTCTACTGGACTGCTCTTGATGTGTACATGTTATAGAAGGGAATTTTTGAGTCTCAAAATCAATGAATTTTTTTTTTTTTAATATTTAACAAAAAAAATAACAATTGAACTGTTTTAAAATGATATTCATTGTCAATATGAATGCCAAAACTTTGCAAGACAACTAATCATAACACGCTAAAGCACATTGTTCAGTTTGCTTGCAAAGTTTTGGCATTCATATTGACAATGAACATCATTTTAAAACAGTTCAGTTGTTAAATCTGAGCCCTGCATCATATAATTCAGTGCTCTTTTTTTCTCCGACTGAGACTAGAGTCATAAAAATCAGAAATTAATTCCATTTTGCTTCAGTTTTAGATAAAGCTTAAGCTCAAACTGTATTGGATGAAAAGCAAATAATTTTAGAAAAAATGTCTTTTGACATTGGTAATGGGGCAAACTAGTATGGTCCATTTAAAATCTTGCAAGTTCTAGATAAAAAACCCATCAGAACCATACAGTTAGTTTTAAACAATTGTTTAAGGATTTCCAGAATCTGCATTATTGTATTTTCACTCTATAGACAATGAAATTGTAAAATGAAAAAAGAGAAATTCTATCATACAGTATGCTGTCTTGAATAGCTGTTGATGTATTATTAAACAGTATGCATGCAACAATTATGTTTATTCCTAGTAACTATCCTCATCATAATTTGTTAAACCTTATATTTCCAGTTGAAGTGATATGTGAGAATCTCCCAGATACATATGTAGACAAGCTGTTAGATTTCCTAGCCAGACAGATAGAATCTACTGCACATATAGAGTTTTATATGACCTGGATCAACAGATTACTGATGCATCATGGTCCTAAATTAAAACAGCGGTCACAAAAAATAATGGCTATTCTTAGATCTTTACAGAAAGGTTTAACAAGAAAGCATGAAGATATCGGGAAAATGTAAGTAGCTTTGTTTGTTTTAATGCCTGAATCTGAAAGCAGTTTGAAGCAAATCTATTTATATGAAGAACCACTATGCGACTCCATCACTGATATGTAGTTCTAAAGTTATTACTTATCATCCTTTATGGGAACTCAAAATAAACGAGGTCCTGTGTCATGGTAGGTGTGGCACAATAAAGAGCCCTGCTGTATAATGCCATCAGCACAATGCACAGGCAAAATTTCTGCACTTTCAGCTATAGCTGGCAACAACTAAATATAAGTGAAATATTCTTGACTTGGATGTTAAACACAATTACTGAACTCATCTTTCTTTAAAAATCCATTTTACTGGATCATCCTGAAAAAATGTCTCAATTGGTGTATTGATAGAACTTTTCAACTACAATATTTGTTGGCTGAGAATGATAACTTTAATCAATTTACACTTTAATAGAAAAGGAAAATATTTTATTTGTGGTATGATTTAATTGAGTTTACATAAAATAAGATATATAGGCCATACAAACTTGTCTATAAAATGAGGACAGTCACATTACACATACAGAACATAACATACACACAAAAAGACAGAATTTTTATGTAAAATAATAAAACATCAGTGTTTCTTTTTGAAACTGAATTGAAGTTCAAACAAAATCATGTTGAGATTAAAACTTTTTGGTTTGAATATAAAACAAAGGGACTTAAATCACATCTTTAAAAGACTGGTGGTCTTTGTATGGAAGGTTTTAACTATAGATGTTGTTTCTGACAGTAACTGTTACTTTTCTATTTGTGTATTACAGATGCGATCATAACAAGTATAGTATGGACTATTTACTGGCCTTATCTAAAGCTAAGAGGAAGTTTTTATCTGTGGATACGCAGTCAGAATCTGATGGAGAACATGAATCTCTGGACTCTGAAGATGAAAATTTTATGTCAGAACTGATGAAAACTTAAATAAATTAAATTTTTTATTTGTTGTGAAAGTTTCATTTTGTTATTCATTTGTCTAATTGATAAGTCAGTACTTAAGACTATACATTTGATACTTGTACAGCTGCTCAGTTAGTGGAGTGCTCAACCCATTTATATATTGATCAAATTCCAGTCGGCCTAGATTTGGCACTTAAAAATTAGTTATGGCTGACTTTTGTGCCATGCACTTGACATTTTTAGAATGCCAATGTGTTCTTAGGATGATTTCTTAAATATGGATGTCTTGGCTCATAGTGGATAAGTTTACTTTTTTAAAGCATTGCAAGTTTCTACAACCTTCACCTATAACTGTTAATGTAGTCGATAATAGTGAAATGTCATGTGGTGCCGCTCACTTTCAAAGTCATAAAAAGGGAAATAACTCCTGCAATAGAACATTTGCCAGTTCCAATGGATTGTGTTATTCACTTTGTATTTTAAGGAGAAAAGTGAAACATGTCCAATGATCAATTTAAGTGACATTATTTGACAGATTTTTTGATCACACCTGTTATTTCTTGAATCCAAAAATTACGATTTCACTGGTCACGTGTAGAGACTTGCACATCCTATGCCTGCATAATGTGATAATTTAAACTTTAACTGATAAAGAATACATAGATCACCTTCATTTCTATTTGTGTACATGTTTTTGGTGGACTACGCTAACAGCTGAATTCACTTACCGTTATTTAAGTGTTATATTGTTTCATATTACTCGTGATACAGTGCCATCGTGGTCCCTTTATGTAGTATAGATATTTTACTTACACGTTAACTCTGCTAAGGGATGTCTTCTAAGTTGCTTATATGTTTAGGGTCTGATCCGTTTTGCCTTAAGCCAGCAGGCATTGTTAAGTGTTTGATCTCTGCTTTTGTCATGTATAAATATGACAGATAACGAAAGAGTTTTTATATAGCTAGGAAAAAGCTGCTATCTAAATGGCTAACTTTTGTACTTATTTGATATTCTTCTAGAGGCATTACGAAGTACTTTTTATGTACGATGTACAAAGTTTTACTTGGATATACATGTATTGCAAGCATGTCATGTCGTTAGGTAATGCCTATTTTTACTTGAGTTCAGGGGTACTTTACTAGATCGATGAGGCAGAGGACTGTAAAAATCTCTATATATTGTTGATATATCTTACATGTCTTATGTGTACTGTCTACACAGTTTTTAAAAATTTCAAATGTAAAACGTAAACGAGTACCTGAACCATATATACCAATATTCTAAGTTTATGGTGTTAAAACTGGAGGTGGTAGAACTTCTACAGAAATACGCATGAACTTAACACGAAAAATGGCTGTTACTCAAAAGGACTATCTCAGTTCCTATAGCGATAAATGGTTCTAAAGCCGATACACGGTTAAAATGTATGCGATTTTCCAGTATACGCGTTTGTCCGTCTACTGAAGTCTTTAATGTTTTGCGGTTACCAAGTCGAGATAAAATTCAAAAAATACATTATCATAATGAACTTTTATCCTCTAAAGAATGTACAACGTTATACAAAAATACCTAAGAATGCACTATTTAATACATTAGTCCAACCACTCTCCCTGCATATAAAATCGCTCATTTCTTATGTATAATTTTTTGTCTTGGTAACTTTTTATGACTAACTGTTAAAATTTCCGAACCGTAGATAGTGAAAAAAAAACGAAATTATCGGAAATGTAAGAGTTATTCCTCCTTGCTCGTGCTATTCTATTAGAAACAGATACTTGGATATAATGCACATACATGTATCTAGACAAAAACAATAGATGACTACAGATATTGACAAACACGTTATAGATAACTACAGATGTGGTATAGATAACTATTGATGTAGACGAACACGGTATTGATAACTCTAGATGTTGACAGACATGGTATAGATAATACAGATGTGGATGGATACGGTATAAATAATTACAGATGTAGATGGATACGGTATAGATAATTACAGATGTGGATGGATACGGTATAGATAATTACAGATGTCGATGGACACGGTATAGATAACTACAGATAATGCCGGACACGTTATAGATAACTACAGATGATGCCAGACACGTTATAGATAACTACAGACGATGTCGGACACGGTATAGATAAACTATAGATGTAAACGAAGACGGTATATGTAACTATAGATGTTGACAGACATATTGATAATTACAGATGTGGATGGATACGGTAAAGATAATTAAATGATGTGGTTGGACACGGTATAGATAATTACAGATGATGCCGGACACGTTATAGATAACTACAGATGTAGACGGACACGGTATAGATAACTACAGATATGGACGGACACGGTATAGACAACTACAGATATGGACGGACACGGTATAGATAACTACAGATGTGGACGGACACGGTATGGATGACTACAGATGTAGACGGACACGGTATGGATAACTACAGATGTGGACGGGCACCGTTTGGAAAATAACGATAACTACAGATGTGGACGGACACGATATGGATAACTACAGATGTGGACGGACACGGTATGGATAATTACAGATGTCGATGGACACGGTATGGGTAATTACAGATGTCAATGGACACGGTATAGATAACTACAGATGTAGACGGACACGGTATAGATAACTACAGATGATGCCGGACACGTTATAGATAACTACAGATGTAGACGGACACGGTATAGATAACTACAGATTTGGACGGGCACGGTATGGATAACTACAGATGTGGACGGAAACCGTTTGGAAAATTATGATAACTACAAATGTCGATGGACACGGTATGGATAACTACAGATGTAGACGCACACGGTATAGATAACTACAAATGTTGACGGACACCGTTTGGAAAATCACGATAACTACAGATGTGGACGGACACGGTATGGATAACTACAGATGTGGACGGACACGGTATGGATAACTACAGATGTAGACGGACACGGTATGGATAACTACAGATGTAGACGGACACGGTATAGATAACTACAGATGTGGACGGACACCGTTTGGAAAATTACGATAACTACAGATGTGGACGGACACGGTATGGATAACTACAGATGTGGACGGACACGGTATGGATAACTACAGATGTAGACGGACACGGTATGGATAACTACAGATGTAGACGGACACGGTATGGATAACTACAGATGTAGACGGACACGGTATAGATAACTACAGATATGGACGGACACGGTATGGATAACTACAGATGTGGACGGACACGGTATGGATAACTACAGATGTAGACGGACACGGTATAGATAACTACAGACGTGGACGGGCACCGTTTGGAAAATAACGATAACTACAGATGTGGACGGACACGATATGGATAACTACAGATTTGGACGGACACGGTATGGATAAATACAGATGTCGATGGACACGGTATAGATAACTACAGATGTGGACGGACACCGTTTGGAAAATTACGATAACTACAGATGTGGACGGACACGGTATGGATAACTACAGATGTAGACGGACACGGTATAGATTACTACAGATGTGGATGGACACGGTATGGATAACTACAGATGTGGACGGACACGGTATGGATAACTACAGATGTGGATGGACACGGTATGGATAACTACAGATGTAGACGGACACGGTATAGATAACTACAGATGTGGACGGACACGGTATGGATAACTACAGATGTGGACGGACACGGTATGGATAACTACAGATGTAGACGGACACGGTATGGATAACTACAGATGTAGACGGACACGGTATGGATAACTACAGATGTAGACGGACACGGTATGGATTAATACAGATGTGGACGGACACGGTATGGATAACTACAGATGTAGACGGACAAGGTATAGATAACTACAGATGTGGACGGGCACCGTTTGGAAAATAAAGATAACTACAGATGTGGACGGACACGATATGGATAACTACTGATTTGGACGGACACGGTATGGATAATTACAGATGTCGATGGACACGGTATAGATAACTACAGATGTAGACGGACACGGTATAGATAACTACAGATGATGCCGGACACGTTATAGATAACTACAGATGTAGACGGACACGGTATAGATAACTACAGATGTGGACGGACACGGTATGGATAACTACAGATGTGGACGGACACGGTATGGATAACTACAGATTTGGACGGGCACGGTATAGATAACTACAGATGTGGACAGACACCGTTTGGAAAATTACGATAACTACAGATGTGGACGGACACGGTATGGATAACTACAGATGGAGACGCACACGGTATGGATAACTACAGATGTGGACGGACACCGTTTGGAAAATTACGATAACTACAGATGTGGACGGACACGGTATGGATAACTACAGATGTAGACGGACACGGTATAGATAACTACAGATGTGGATGGACACGGTATGGATAACTACAGATGTGGACGGACACGGTATGGATAACTACAGATATGGTTGGACACGGTATGGATAACTACAGATGTAGACGGACACGGTATAGATAACTACAGATGTGGACGGACACGGTATGGATAACTACAGATGTGGACGGACACGGTATGGATAACTACAGATGTAGACGGACACGGTATGGATAACTACAGATGTAGACGGACACGGTATGGATAACTACAGATGTAGACGGACACGGTATGGATAACTACAGATGTGGACGGACACGGTATGGATAACTACAGATGTAGACGGACACGGTATAGATAACTACAGATGTGGACGGGCACCGTTTGGAAAATAACGATAACTACAGATGTGGACGGACACGATATGGATAACTACAGATTTGGACGGACACGGTATGGATAATTACAGATGTCGATGGACACGGTATAGATAACTACAGATGTAGACGGACACGGTATAGATAACTACAGATGATGCCGGACACGTTATAGATAACTACAGATGTAGACGGACACGGTATAGATAACTACAGATGTGGACGGACACGGTATGGATAACTACAGATGTGGACGGACACGGTATGGATAACTACAGATGTAGACGGACACGGTATAGATAACTACAGATTTGGACGGGCACGGTATAGATAACTACAGATGTGGACAGACACCGTTTGGAAAATTACGATAACTACAGATGTGGACGGACACGGTATGGATAACTACAGATGGAGACGCACACGGTATGGATAACTACAGATGTGGACGGACACCGTTTGGAAAATTACGATAACTACAGATGTGGACGGACACGGTATGGATAACTACAGATGTAGACGGACACGGTATAGATAACTACAGATGTGGATGGACACGGTATGGATAACTACAGATGTGGACGGACACGGTATGGATAACTACAGATGTAGACGGACACGGTATGGATAACTACAGATGTAGACGGACACGGTATGGATAACTACAGATGTAGACGGACACGGTATGGATAACTACAGATGTGGACGGACACGGTATGGATAACTACAGATGTAGACGGACACGGTATAGATAACTACAGATGTGGACGGGCACCGTTTGGAAAATAACGATAACTACAGATGTGGACGGACACGATATGGATAACTACAGATTTGGACGGACACGGTATGGATAATTACAGATGTCGATGGACACGGTATAGATAACTACAGATGTAGACGGACACGGTATAGATAACTACAGATGATGCCGGACACGTTATAGATAACTACAGATGTAGACGGACACGGTATAGATAACTACAGATGTGGACGGACACGGTATGGATAACTACAGATGTGGACGGACACGGTATGGATAACTACAGATGTAGACGGACACGGTATAGATAACTACAGATTTGGACGGGCACGGTATAGATAACTACAGATGTGGACAGACACCGTTTGGAAAATTACGATAACTACAGATGTGGACGGACACGGTATGGATAACTACAGATGGAGACGCACACGGTATGGATAACTACAGATGTGGACGGACACCGTTTGGAAAATTACGATAACTACAGATGTGGACGGACACGGTATGGATAACTACAGATGTAGACGGACACGGTATAGATAACTACAGATGTGGATGGACACGGTATGGATAACTACAGATGTGGACGGACACGGTATGGATAACTACAGATGTGGATGGACACGGTATGGATAACTACAGATGTAGACGGACACGGTATAAATAACTTCAGATGTGGACGGACACGGTATGGATAACTACAGATGTAGATGGACACGGTATGGATAACTACAGATGTAGACGGACACGGTATGGATAACTACAGATGTTGACGGACACCGTTTGGAAAATTACGATAACTACAGATGTAGACGGACACGGTATGGATAACTACAGATGTAGACGCACACGTTATAGATAACTACAGGTGTGAACGGACACGGTATGGATTATTACAGATGTCGATGGACATGGTATAGATAATTACAGATGTAGACGCACATGGTATAGATAACTACAGGTGTGGACGGACACGGTATGGATAATTACAGATGTCGATGGATACGGTATAGATAACTACAGAAGTAGACGGATACGGTATAGATAACTACAGATGATGCCGGACACGTTATAGATAACTTCAGATGTAGACGGACACGGTATGGATAACTACAGATGTGGACGGACACCGTTTGGAAAATTACGATAACTACAGATGTGGACGGACACGGTATGGATAACTACAGATGTAGACGGACACGGTATAGACAACTACAGATATGGACGGACACGGTATGGATAACTACAGATGTGGATGGACACGGTATAGATAACTACAGATGTAGACGGACACGGTATAGATAACTACAGATGTGGATGGACACGGTATGGATAACTACAGATGTAGACGGACACGGTATAGATAACTACAGATGTGGATGGACACGGTATGGATAACTACAGATGTGGATGGACACGGTATGGATAACTACAGATGTAGACGGACACGGTATGGATAATTACAGATGTAGACGGACACGGTATGGATAACTACAGATGTAGACGGACACGGTATAGATAACTACAGATGTAGACGGACACGGTATAGATAACTACAGATGTGGATGGACACGGTATGGATAACTACAGATGTGGACGGACACGGTATGGATAACTACAGATGTAGACGAACACGGTATAGATAACTACAGATGTGGATGGACACGGTATAGATAACTACAGATGTGGATGGACACGGTATAGATAACTACAGATGTGGACGGACACCGTTTGGAAAATTACGATAACTACAGATGTGGACGGACACGGTATGGATAACTACAGATGTAGACGGACACGGTATAGACAATTACAGATATGGACGGACACGGTATGGATAACTACAGATGTGGATGGACACGGTATAGATAACTACAGATGTAGACGGACACGGTATAGATAACTACAGATGTGGATGGACACGGTATGGATAACTACAGATGTAGACGGACACGGTATAGATAACTACAGATGTGGATGGACACGGTATGGATAACTACAGATGTGGATGGACACGGTATGGATAACTACAGATGTAGACGGACACGGTATGGATAATTACAGATGTAGACGGACACGGTATGGATAACTACAGATGTAGACGGACACGGTATAGATAACTACAGATGTAGACGGACACGGTATAGATAACTACAGATGTGGATGGACACGGTATGGATAACTACAGATGTAGACGGACACGGTATGGATAACTACAGATGTAGACGGACACGGTATAGATAACTACAGATGTGGATGGACACGGTATAGATAACTACAGATGTGGATGGACACGGTATAGATAACTACAGATGTAGACGGACACGTTATAGATAACTACAGATGTGGATGGACACGGTATAGATAACTACAGATGTAGACGGACACGGTATAGATAACTACAGATGTGGATGGACACGGTATAGATAACTACAGATGTAGACGGACACGGTATAGATAACTACAGATGTGGACGGACACGGTATAGATAACTACAGATGTAGACGGACACGGTATGGATAACTACAGATGTAGACGGACACGGTATGGATAACTACAGATGTAGACGGACACGGTATAGATAACTACAGATGTGGATGGACACGGTATGGATAACTACAGATGTAGACGGACACGGTATAGATAACTACAAATGTAGACGGACACGGTATAGATAACTACAGATGTAGACGGACACGGTATAGATAACTACAGATGTAGACGGACACGGTATAGATAACTACAGATGTAGACGGACACGGTATAGATAACTACAGATGTAGACGGACACGGTATAGATAACTACAGATGTAGACGGACACGGTATAGATAACTACAGATGTAGACGGACACGGTATAGATAACTACAGATGTAGACGGACACGGTATGGATAACTACAGATGTAGACGGACACGGTATCGATAACTACAGATGTAGACGGACATGGTATAGATAACTACAGATGTAGACGGACACGGTATAGATAACTACAGATGTGGATGGACACGGTATAGATAACTACAGATGTAGACGGACACGGTATAGATAACTACAGATGTGGATGGACACGGTATAGATAACTACAGATGTAGACGGACACGGTATAGATAACTACAGATGTGGACGGACACGGTATAGATAACTACAGATGTAGACGGACACGGTATGGATAACTACAGATGTAGACGGACACGGTATAGATAACTACAGATGTGGACGGACACGGTATAGATAACTACAGATGTAGACGGACACGGTATGGATAACTACAGATGTAGACGGACACGGTATGGATAACTACAGATGTAGACGGACACGGTATAGATAACTACAGATGTGGATGGACACGGTATGGATAACTACAGATGTAGACGGACACGGTATAGATAACTACAAATGTAGACGGACACGGTATAGATAACTACAGATGTAGACGGACACGGTATAGATAACTACAGATGTAGACGGACACGGTATAGATAACTACAGATGTAGACGGACACGGTATAGATAACTACAGATGTAGACGGACACGGTATAGATAACTACAGATGTAGACGGACACGGTATAGATAACTACAGATGTAGACGGACACGGTATAGATAACTACAGATGTAGACGGACACGGTATGGATAACTACAGATGTAGACGGACACGGTATCGATAACTACAGATGTAGACGGACATGGTATAGATAACTACAGATGTAGACGGACACGGTATAGATAACTACAGATGTGGATGGACACGGTATAGATAACTACAGATGTAGACGGACACGGTATAGATAACTACAGATGTGGATGGACACGGTATAGATAACTACAGATGTGGATGGACACGGTATAGATAACTACAGATGTAGACGGACACGGTATAGATAACTACAGATGTGGATGGACACGGTATAGATAACTACAGATGTAGACGGACACGGTATAGATAACTACAGATGTGGATGGACACGGTATAGATAACTACAGATGTAGACGGACACGGTATAGATAACTACAGATGTGGATGGACACGGTATAGATAACTACAGATGTAGACGGACACGGTATAGATAACTACAGATGTGGATGGACACGGTATAGATAACTACAGATGTGGACGGACACGGTATAGATAACTACAGATGTGGATGGACACGGTATAGATAACTACAGATGTAGACGGACACGTTATAGATAACTACAGATGTGGATGGACACGGTATAGATAACTACAGATGTAGACGGACACGGTATAGATAACTACAGATGTGGACGGACACGGTATAGATAACTACAGATGTAGACGGACACGGTATGGATAACTACAGATGTGGACGGACACGGTATAGATAACTACAGATGTGGATGGACACGGTATAGATAACTACAGATGTGGACGGACACGGTATAGATAACTACAGATGTAGACGGACACGGTATAGATAACTACAGATGTGGACGGACACGGTATAGATAACTACAGATGTGGATGGACACGGTATAGATAACTACAGATGTAGACGGACACGTTATAGATAACTACAGATATGGACGGACACGGTATGGATAACTACAGATGTAGACGGACACGGTATGGATAACTACAGATGTGGATGGACACGGTATAGATAACTACAGATGTGGACGGACACGTTATAGATAACTACAGATGTAGACGGACACGGTATGGATAACTACAGATGTAGACGGACACGGTATGGATAACTACAGATGTAGACGGACACGGTATAGATAACTACAGATGTGGATGGACACGGTATAGATAACTACAGATGTGGACGGACACGGTATAGATAACTACAGATGTAGACGGACACGGTATAGATAACTACAGATGTAGACGGACACGGTATGGATAACTACAGATGTGGACGGACACGGTATGGATAACTACAGATGTAGATGGACACGGTATGGATAACTACAGATGTGGAAGGACACGGTATGGATAACTACAGATGTGGACGGACACGGTATGGATAACTACAGATGTAGACGCACACGGTATAGATAACTACAGATGTGGACGGACACCGTTTGGAAAATTACGATAACTACAGATGTGGACGGACACGATATATTTATTATAATTTACATGATATGAAACTCAAATGAAATTTTGCGTAAACAAAATTCAGTTGCGTAACATTATAAGTTTTAAGCAGAGGCATTCACGTAAATAACATGTCTTGCCATACATAAAGAGTGAGGCGGAAGTCGAAGATTATACGAATCTGATTTCAATTCTTATTAATCTTTTTACTAAAATTTATAAAAGTATGATTTTATCTCTTTCCAATATTTATCTTTATTATTTATTTGTCGCTTAATATCGTCTACATTACGAACAAATTATATATAAATGATATTTTATATAACCAATACACAATACTATCGGATCTGTTTATTTGTAGGGAAAAAACATATAATTATAGAGGTGGTATTATCCATAAATATCTTAATGAAATGGAATCATTATGTCACGAATTGATAATAAAAGAATTTAATATACATAGAAAATCGGAATCATTTTAATGAAAACTGGTAAATTTGATTTTCGCTTCATTTGATAAGGTTTTTGTTATAACATGGAGAAAATTGGTTACTGTCACGCAATAACATAGTCTGGAGGGAGTACAAACAGTATGTTTAATATTTTAAAAAATATTGTAGTTTAACATTAACTTGATACTAACCCATTCTCGTAATGCGGCAATTATTGAAATTCAGAAAGATTCATATATCTTTCATACCACCACCCACGGTAGCTCAGTGGGTAGAGTGCTCGTTCGAACACCCGGACGGGCCCGACATTGACTTGAAAAAAAGTAGCGCTTGTTTTTTCGCCAAGCAGTCGGCATTTAGGTATGAAACTCACGGGGTCCTTTAAAGGAAACCTTAAAAATAAAAAAACCCGTGTTGCAGCAGGTGTGACACGCTAAAAAAACTCTCCCTATACATTGCCCTAACTGACTGTAAAGATCAAAATTTCTGCCTTTTTGCCTTTAGCTGGTGACCGCGCAAAATAAGTGAAATATTCTTGCCTGGGACGCAAAAACCCATGCAATCAATCAATCATGATATCTTTCACTATACTCTATAAGCCTTTGTGCTATTTTTATAGTCTGTTTTATTTTCTGTTTCAAAGCGACACCAAGGGTTTGCAAAAAAATAAGATGCATTTCTACATGCTTAATTTTAGCAACTTTGAGTTTATTTTACCATTGTGTAATTTGGTAATTTTGGATACACTGAACAATAAATACAAATTGTTCAGCTTTTACATTTTTTACAATTTAACTTAATCAGCAGAAACAAAATTTTTCAAATTTAAAACTTTTAAGAAACAAGTCTATCGTGAAAATTGTAACGGCTGTTCACTACCAACCAACCAAATCGAGAGTTGTATTTAAATTAAGTTTTCACACGTAATGCGGTTGTTATTTAATATTAAGTTAAAATCACAAAAGTTGTGAAATCATGCAACATTGTCATTCATTAATTCATTAAAAATTAACCTGACTTAATGTTTTTTTTAAAAGGTGTGTGTGTGTGTGTGTGTGTGTGTGTGTGTGTGTGTGTGTTTACATCATGTTTTATGAAAGATTTGAACTCGTGTCTTTTCCTTCCTGTTGTGCCATTGTCAATGAGGTTTTTTTTAAATATTAAAACTTAATTCAGATTTTCCAAATGTTCCGTTGTTACTGATGATAAAACTATAGATACTATTTTCTTGAGCAGCTTTTTATTGAATATACAGCTGTATTTAATACTGCGGAAGTAAACTATACCTCTTGTAAATTGTTTCCATAGTTTATTCGCTGAAGTTTGTTTAGTTAATCAGTTCTACCACTGATATCTATCTCCATGATAGTGACCAACTTGATGGACATTTCTGGTTGGGGGATGGTTACACTGAAAATGGTTATAATTGTGTTTCCGGACAACGGCTCTGTAAACTAGTTTCTAGCTTGTGTTGTAGTGCAGTGAAGAGGTCGCGACAGCGATCATTGGCAAATTTGGGGTCTTCACATTTTAATTCTCAACCTATTCACTCGGACGATTTAAAAAAAAATCGTAATGTTAGCCTTTCTCTCGTAAACACGATCCAAAGTAAAAGTATTATTGGGCCATCGTAAGTTTTGATTTTCATCAGAAATGACAAATCCTTAACTATTAATCATCTTAAAGTCAAAAACACCAAACTAATACATTACAACTGTTAAAGTTTAAATAAAGACATTTATCTTTAAATCTATCTAAAAATCAACTTACAAAATTGCAATTTAAAATTTTTTTAAAAAAGTTTTTTTTTTTTTTCAAAGGTACTAGTAAACATTTTATTAAGCGTTTTTAAATGCGTTCAATAAGTTTATTAGTACACTATTTCAAATCAGATCGGTTTTTATTATATTTCCTTTCAACAAATAAGAATTTAAATTGCATGTTTAAATTTTAATCATTCTTTGTTAAATGAAAACGGATATCTTAAAGAAAAACAAACAACAATTGTCACATTATATGTCAGTTTTCACATAGACATCTTACATCATTAAACAGATATATTATGTCTTTATAATTATAACTAGTTATTAGGATGTCAAACTATTATAGTGGCAAGGCAATTAAAAAAGATTTTTATGTTATGACAATAATAATAATTTGTTGTCGTTATCAGGAGATTAATCATCATCATTATTATACCACAACTACCACCGCCACCATATAAATAACTATCAACAACAGCAACAACATCAACAACATCATCGTCATCATCATCATCATTATCATCATCATCAACAACAACAACAAGTGAAAACCATCAGCAATATAACAACGACAGAACCATCATCATCATGAGTAGCAGATGTACACCAACATAAACAATTGGCAATAAAAAAAACGCAAGCAACATCGACGACACAAATCAATACTATTATTACATTATCTTATAATGCAGCTTTCAACAAGCAAGAAAAGCATAAAATAAACAAAGATAACAACAAATAAATATTATAATTATCATTATTTTATAATGCAGCGACAACAAGCAAAGATAGTATATAATAAACAAAGACAACAACAAATTCATCACGACCATCATCATCAGCAGCAGCAGCAGCGGCATCGATCAGCATCATCATCATCATGATCAGAAGCAGCAGAAGAACAACAAAAGGACGACAGTGAAATAGCATACTATAGTGTCATGTGCAAAATTTTTGAATATTTCTTTTTGTAAAAATTCAAAATTTTGCACATGACAATACCATCAGCATTACCGACAATATCAACAACAAGCAAGAAGGAAACCTAGACGTATCAACAAGCTTCTAAATAGCAAACTAGTATTATTTTCAGCTACAGGAAAAAGCAAGCAACAGCAAATAATTATCTCGACAACATCTCTTTCTCTCTCTCTCTCTCTCTCTCTCTCTCTCTCTCTCTCTCTCTCTCTCTCTCTCTCAAATACAGCTGCACAAGAACGCTCAATTATTCGAACAATTCCGGAGAACGTCCCTAATTACCAGTGCTCTGCCAGAAACCAACAAAAAAGTAGCCAATATCAACATGTAACAGTTAGAAACGTGCTGGTTTTAAAAAAGTTTTCAAAATTTAGATACAATTATATATTCAGTTGACATGAAGGGGATATGAAGTTTGATAAATTTATCGGTCTAGACGATTCTCTTGCTGGGATTACCCAGGCATTGTATGACCTTTGACCTTGAATCAGGTGAAGTAATTCGGAGACGTAATCCTACATAACTTATATGTCCTCTATGTATCGATTTTATGTCGCAGATTTTATAAATGACGGAAATTTCATTCATTCTTTAATATCTATTTTACGGCGATTACATAGCAGTTATTGTTATTTAATTTTTAACGATCGATTGATTCTCGGCCGTTGTGCAACTGAAGAGACCAACGCATGCACCACATATAAAGCCCAAAACAATCGATACAATACACGCAGATGTAAAACTCATTTTTTGAAATATTTATTTTTACTTAAATTTAAAATAAGATAATATATTTCCATACATGTATAGCCAATCAAAAAAAAGAAAGAAAGAAAACGACCATATCCGAAATTAAAACTTTAAATGACATTCGAAATGAGTTACGACGCATAATCATTGTTAGATTAACAACATTAATATTTAATAACGTGTGTTTTAATTACATGTGTATATAAAATAGAACAATTTATAAAACATGATTTAGGCAATAAGTTGATTAATTGTTTTACGTCACATCATCAATTTTTCATCTGTTCGTTACGAAACAGTTTTCATTTATCTCGAGAAATTGGTACTATTGCACACTTAAGGTGACCTTTAGCGAGCTTGTACGTTCGAACCTCGACCGGGTCTGACTTAAGACTTGAATGTAGGTAGTGACTGTTCTTTCGCCAAGCAATCGGCATTACGAAATGAAAGTCACGGTTCTTTCCGATAGGATTTTTTTTTTTAAATAAACAGGATTCTGTGTCACGGTAGACGTGGCACGATAAAGAACCAAGCTGTATAATTACATCAGACAAAATTTCTGCACTTTCGCCTATAGCTGGCGACGTCTCGATATATGTGAAACATTCTTGACACCATTACTCAACTCATACAACTAAAACAAGCAGACAAGACACACAACATATTTTGGGATTACTGATATTTGACACGTGCTTGTTCTGACAAAATTGAAATAGTGGTCAGTGATTTGGTCCTAATGGATTTTTACGACTTATACTTCTTTTAACAAACAGTTGCCTATCAATATGCGCAATTAAAAATTTAACAAAAAAAAAAAAAAAAAAAAAAAAACAAGAAGGGCATGAAAGCACTGGACGTTCACCTAAAAATAATTAGCAATTAGCTTGATTTGATATTATGTAGCTTCTACAGTGTTAAAAGTTTATTATGTTATGATTTGACCTACTGTTATTATTACAACATGTAAAGTGGAAGTTAAAATGAATTTTATGGAATAATGTTATATTGACAAATCAGCCATGGAGTTTTATAGGTTTTAACTTAAACTGTATCGTTTTTAAAATATTTAAGTATCTTATATCTGTGTCAAGTCGTTTTGGTATTTTTTGCTGACCTTGCTGTTTTATATCAAGTAGTGTGTTTCATGTAAAATGTTACAAGTTGGCACAATGTGCGGTTCATTTAAATTTAGAAGTAAAAAGTGAGAAGTAGTCAAAACCCACACTTAAGATTTCAACATACATTTGATATTTACATTTAACAAACTCATTATCTGATAAGTCAATTAAATCCTCTCTTATATAAATCTGTTTAAGTAAACACACAGTTACATAGACGCGTTAGCTAGCTAGCTGATATCATCTCCCCATACACGTAGATTGATTTTGTAAAATATTTACTTTTAAATGTTACTTTTTTATTTTTTATGATCAGTTATTTATCCTGGTCATAAATCACACGTAATAAGGAGCTCTGGTTTGTAAACTGCTTATATCTGATAAGTCCACAAAAACCTGGTTTTAACAAGTGATATATCTTGTATAATAAATCTTTTTACACGTTGGTGGGGAAACAAAGTGCACGTTTAAATTTTGTTTAACTTAAATTTAAAATTTTTATTATTTTACTATAAATTAGACTCTCTCACGTTTTTTATTTAGTTGATGTTACACATTTTGATCGATTACATTAGATCATTGAACCTTGAAGACGTTACACATAACGAGCAGTGATCACCTCAAACCCACGTGACTTAACAAGAATGTTTGTATCCAGTATTCCCAATTATCAATATGACACACACGACGACAAAATTATCGATAGACAAAATTTGCATTTCTGCAAAAAAAAAAAAAATAATAATAATAATAATAATAATAATAATAATAATAATAATAAATAAATAAATAAATAAATAAATAAATAAAATAAATAAATAATTTAAAAAGTTGACATTAATATAAATAAACTATTAACTTTATTACATAGCTTTACCCTGTTACTTAAAGGTGAGATCAATCGTTTATGAAATATTAACAAGCTTTCATTCCTCAACCATTCCTTTTTCACTTCGAATTTCGTTTGAGAGATATAATCAAAAGGTAACTCTTCTAGATAAGGATATTATCACTCATGTCAAGATCTGTCTAAAGCAAGAATGAGGAATGGAAAGTCGACGGAAAGCATCTCCGACATAAAATGTTAGTGTGGTGATGAAACTTTTGATTATCTAAATCAATCTTTTTAAAGAAAATGTGCTTGGGGAATACTTTTACCAAGATCACAAAACAAAGAAATTCGTTTTAAAGTTGTCAAAATGGAATTCCTTGGCGAGATCCCTTTCCTTCGACGCATTAAACATAATGAGAGCAAGTTTTATAGTGGGTGTAGGTTGTAAAAGATAATACAAAGATACCACATACTAAACACAAGTCAGCTTTTCATCACGAGTTTAAAATTTAATTTTAATGAAAAGGTTTTAAAATGGTTAAAATGGTAGATATACCAGTTTTGCATAATAAGCTTCAAAGATGTCATTTATTTATTTATTTATTTATTTATTTATTGTTTTATTTGTAAAGGTTGATTCAGACTGTCCTATGTCTTAGAACATTAATGTGGGTTATAACGAGTATTTAATCCGTTCTGAGTATCAGAAAACATTTGCTGTGGAAGAACATGTTTGGTTTTGTAATGGGTGATAATCCGTTCTGAGTATCAGAAAACATTTGCTGTGGAAGAACATGTTTGGTTTTGTAATGGGTGATAATCCGTTCTGAGTATCGGAAAACATTTGCTGTGGAAGAACATGTTTGGTTTTGTAATGGGTGATAATCCGTTCTGAGTATCGGAAAACATTTGCTGTGGAAGAACATGTTTGGTTTTGTAATGGGTGATAATCCGTTCTGAGTATCGGAAAACAATTGCTGTGGAAGAACATGTTTGGTTTTGTAATGGGTGATAATCCATTCTGAGTATCAGAAAACATTTGCTGTGGAAGAACATGTTTGGTTTTGTAATTGATGATAATTCTGTAGTTATGTCATGTGCTACTTTTGAACTGTAGTTTTTTATAAAACACTACTTGATTTAGAAAAATCTTATAGCGTTTTACAATCCAAAATATAAGAAACTACATCTTATAGGTTAAACACTAAATACATTAAAAAAATTAGGTTGGACTTGTATCTACCACAGTGCCGTCAAATATATAAATTAAATGGAATGGAACTATACTGTAACATTATAACATTCTGTACTTTATTTGTACACAAACAAATAATTAAAACAAACCAGTGGTTTTATTGTTACATATCTCGTAATGTTCTATAATAAACGTTTATAATATAGATTTAATGAAGCGATGATAACGTTCGGAATTCCTTCCACGCGGACTTAGTAATGTAACAATAGATCAAAATAAACCGTGATATAGGTCCAAAATCCTTTACAGTACAGGTATTATATTTCAAACAAGTTACAATCAGAATGAAACAAACTAAGCGAGCAGGTGCCCGCTTAATCTTATCAAAAACTAATGATTTAAGACTAGAAGGATTTTTTCCTCTTGTAAGTTTTTTTGTAAACGTATAATTTTTATTTGTCGTTTGTAAAATACTAGTTTTTTTTCTTGAAAACTTAAAAATGAGGAGCTGGTCGTTATTTACTTGACAAGTGAATCTACGATAGATAAATATTTTGATTCCCAGAAGATTTTTTTGTATGATACTGTTTTTATAAAAAGAAGTAACTATCCAGAAATAATTATCATTTTTGTTAGAATTATACCTTATTCTGTGTATGTTACAGTATGGAATTAAATCCTGTAAAATTTTACAGAAATCCGGATTATACTGTAACATTGTCCGATTCTCTCAATATAATTATCTTGCCTCTTCTGATTTTGTACACTTATGTTTCCGTTCTTTATAAACTGGGTTATTGCCAAGTAAAAACTTTCAGCCACAAACTGCTTTATTCTTTTATGTAAAAATAAACATTTCCTTACATTTAAATGGAAAATGTTTGTTTAAATGATTTTTATTATGAGAGTTAAATGATACCAAAAAGTCAAAGAATGTCTGAATTATGTTGAAATAGCAAGGTTTGATTTTCAAGATACATTCAAATAATCAGACATAATGTAAGCAGCTTGGTCGCTACAAAAGCTTCAATGAACTTTGAAACGTGTTACATCGGCTTTGTAAATTATGCCTTGCCATTGTTTATATTGACTATTGTCAAATAAACGTTATAAAGTACCATCTTCTGTATTGAAGATTATCCAGATCTATACGACAGAAACAACACGTGACCGTAAACAGTGAAATCATCATGTTAACATATTGTTTGAAACATTGAAAAATATTTTACAAAAAAGCTAGTTTGCAAACTATTAAGTTTAATCAAATAGGATGTAAAGATTTTGAAAAAAAACATTGAAAATTAGTTTGGTAAAATGACTTGCCATCTGTCAATGAGAGTGTTAAACTGGTCATGTGTTACTTTTGTAATTTAATGAAATAATTTAATTCAAAAGTCACACATGAGAAATTCGCAGAACGATTATTGCAATTAAACTGTTGCGTGCTGTTTTTGAATGCATTATCTTAATAACATGACAAAAACTTACAAACTATTGAACTCAACAAATAATCAATACAATAATTGTAAAAATTTTATTGAATCGAAAAAAATTTTATGCATGGACTGAAACTGTCACAAATGATATTGGTTTGATACATTAAATAATATGATACAATATATTAGTTGTTGTGTTGTTTTTTGACACAGCTGTTTAGAACAGTTCCTGATAATTCTGCTATGTGATGTGTTGACCGTCAAATAGATGCCTATTGTTTCAAATGTGGTATCTTTGGGATTTAGAAACCAAATTAATCGAACAACTTTTTTGTTTTATATCAAAAGGGTTTTAAACACACCTGTTCTTTTTGATCTCAAATTTTGGTGAAATTCGTCCATATTTTGTTTTTCAATAATTAATGATTACTTTACCTGAAATAATCACTTCAATCACACCGCTGATCAGCATGATGATTTCATATCAAAAGATGAATTACATCAAATGTACAAGTTTTTGTAACGTGCATTCGGAGCAGACGATATGCTCAGTCGAGTGCACAGATACTGCATAAACCCAACTTACTGGAAATTAATTACTTAATGTATGATAACTTGGATTTCAAAGAGATATCACTCATATAACGACGTTATTCTTTTGATGTTTTCTGATTAAATAAAAAAAAATCAGAAAACGATACTAGAAATATCAAATTCTTAAATTTACAACCAAAATGACAAACAGACGTTTGTGGTATATAAGAATTCTTAGGTCAGTAATTTTTACATTATCCAAAGATTACTACAATTTTAGCTAACCGACTGTCAAACCGTAGTCTGGGTTGTATCATTATTTCGATAAAATTTGATAGTATAATTACACAAAGATGTAAAGACTCACGCAGTAACAAAAAACTTCCAAGATTTCTTTTTAAACTCTTTACTAACAAGATGGTAGATGGTTACTTGTAATGGGGCGTGAAAAGTAGTTACCGTGTTTGCCGGCCAGTCAGCGTGGGTTTCAACATTATCCCTGATAAGATACTAACTTTTTATTATTCTTTTTTATGTATATTGATGACGAGAATAGCGATATCTAATACCGTTAATTCGAAAATAATTTGAACGGAATTTTTTAAAAATTGTTCCTGCGTTGGTTGCTATCTAACTTAGATTAACAGAGGCATGCTATGTGATTTTATAAGGATTCAGCTATCTCGGTTCCTTATCACTAAAAAGACACTTAAGTATTTTGTACAAAGTTTTTTCTCTGGTATTTTATTTCTTGTTTTATGTGTTTTAGTGATAAATCTTGGCAATTAAACCAAATTTTTGTGTATTTTTTTCGATATATAAAGTATAAAAGATACGTTTGGTTTGATTAGCCTGGATCGACAAATAAAAACTTTCCCATGTAAGTTTTGCGTTGGTGTAATCCACATACTGGCCAACCAAAATGTTTCTACAAAATTTAGAGCAGAAACTTGAGCAATAAGTACACAAAGAATACAGATATTTATTTTGTATCTTGTTTTCTATTTTCCTTTGATTTTGGATTTATTTTTTTATTTTTATTTTTTTGGTTATTTTAATAAATAACCGAGTGCATTTTTACAGATTCAATTCGATTTGAACGTCATTGTTTGCTGAATAAAACAACATATTTAACAACAAGAAGTTGGGGAATCCAGACAACGATGTAAGGATAACACAATAAAACGTTGTTAGATAACAAAACTAGGTTAAAACATGTTAATGCAAAAATACCGCCTTCTGATGGATACTGGACATAAAAACAACACGCTGTCAGAGATGAGGTTAAAGTTTTTCTGTCAGAATATGACTGTCCAGTGACAGACAAATTACTAGAAAAACTACAACAATGCTATCAAGACCAATTACAAATATTATAACGTATTACACAATTAGAATTAGTTTTCGTGATACATTTCAATTCTGTCCATTTTTTGAAGACTTCAGTTTATGCAAAACGCACGTTTATTGATGAAATGACAATCTGTTCTCACAAATTAGGTTGTCCGTCGATGTTTATGTTCAAACGATTTAAATGATGATGCGTGTATTCTTCCAGAACACCCAGTCTCAGTATTAATACACATTTAAATAGGAAAAGCCTCAAAATGCTTAACATAATCTGTATTAAACATAGCATCACTTAGCCAAGACATATTTTATCACGGTCGTTGTGATGTTTATTTTCATGGCATTGTTTATGAATTAGATTACTTCCTCTTGATCAGTAATAAATCAGAAATCTAATTAATTATCTTATATCACACTCTCAAGATCCTGACCTAATAGAAAAGAAATTATTAGTAAGAAAATATAATCAGAAGAAATTGCTTTCGGCTTCATTAAACAATATGATTTCCGCTGTTATAACTGTACAATCCATTAACTTGTCAGATCCGTTATCACATCCATATATGATTACCATATACATGGTGCTGTAGATCTATCATTCTGTTTACAACATTTCATGATTAATAGATCTAAGATTGTACCGAATGAAATATTAAAAATGGAAACCTAAAAACTGAATTATGGTATTTTATTGGTTAAATACATTAATTATTTCCCAAGAGCACCTGATAAAATTTTACACAAAACTATTTTTGATATATTCAGTCTGAAGTGAAATAAATACAGAAACCATCAGCTGATTCGTATAGAGTGAGTGATTTATTGACGAAAAGCTACATCGGAATTATTTCAGCTATTCTTTGTCAGGTATAGATTGAGTTTTTAAGCCTACATCGGCATTATTTCAGCTATTCTTGGCTAGGTATAGATAATGTGAATGTTTAGATTTACATCAGCATTATTTCAGCTATTCGTTGTTAGGTATAGATTGAGTGTTTAAAGCCACATCAGCATTATTTCAGCTATTCGTTGTTAGGTAAATATTTAGTGTTTAAAGCTACATCAGCATTATTTCAGCTATTCGTTGTTAGGTAAATATTTAGTGTTTAAAGCTATATCAGCATTATTTCAGATATTCGTTGTTAGGTATAGATTGAGTGCTTAAAGTTCTATTAGCATTATTTTAGCTACTCATGGCTAGGTATAGGTAATGTGAATGTTTAGATTTACATCAGCATTATTTCAGCTATTCGTTGTTAGGTATAGATTGAGTGTTTAAAGCCACATCAGCATTATTTCAGCTATTCGTTGTTAGGTAAATATTTAGTGTTTAAAGCTATATCAGCATTATTTCAGCTATTAGTTGTTAGGTAAATATTTAGTGTTTAAAGCTATATCAGCATTATTTCAGCTATTCGTTGTTAGGTATAGATTGAGTGTTTAAAGCCACATCAGCATTATTTCAGCTATTCGTTGTTAGGTAAATATTTAGTGTTAAAAGCTATGTCGGCATTATTTCAGCTATTCGTTGTTAGGTAAATATTTAGTGTTTAAAGCTATATCAGCATTATTTCAGCTATTAGTTGTTAGGTAAATATTTAGTGTTTAAAGCTATATCAGCATTATTTCAGCTATTAGTTGTTAGGTAAATATTTAGTGTTTAAAGCTATATCAGCATTATTTCAGCTATTCGTTGTTAGGTATAGATTGAGTGTTTAAAGCCACATCAGCATTTTTTCAGCTATTCTTGGCTTAATATTGCGCGCATACACAAAATTGTTCTTGGATTAGAAGTTAGAGACCAATCGCCTTGCTACCCGAAAAATTGCATTGTTTAAAACATTACAATTGTCATGTGCTGATTTTGAATTTCTAATAAAATAATGCATTCAAAATCAGTTGTCATGTGGTTGTCATGTGCTGATTTTGAATGCATTATTGTAATAGAAATTCAAAATCAGGACATGACACAATCAACCAACCAATCTTAAACTTGATGGTTTCATTAATTACTTACATCTGATCTCAATAGACATTTAAAGACGATTTTTCTCCAATTTGACCTTTAAAGTTCAGTCGGATTTTTTCATTGGTTAGATTGTTTCCTTATATTTTTTAGCTTTGAACTGTAAATTACAATTTCCATTAATGTATTTGGTTTATCAAACCCTGTTCATGCTGTATTGGATGATGATGATGTAAATAATCCTTCTTTATTGTAATACGTCGATTCATTCCTTGCCAATTCGGATTTTAGTATCGATTTGAATCATGTGACCAGCCTCGAATTTAGGGCATAACAAAAATGTCAAAAATGATTGACTGCATGGTGATAGGAAAGGGTCGCAATTATAACTATTTTACATATATTTTCGAGCTTATACCTGTAACAAATAATTTAATTGTTTTAAATGAAAAGATTAAATGACATCTCAAGATTTAAATTAGAGTTTATAAAGATTTCTTGGTTATTTTAGTCGGGAGCAATAACGAGAAGCCTCTTTACTAGGGGAAACCTAAAATAGAATATATGTCTTTAACTATCTTTAGACTGCTTGATTTTAATTTTATTTGAATTATTTTATCTTATATTATACAAAATATACAAAAATGAATTTTGTAAATGATAAGAATCTTGAATTTCGGTCACGCAGATTCACTGTGCAGTCATCACTACAGAGATGTTTCCGGCGATTTTTTAATTGAATAAAATAAATGTATCATGTTTTTTAATCCTCTATTTGATTGAAAATCCTAAAAGAAGCTAAAATAACATTTTTGGTGGAAAACTTTTCAATTTATCATCAAAAACGATACCTAGCAGATCGTTGTTGAAATGTTTATAAACAAGGCGGTAAAAAGTGCCCTTAATTCAGTCACGTGGTGATGAAAGTCACGTGACACTTCGTCCGGAACACTGTATCAGAGAAACGCCGTATCAAGCAGGTCAAGATGGCGTCATAGGTCAAAGGTTATAGTGGAAAACCCCTTGTTACGTCAAACAGAAATTCTGAAAGCGTTGTGGTTAAATAATGAAGAACGTAAATATTTACCTTTTTTCTACATAAAACTTTTTGATATATAATTATTTGGTTATACAATGGATTCTGGTGATCAGTGTTTTACATTGGATAAAACAAATGAATAAAAAAGTAATAAAAAAAAGCTTGATGTCAGCACGTAGCTTGACCTCAAATTACTGTACATGAACAAGATATATTACTCAGACAATAATTGTTTGAATCGTGCATATTAACTTCTCCAGTCTTTATTAATATTCATTTAATTGAAGTATCCATTATTAGTGTGTGTCTGCGACATAACTACCTAAAACTTAATTAAATCACCATGGCAACGACACCTACGATGAAAAATTTTGTAACTGACTTTTCCGATGCACAAAAAGACAGACATTTTTAAACAATTACTCTCCTTGCAGACAATTTATTTTATATTCAATGAATTAGTATTTAGACTGCTTTGTTGAATGTTTCTTTGGTAAACAACAACCAAAATAACTAACAAAAACAACACAAACATACATACTAAATAAAAATACGAACTGACCATAAAATACGTCCTACTTTGGGCAGCCTATGGAACACACAAAAACAAAGAATAACCCCGTAAGTTCTAAAACATTGTATTAAGTAAGGTTCATCTTGTTTATGGCTTGGATTCAATTTGAGTATCATATATAACAGTAGATAACAAAGTATTAGATGACTAACCTCTGTAACGTTGTCGCTTTGTATGTGGGAGGTCGGGGTTGGAATCCCGACCGGGTCTGATCAAGACTTAAAAAATAGAAAGTGACTGTTCTCTCGTCAAATCTCTCGTTAAATTAAAAAAATTAAGTAACGGGGTCTTTCGGAAAAGGTGACCTTAAAAACTGACGCCGCGTGTCACGGTATGTGTGGACCTTCCCCGCACAATGCCGCAGCGCACTGCAAAGGTGATTTCAAATCACCTATAGCTGGTGACGTCTCGATTCTTGACTAGGAAATAAACCCCCATTTAAACAAAAAAATTTAAAAAAATAAAAATAAAATAAAATTAAAAAAAAAACTGCACTTATTATGTAAGATTTTGAAAGCTTCAGATCAGAATCACAATTCCAATTAAACCAAACATAATTAAACAATCATACATGTTACTTTGCTTCACAGTGATGACTCGATTCAGTTACATGTATATTCCAATTTTAAGTGCTCTATTATGATTTTTGTTTGACGGTGAGAGTTTATCCTTTGACATTTATTGTAATTATCATGATTACTTTGATGACATAATAAAACTCAGACAGTAAAATATCACGATCTTTATTTGATAAATTCCCACATACTAGAGAAATTACCTTGATTGATGTGTGGGACAAGGAGTGTATCGCTGCAATCATTTAGTTAAATATAGTTATATCTAAATTACATTGGTATCAATACACATATCCTGTCTTCTGTCTTGTCTTGTCTTGTCTTGTAAATAGTACATGTAATTCAGCAGCAAGGTTATGGTGACCCAACATTTCATACAACATTTTTGTGGCCATTACTATACACAGTCGTGTAATATATTGTTGTGATTATCTTGTTAAGAAAATTAACTTAAAGCTTGAAAAACATATGATGTCATAATAATCACATTAAAATAAATATTTAGATAAATTAAAACTTTGACAGAAAAAGTAAATAATGACACAAATGTACAGAGTTTTTTTGGAACACCGTAAAAGGAAGAAAACATTAATTTTGAGTACAATACAACTTTTGCGGTAATGTCTAATGGTTACAGAATATTTTCGGAGATACCTTTGTAACTGAAATAGTGTTAGGGGATGACAGAGACACCTTACAATATTTACGGATTTTTTTTTAAACTGGGCTTTAGACATGAAAGTCACGGGGTCCTTCGGAGGAGACCTTAAAAACCGATGTCCCGTGTCAAGGTAAGCGTGACACGCAAAAGAACCTTCCCTGCACATTGTCCTTATCGCAATGGAAATTTCGACCACTTCACACATACAAAATTTTCTTAGGGACGACAGAGGCCCATAACCTTACATCATTTGATGACACTAAATTTGAGAGCGTCAAAGGCTCCCTTTCATACATTCCTTTTTTAATTTTGGGCGTCATTGACACTTTATTATATCCACTCCTTTTTGAGAAGCGTCAAATATATGCTATATACAGATTTATAAAATAATTTGTAACATAAATTGTATTAATATGTCATTAGATCCATTAAATGGTTATTGGGTTATTATGTTGTTATCAATGTCTGATTTTAAACAGTTGTGTATTATAGATACGTAATCAACTCTATAAATTAAGTTATGTTTTTAAGTTTTATATAATTCACCTAGGTGGTATATACCCTGTAGGTATAGATGTAATATATGTACATGATGTTACTTCAAAGTATTATATAACTGTTCATTTCTTTAGATAATAACATTCAAATAAAGTGATAAATAGATAAATTATGAGTAAATTCACTGTGAAAGTAAATCATCTAAAATGACGTGAAGTTTTTAATCTGAGGTAGTCATTACGTATGTATCTGTCTGTCAAAGCTTTTTTTTAAATATAGAAAACATGCATCAATTACTACATGTGCTAGTATAAGGAAAACACATTACATGTAGTATTATACAATTACAAAATCATATTGCACGCATTTGTTTATACTAAAGAAATTGCATTAGATGCACTAGTATATACTTACGAAATCACATTACATGTACCAGTCTATACTTTCTTAATAAAATTACATGTACCAATATATACTTACTTAATATCATTACATGTATTAGTATATAATTACTTAATAAAATTACATGTATCAGTATATAATTACGTAATAAAATTACATGTACCAATATATACTTACTTAATAACATTACATGTATCAGTAAATACTTACTTAATATCATTACATGTACCAGTATATACTTACTTAATATCATTACATGTAGCAATATATACTTACTCAATAACATTACATGTACCAAAAAATACTTACTTAATAACATTACATGTACCAGTATATACTTTCTTAATAACATTACATGTACCGATATATACTTACCTAATAACATTACATGTACCGATATATACTTACTTAATAACATTACATGTACCTATATATACTTACTTAATAACATTACATGTACCGATATATACTTACTTAATAACATTACATGTACCGATATATACTAACTTAATAACATTACATGTACCGATATATACTTACTCAATAACATTACATGTACCAAAAAATACTTACTTAATAACATTACATGTACCAGTATATACTCTCTTAATAACATTACATGTACCGATATTCTTACATTATAACATTACATGTACCGATATATACCTACCTTATAACATTACATGTACCAGTATATACTTTCTTAATAACATCACATGTACCGATATATACTTACTTAATAACATTACATGTACTAGTATATACTTACCTAATAACATTACATGTACCGATATATACTTACCTAATAACATTACATGTACCGGTATATACTTACTTAATAACATTACATGTACCGATATATACTTACTTAATAACATTACATGTACCGATATATACTTACTTAATAACATTACATGTACCAGTATATACTTTCTTAATAACATTACATGTACCGATATATACTTACTTAATAACATTACATGTACTAGTATATACTTACTTAATAACATTACATGTACCGATATATACTTTCTTAATAACATTACATGTACCGATATATACTTACTTAATAACATTACATGTACCGATATATACTTACTTAATAACATTACATGTACCGATATATACTAACTTAATAACATTACATGTACCGATATATACTTACTCAATAACATTACATGTACCGATATATACTTACTTAATAACATTACATGTACTAGTATATACTTACCTAATAACATTACATGTACCGATATATACTTACTTAATAACATTACATGTACCAGTATATACTTACTTAATAACATTACATGTATCAGTATATACTTTCTTAATAACATTACATGTACCGATATATTTTTACTTAATAACATTACATGTACCAGTATATACTTTCTTAATAACATTACATGTACCGATATATACTTACTTAATAACATTACATTAACCGATATATACTTTCTTAATAACATTACATGTACCGATATATTTTTACTTAATAACATTACATGTACTAGTATATACTTACTTAATAACATTACATGTACCAGTATATACTTACTTAATAACATTACATGTACCGATATATACTTTCTTAATAACATTACATGTACCGATATATTTTTACTTAATAACATTACATGTACCAGTATATACTTACTTAATAACATTACATGTACCAGTATATACTTACTTAATAACATTACATGTACCAGTATATACTCTCTTAATAACATTACATGTACCGATATATACTTACCTAATAACATTACATGTACCAGTATATACTTACCTAATAAAATTACATGTACCAGTTTATACTTTCTTAATAACATAACATGTACCTATATATACTTACTTAATAACATTACATGTACCGATATATACTTACTTAATAACATTACATGTACCGATATATACTTACTTAATAACATTACATGTACCGATATTCTTACCTTATAACATTACATGTACCGATATATACCTACCTTATAACATTACATGTACCAGTATATACTTTCTTAATAACATTACATGTACCGATATATACTTACTTAATAACATTACATGTACTAGTATATATTAACCTAATAACATTACATGTACCGATATATACTTACTTAATAACATTACATGTACCGATATATACTTACTCAATAACATTACATGTACCAAAAAATACTTACTTAATAACATTACATGTACCAGTATATACTCTCTTAATAACATTACATGTACCGATATATACTAACTTAATAACATTACATGTACCGATATATACTTACTCAATAACATTACATGTACCGATATATACTTACTTAATAACATTACATGTACTAGTATATACTTACCTAATAACATTACATGTACCGATATATACTTACTTAATAACATTACATGTACCAGTATATACTTACTTAATAACATTACATGTATCAGTATATACTTTCTTAATAACATTACATGTACCGATATATTTTTACTTAATAACATTACATGTACCAGTATATACTTTCTTAATAACATTACATGTACCGATATATACTTACTTAATAACATTACATTTACCGATATATACTTTCTTAATAACATTACATGTACCGATATATTTTTACTTAATAACATTACATGTACTAGTATATACTTACTTAATAACATTACATGTACCAGTATATACTTACTTAATAACATTACATGTACCGATATATACTTTCTTAATAACATTACATGTACCGATATATTTTTACTTAATAACATTACATGTACCAGTATATACTTACTTAATAACATTACATGTACCAGTATACTTACTTAATAACATTACATGTACCAGTATATACTCTCTTAATAACATTACATGTACCGATATATACTTACCTAATAACATTACATGTACCAGTATATACTTACCTAATAAAATTACATGTACCAGTTTATACTTTCTTAATAACATAACATGTACCTATATATACTTACTTAATAACATTACATGTACCGATATATACTTACTTAGTAACATTACATGTACCGATATATACTTACTTAATAACATTACATGTACCGATATTCTTACCTTATAACATTACATGTACCGATATATACCTACCTTATAACATTACATGTACCAGTATATACTTTCTTAATAACATTACATGTACCGATATATACTTACTTAATAACATTACATGTACTAGTATATACTTACCTAATAACATTACATGTACCGATATATACTTACCTAATAACATTACATGTACCGATATATACTTACTTAATAACATTACATGTACCGATATATACTTACTTAATAACATTACATGTACCGATATATACTTACTTAATAACATTACATGTACCGATATATACTTACTTAATAACATTACATGTACCGATATATACTAACTTAATAACATTACATGTACCGATATATACTTACTTAATAACATTACATGTACTAGTTTGTCCTAACGAAATCACTTTACATATGATAACTGATACTAATGTTATCACGAGACATAAACAGCTACAGATGAAGTGGCAGATATTTTGACCTTTGCAGTTTGCTAAGGGCAATGTGCAGGGAAGGTTCTATAACGTGCCACGCCAGCTGTGATACGGGGCATCAGTTTTTTAGGCCTCATCCGAAGGACCCCGTGACTTTTATTTTCAAATGCCGAGTGCTTTGCGAAAGAACAGTTGCTACCAATTCTCAAGTCTAGGTCATGGTTCATGACAGTGGTATTACATTTACTAGGATATACTAATCCCATAACATGTACTAGTATATACTAACGAAATCACATAACATGTACTAGTATATACAAACGAAATCACATTACATGTACTAGTATATACTAAAAAAATCACTTTACATGTACTAGTATATACTAACGAAATAACATTACATGTACTAGTATATACTAACGAAATCACATTACATGTACTAGTATATACTAACGAAATCACATTACATGTACTAGTATATACTAACGAAATCACATAACATGTACTAGTATATACTAACGAAATCACATAACATGTACTAGTATATACTAACGAAATCACATTACAAGTACTAGTATATACTAACGAAATCACATTACATGTACTAGTATATACTAACGAAATCACATTACATGTACTAGTATATACTAACGAAATCACATTACATGTACTAGTATATACTAACGAAATCACATTACATGTACTAGTATATACTAACGAAATCACATTACATGTACTATTATATACTAACGAAATCACGTAACATGTACTAGTATATACTAACGAATTCACGTAACATGTACTAGTATATACTAACGAAATCACATAACATGTACTAGTATATACTATCGAAATCACATAACATGTACTAGTATATACTAACGAAATCACATAACATGTACTAGTATATACTAACGAAATCACATTACATGTACTAGTATATTAACGAAATCATATTACACGTACTAGTATATACTAACGAAAGCATATTACACGTTCTTGTATATACTAACGAAATCACATTACATGTACTAGTATATACTAACGAAATCACATTACATGTACTAGTATATACTAAGGAAATCACATTACATGTACTAGTATATACTAACGAAAGCATATTACACGTACTAGTATATACAAACGAAATCACATAACATGTACTAGTATATACTAACGAAATCACATTACATGTACTAGTATATTAACGAAAGCATATTACACGTGCTAGTATATTCTAACGAAAGCATATTACAGGTACTAGTATATACTAACGAAATCACATTACATGTACTAGTAAATACTAACGAAATCACATTACATGTACTAGTATATACTAACGAAATCACATTACATGTACTAGTATTTACTAACGAAAGCATATTACACGTACTAGTATATACTAACGAAATCACATTACATGTACTAGTACATACTAACGAAATCACATTACATGTACTAGTATATACTAACGAAATCACACTACATGTACTAGTATATACTAACGAAAGCATATTACACGTACTAGTATATACTTACGAAAGCATATTACATGTACTAGTATATACTAACGAAATCACATAACATGTACTAGTATATACTAACGAAATCATATTACACGTACTAGTATATACTAACGAAAGCATATTACATGTATTAATATATACTAACGAAATCACATAACATGTACTAGTATATACTAACGAAATCATATTACACGTACTAGTATATACTAACGAAATCACATTACACGTACTAGTATATACTAACGAAATCATATTACACGTACTAGTATATACTAACGAAATCACATTACATGTACTAGTATATACTAACGAAATCACATTACATGTATTAGTATATACTAACGAAATCACATTTCATGTGCTATTATATACTAACGAAATCACATTACATGTACTAGTATATTAACGAAAGCATATTACATGTACTAGTATATACTAACGAAATCACATTACATGTACTAGTATATACTAACGAAATCACATAACATGTACTAGTATATACTAACGAAATCACATTACATGTACTAGTTTATTAACGAAAACATATTACACGTACTAGTATATACTAACGAAATCACATAACATGTACTAGTATATACTAACGAAATCACATTACATGTACTAGTATATACTCACGAAATCACATTACATGTACTAGTATATACTAACGAAATCACATTACATGTACTAGTATATACTAACGAAATAACATAACATGTACTAGTATATACTAACGAAATCACATAACGTGTACTAGTATATACTATCGAAATCACATTACATGTACTAGTATATACTAACGAAATCACATTACATGTACTAGTATATACTAACGAAATCACATTACATGTACTAGTATATACTAACGAAATCACATTACATGTACTAGTATATACTAACGAAAGCATATTACACGTACTAGTATATACTAGCGAAAGCATATTACATGTACTAGTATATACTAACGAAATCACATAACATGAACTAGTATATACTAACGAAATCATATTACACGTACTAGTATATACTAACGAAATCACATTACACGTACTAGTATATACTAACGAAATCATATTACACGTACTAGTATATACTAACAAAATCACATTACATGTACTAGTATATACTAACGAAATCACATTACATGTACTAGTATATACTAACGAAATCACATTTCATGTGCTAGTATATACTAACGAAATCACATTACATGTACTAGTATATTAACGAAAGCATATTACACGTACTAGAATATACTAACGAAATCACATTACATGTACTAGTACATACTAACGAAAGTTTATTACACGTACTAGTATATAGTAACGAAAGCATATTACACGTACTAGTATATACTAACGAAAGCATATTACACGTACTAGTACATACTAACGAAAGCATATTACACGTACTAGTATATACTAACGAAAGCATATTACACGTACTAGTATATACTAACGAAAGCATATTACACGTACTAGTACATACTAACGAAAGCATATTACACGTACTAGTATATACTAACGAAAGCATATTACACGTACTAGTATATACTAACGAAAGCATATTACACGTACTAATATATACTATCGAAATCACATTACATGTACTAGTACATACTAACGAAAGCATATTACACGTACTAGTATATACTAACGAAAGCATATTACACGTACTAGTATATACTAACGAAAGCATATTACACGTACTAGTACATACTAACGAAAGCATATTACACGTACTAGTATATACTAACGAAAGCATATTACACGCACTAGTACATACTAACGAAATCATATTACACGTACTAGTATATACTAACGAAAGCATATTACACGTACTAGTATATACTAACGAAAGCATATTACACGTACTAGTATATACTAACGAAAGCATATTACACGTACTAGTATATACTAACGAAAGCATATTACACGTACTAGTATATACTAACGAAAGCATATTACACGTACTAGTATATACTAACGAAAGCATATTACATGTACTAGTATATACTAACGAAAGCATATTACACGTACTAGTACATACTAACGAAAGCATATTACACGTACTAGTATATACTAACGACATCACATAACACGTACTAGTACATACTAACGAAAGCATATTACACGTACTAGTACATACTAACGAAAGCATATTACACGTACTAGTATATACTAACGACATCACATAACACGTACTAGTACATACTAACGAAAGCATATTACACGTACTAGTACATACTAACGAAAGCATATTACACGTACTAGTATATACTAACGACGTCACATTACATGTACTAGTATATTAACGAAAGCATATTACATGTACTAGTATATACTAACGAAATCACATTACATGTACTAGTATATACTAACGAAATCACATTACATGTACTAGTATATACTAACGAAATCACATTACATGTACTAGTATATACTAACGAAATCACATTACATGTACTAGTATATACTCACGAAATCACATTACATGTACTAGTATATACTAACGAAATCACACTACATGTACTAGTGTATACTAACGAAATCACATTACATGTACTAGTATATACTAACGAAATCATATTACATGTACTAGTATATACTAACGAAATCATATTACACGTACTAGTATATACTAACCAAATCATATTACACGTACTAGTATATACTAACGACATCATATTACACGTACTGGTATATACTAACGACATCATATTACACGTACTAGTATATACTAACGAAATCACATTACATGTACTAGTATATACTAACGAAATCACACTACATGTACTAGTATATACTAACGAAATCACATTACATGTACTAGTATATACTAACGAAATCATATTACATGTACTAGTATATACTAACGAAATCATATTACACGTACTAGTATATACTAACGAAATCATATTACACGTACTAGTATATACTAACGACATCATATTACACGTACTAGTATATACTAACGACATCATATTACACGTACTAGTATATACTTACGACATCATATTACACGTACTAGTATATAATTACACGTACAGTTATATACTTAAGAAATAACATGACACGCACAAAAATTAAACATCCAAAGGGAGTTTTATCATCAATGGCTGCTATCATATATTTAATTTGTATTTTTTTCTTGCTTGGTTCATATTTATTTCTTATTCTTTTTTATTGGTTTGTAAGTTTTTATATATTGTGTGGAATTTGGCTTAATGTTGCTTCATGTGATCCATTGATCACATTAATTTTTTTTAAACAAACCTGATATTAATCATGTTCTGAATTTTTTTCAAACGTTATAAATAAATAAATAAATAAATAAATAAATAAAAATGATTTGTAACGATTGCACTATGAAAACTTTAAGTGTGTCTATTTCGTAAAATAATATTTTAAAATTTATTTTTCCGCTTGAAAAAAAAAAAAAGAATTTTTTGCCCGTTAGTTACACAGAACAAGTAAGCAAGTTGTCTAAAATCTAAAAACAGTTGATACGATACCAAAGAAGACGATAAAAATATAGCAATGCCTAGCCACGCATTGTTTGTTAACAAACTTATCAATGTGTGTGTTAGATATTTTGATATAGATATTACTATTTACATATTATGTAATAATCACGTGGTCTGAGATAGAGATCTCTAAAATAAATTCAAATCTTTATAACTCCGTCAGATCACGTGTATTTAAATGTTGTTCCTTTGTCTTGTGAAGACGGGTGATGCGTGCAATGATATAGCGCTTTTTGGACTTTACCATCCGTGTTTTATCAGCAGGGACTTCAACTTTGAAATATTTGTCTTTGACAAGAAAAAATATTATTTCATGTTCATTTTAGCATTAAGCATTGACCTAGTTTTTTTTCAATTGCTGACAAATTTAATAAAATGATGCAATCTTAATTTGGAAACTGGAGACGTGAACCCGTTCATGCTTCATTGTTACTATGGTTTAGATAATACGAATTTATAAAAAATTATTCGGTTTGGTCACTTTCAATAGTCCACCTATATATGCATTGTGGGGAGGTGGCTGCCCCTTACTAGAATGCTCTAGATAATCTTTATTGTCCCGGAACATAAGAGTTAAACTTTCAATGGTAGTTTACTTGCTGAGTCTTTTGGATCAAACAACCCACCTTTTGTAAGCAAACTGACTACTTTTCATAAACTAAGATCTGCTCAAGAGGGATTCGAACTTAGGCGGTGAGATGCACTATGTTCTGCAGTGTGCGCTTTAGACCATTTGGCCACCGAGGCCCCTAATGACCACTGATTAAAAACTACCATCATTGGACAGACGCTGGATAGTTGGTCAATGTGGTGTCCGGCAGTTCAGTACAATACGCGTCATTGTAATTTCTGAAATTCAAATTATTCTGGTTTTCTCAAAGATATTCTCGACACTTTGGTTTAAATTCCATTCAGGCAACCCCTTTATCAGTTTGTTTGTCTCCACCAACATCGGTGAAAACAGACTGACTTTAAATCCATGAAAAACATTTAAAAATAAATATTTTGTATGTCTCAAAATAAAATATTTTAATCGCTGTAACCTGAAGTATGTGTGTGAGCTATCAATATAGATGTGGTTATACCCACACATAAAAACAATACACCGTAAATCTGATAGAGACCAACGTGTTTTAAACAGACTTATTTTGTTACAGAAAATTTACAATAGTATCTATTTTAACCCCAACGGCGTTTAAATTGCCATATAAGCCTTATGTAATTTTGAAACATTTTTCATGTCCTAAAATTTAGGCGTTTATAATCGATTTTGTTCTTATTCGTGTTTAAATAAGCGAAGAGAGAATTAGCTCTTATCGAGATAAGATGTCTAGATAGTATCGAATGACGACTTGTCCCAGGTGGCGATCTACCTTTACATTAATGGTGCCTTTAAAAATGTATAATTTACAAAGTAGTAAACTCTAAAGATGGGGATAATCTTTGGTGTCTTTTTACACTGTTATGAACAAGATGCGAGTAAAATAATGAAAATTGACTGTTCAATTATTAAAACTGTTTCTCAGACTTTTCAATTTTACCTGTCTTTAATTTTATCTTTTAAATCTTAAGTGGAAATCTTAAATGATTTGCTGCTTTAAATATTTTAATGATGAATGGTATTTTCTTGCTCCAGTAAGTTTTTTTTTTTTTATTAAGTATTGATAACTTTAATGAAACATTTTAAAAGAATTCGGTTATTTTTATTTCTTACCCAAATTTTGTGTTTGTATATACTTGTAAAACAGAGATATTATTAATGTTCCGTAATTAGTTGAAATGCAATGTACATGTATACGCCTTGCCCTTTGATATATTGCAATGTCGTGTATATTAATATACTGTGTTTATTTATTTATTTATTTATTTATTTATTTATTTATTTATTTATTTATTTATTTATTTATTTAATTGTTTTCGTAATTGGAAGTTTAAGAATCCAAATTTACACAATGGTCCGTTACACATATAAACAGTCACCATAACACGTATACTTGAACACTTTACCAGTGTTTTGGGACTCCATATTTATGAGTTATTAAAGCATTGTATTATAAAATTTGTCATGCATTCGTATTGATCATGTTTTTAAGTTTTTTATTTGTATTATTTTACATTTGGTTTCTTAACCTGTTATGGGTGCAGAATTTCATCAGATATATTTTTGACACGACATAATCTATTTTCAAATTTAAAAAAAAAAAAAACAACAATACATGACGCACAGTATTGTTATCTTTTTGATAACAGAACATTTCCACGTATTAAGTTAGTGTATTTATGTACAACTGGTTGTAAAATAAGTGACATTGATTTTGGCCCTGTAAAATTCAGTAGACATTTACTCAGTGGCCGTCCAAAGTCGGAAGTTTTCTAATTAGTGGTTTAATTTGTCTTTTCCTTGCCTTGTCTTGTTTCGTCATTCACTTTGTGTTTGTTCTTAGCTGCGTTGGTTATTACCTACTAGATTTTTTTTTCAATAAGATTTCTTTCTTCTGTTTTACAAGTTCTTTTTGTTATCGGTTTGTTCCAAATGCATTACTCACTCCTCCGTAAATGTAGGCCCATCACGGTCACAGCATATCTACACTAAATCAATGTAATAACATAGGACAATATGGAATCTATGGCTTGGGTAAGTCATGGAAGTTTTTAAGACTAGCATTCAATAGTTGAAAAGTTGGTGGAAAAATTACACGAGTATGTCAAAGCTGGCAGTATTTTAAAAAAAACCAACAAGAATATGTTAAAAACATGTTAAAAACGCATTTTGTCTTCACGTCGTGTTTTAAATAAATTAATCAAATGAAATTATAAATATGATCGTTGTTGCTACTTATTTTACTTATTATAATTTTATTTTTCATTAATGTTTTAATTTTATTCAATAAAGCATTCAAATGAAGTACATGACAGGACTAAGAGATTGTGACTATTGTTCAGGGCGTGTTTGTTCAGAGCTATCGTAAACCTTACCAGCTACATATTGAACATTTGTATCATATGTGGAAGATAACTTCTTCAATTTCGATTCAAAAATTAACGCATAAAATTTTCATAAATAAATAAAATCAAAATTATATTCTTACTATCAAACTTTATCGTTTCATACATTTTAAACTTTCTTTAATCATTAGTTTAAGCCAACGGGGATATGAACGAAAAAACCCTGTGTCAGAGTTTCCGAACACATATCTGTGTCTCGTTTGCATCCTATGTCAGAGTTTCCGAACACATATCTGTGTCTCGTTTGCACCCTGTGTCAGAGTTTCCGAACACATATCTGTGTCTCGTTTGCATCCTGTGTCAGAGTTTCCGAACACATATCTGTGTCTCGTTTGCATCCTGTGTCAGAGTTTCCGAACACATATCTGTGTCTCGTTTGCATCCTGTGTCAGAGTTTCCGAACACATATCTGTGTCTCGTTTGCATCCTGTGTCAGAGTTTCCGAACACATATCTGTGTCTCGTTTGCATCCTGTGTCAGAGTTTCCGAACACATATCTGTGTCTCGTTTGCACCCTGTGTCAGAGTTTCCGAACACATATCTGTGTCTCGTTTGCACCCTGTGTCAGAGTTTCCGAACACATATCTGTGTCTCGTTTGCATCCTGTGTCAGAGTTTCCGAACACATATCTGTGTCTCGTTTGCACCCTGTGTCAGAGTTTCCGAACACATATCTGTGTCTCGTTTGCACCCTGTGTCAGAGTTTCCGAACACATATCTGTGTCTGGTTTGCTTCCTGTGTCAGAGTTTCCGAACACATATCTGTGTCTCGTTTGCATCCTGTGTCAGAGTTTCCGAACACATATCTGTGTCTCGTTTGCATCCTGTGTCAGAGTTTCCGAACACATATCTGTGTCTCGTTTGCATCCTGTGTCAGAGTTTCCGAACACATATCTGGGTCTCGTTTGCACCCTGTGTCAGAGTTTCCGAACACATATCTGTGTCTCGTTTGCATCCTGTGTCAGAGTTTCCGAACACATATCTGTGTCTCGTTTGCATCCTGTGTCAGAGTTTCCGAACACATATCTGTGTCTCGTTTGCATCCTGTGTCAGAGTTTCCGAACACATATCTGTGTCTCGTTTGCATCCTGTGTCAGAGTTTCCGAACACATATCTGTGTCTCGTTTGCATCCTGTGTCAGAGTTTCCGAACACATATCTGTGTCTCGTTTGCATGAAAAGCAAATGCAGTTTTAGTGTTTTGATATCTTCAACAAAAATTGAAAATTAAATTGTTAAGGTGTTTTCGATTGCAAACTTTAAAAACACAAAAATAAGCAAGAGTATTTCTAATGCATTTCTAAGCATTTTATTTCTTTTATAGATAGATAGATAGATAGATAGATAGATAGATGGATATTGTTTTGGTCACTACTTAGGAGATTTCAGGAACAGCTCTAATCAGATCGTTGGTTATGTGTATTACTTAGACTTATTTTGGTGTAGATTTCTAATCCTTTAGAACATTTTTTATATTTTTAATTTTCATTTTCCATAAAAGCAAAGTTATTTGTGTTTATATGTTTACTTGTAACATTACAGTTAACCAAAATCAGGAAAATATTCTACAGAAGTCGGTTAAGGACGTGATATCGGTAACTTAAGACTCTGTAAATGTACTGCCGTATTAAATGTCCAGACAGTAGTTATGTTTACCGACAATAGAACCTTAAATGGACTGTGATTGATCACAGTCTGTTCACCGGCAAGCTGTGGTCAGATTCTTAACGAGAGACGTAGAAACAAGCGTTTTAAGTGATTTCTACTTGGTTTTGTGTAGGAAACATTAGGAGAAGTAGTATTCGATAAATCTTTTAATAAAGCGATATGGACATCTTAAGCGATATTGAATGTCCAATCTGATTGATTCTATATCTAATTATAGAGAAAATGTATATATACAAATAGTGATGTAGAGACTCTCTTATTTATTGTGATATAAACGGAGTGTTGTTGCTGAGGAGGAATATTGAATATTACTGCATTATATGACTATGTGTGAGTCAATTTCAGTAATCTCTATAGCTGACGGAATTCTATGCTGTGATGCTGTTATACCAATAAATTGATTGGAATTAATGTCGATGCAGAAACGATTTGTAATTCAAATCATAAAAAATCTGTCTGTGTTGATATGAAGAACATCAGGACTGAATAAAATAAATATACTTCAATGTTTCTACTATATGGATATCACATATATGAGTTAATGTTGCTTAAACCTACGAGCTTTTAGAGCTGAAACTAATTAGAAGTTTAAGCGTTGTCTATAGTCATTATTAAACGCGCACACCTTAATGCGTGTATCATATAAACTAAAACGCACAATTAACTGTGAAATCAAAAAGTAATTTTTAAAAATGTCAGTTGAAACCTTTGAAACTCCAAACTAATAAAAATAAGCCCTTCTTATTCGGAAGAACTGTCCCACCCCGATGTTCTTGTTTTAATAGAAAACGGTTATCGCTATCTGGTATAAAGATTTCAGTTCTGTGTGGTTTTTATAACTTTTGGTTCGTTGTTGATATTCTTTTGTGGTGTGTTTTGGTAGTTCTTATTGACGTCATTCTGCTTTGATGAGTTATTTGTATTTCAGATTTTTTTTTTTCATTCTGCTTCGGTGATTTTTTTGAAGTGCTGGTTGTTGTCGTTTTGCTGGTGTGTATTATTGTAGGTATAATTGTTGTCATTCTGCAGTGGTGTGTTTTTGCTAGCTATGGTTGCTGTCATTCTGCCGTGTTGTTGCTAGTTCTGCTTGTTGTCATTCTGCCTTTTTTGTTTTTGCTAGTTATGGTTGTTGTCATTCTGCAGTGGTGTTTTTGCTAGCTATGGTTGCTGTCATATTGTCGTGTTGTTGCTAGTTCTGCTTGTTGTAATTCTGCCTTTTTTGTTTTTGCTAGTTATGGTTGTTGTCATTCTGCAGTGGTGTGTTTTTGCTAGCTATGGTTGTTGTCATTTTGTCGTGTTGCGATTTTGCTATTTATGGTTGTTGGCATTCTGTTGTGGGGTATTTTTGCAAGTTATGATTGATTGTTATTATACTGCCTTTGTTTTTCGTTAGTTATGGTTATTGTCACTCTGCCTTGCTGTGGTTTTCGTTAGTTATGGTTGTTGTCACTCTGCCTTGCTGTGTTTTTCGTTAGTTATGGTTGTTGTCATTCGGCCTTGATGTGTTTTTCGTTAGTTATGGTTGTTGTCACTCTGCCTTGATGTGTTTTTCGTTAGTTATGGTTGTTGTCACTCTGCCTTGATGTGTTTTTCGTTAGTTATGGTTGTTGTCACTCTGCCTTGATGTGTTTTTCGTTAGTTATGGTTGTTGTCATTCTGCCTTGATGTGTTTTTCGTTAGTTATGGTTGTTGTCACTCTGCCTTGATGTGTTTTTCGTTAGTTATGGTTGTTGTAACTCTGCCTTGATGTGTTTTTCGTTAGTTATGGTTGATGTCATTCTGCCTTGATGTGTTTTTTGTTAGTTATGGTTGTTGTCATTCTGCCTTGATGTGTTTTTCGTTAGTTATGGTTGTTGTCACTCTGCCTTGATGTGTTTTTCGTTAGTTATTGTTGTTGTTACTCTGTTGTAATGTTTTTTGTTGTTATTCTGCTTTAGATATTTTTTTTATTTTACATCTCTTAACAAATAATTGAAATAAGTAATTAGGATTTTAGAATATTAGTTGTTTTTATTTGATTTTTCAGATTGTTTGTTCAGAATGAAGAGACACAATACTAGTTATAATGTAATAGATTGGATTTTATGTAATTAAAGAGGACAGAGAAATCTGATTTAGTGACTAATAAATGAAATAGATATATCTTTACTGACTTCTATCTATATTATACTGAAATGATCTCAGACGGATTGCTCTGCTTAAATGGATATAATCAAATATAGCTGAAGCAATTGGAGACTTTATTTACTTCTCTATAGCTTGTATAATGAAATAGTATAGAAAGTCATCTTTAAGACGTGTAGACAGTAAATTGTGATAAGATTTTGTTCCCGCGGGGTCATTACTTTTATAATACAGTTTGGTTGTATTTTGTGGGTTAACGATCGTAATAAAATTAGTCGATGTTTTAGAAATGGTTGTGCATTCGCAAAAGCAGGATAATACACATTCATACAAAAAGCTATATCTTCAATTTTCGAGTGGATATCTTTCTTCTCTAATCACTCGTCTCCTACATACAGGTGTGCAATGGAATAAAGTGAATTGGTTCTGAAAATCATTTACAAGCATTTAACTGATAGAGCAAATATAACAACGAAACATAAATTAAGCAAACAAAATTCAAACCAGGTATGTAAGCACAAAGCAATGAAGCAAGCAAACAAAATTCAAACCAGGTATATAAGCACAAAGCAATGAAGCAAGCAAACAAAAAACCAAACAAGGCGTGTAAGTACAAAGCAATGATGCAAGCAAACAAAACCAAATCAAGAATGTAAGCACAAAGCAATCAAGCAAGCAAACAAAACAAAACCAATTATGTAAGCACAAAGCTTTAAGCAATCAAAGTAAACTCAATCAGGTATGTAAGCAAACAACCAGGAAACAAGCAAACAAAACCAAACCAGGTATGTTATCACAAAGCCATGAAGCAAGCTAACAAAACTAAATCAGGTATGCAAGCACAAAGCAATGAAGCAAGCAAACAAAACCAAACCTCGTATGTAAGGACAAAGCCACGAAACATGCAAACAAAACCAAACCAGGTATGTAATCACAAAGCCATGAAGCAAGCAAACAAAACTTAATCAGGTATGTAAGCAAAAAGCCATGAAGCAAGCAAACAAAACTTATTCAGGTATGTAAGCACAAAGCCATGAAGCAAGCAAATAAAATCAAACCCCGTATGTAAGGAAAAAGCCATGAAGCAAGCAAACAAAACCAAACCAATTATGTAAGCAAAAAGCCATGAAGTAAGTAAACAAAACCAAACTAGGTATGTTATCACAAAGCCATGAAGCAAGCAAACAAAACCATATTAAGTATGTAAGGACAAAGGGAAACCAAAGATAATAAGACTTTTAACTGAAAGAAACAACTCAAAAGTTTCTTTACGAAAGACTTATGGATAAAAAAATAAACATGAAAACAAAAATTGTTATTTTTTCAAAGTTGTTCTTGTTTTTTCTTTATTTAATCCCAGCTGTGACGAACTTTACATAATACCCGTCTACTTGTGATAATAAATCAATTTTCACTGTGGTTCTGCAAAATATGCATCCGCTTATGTACATTGTAGTACCATTTCGTTAAAATATTTTAAAAATATTTTAGAAAACAACCATACACCACTTTCCACATTTTTTCTTTTCTGGAGAGAAAATTGTTTTAGTGATCAAGTGGGTAGGAAGAATATTCTTCTTTAAAAAGAACCCGCCAAACAGTAGCTAATATTTTAAATAAATAAAGTTTTATAAATATTTAATACAATAGATAACTATATGTATCCTTTTATTAAAAGAAAACATAATTTAACCTTTCTAAACTTTTTCAATAAAATAAATAAAATGGCATATATGCTATTTTTGGAATTTTTCATTAAAAATGGTTTGTGACAAGAACCACGGCTTTATGTCACAACCAAAAGAGCAAAACAAAAGTGTGAAATTTAATCTAATGGTAGATGTTTGCCATCAACATAATACATCTTCATTTAAACTTTTTGTGTCTCTCTGTGTCATATTTCTGTTGTGCACGCGTCAGTTTGTTTCATAAATTATTATATATTTTTATGTGGTATGCATTGAAATGTATAAATTATAATTCCATAAAAAATCACAAAGGTCAAATCACATATAATGATGCATGACAAACCCTTGTGTACAAAATTATAGCGACTTCCATGTCATATAGCTGCAGTTGTCGAGTATATTGTGGTATGGTTGTTCAAGGTATTGTGAAGTCCATGTCATACATCTACAGTTGTCGAGTATATTGTGGTATGGTTGTTCAAGGTATTGAGAAGTCCATGTCATACATCTACAGTTGTCGAGTATATTGTGGTATGGTTGTTCAAGGTATTGTGAAGTCCATGTCATACATCTACAGTTTTCGAGTATATTGTGGTATGGTTGTTCAAGGTATTGAGAAGTCCATGTCATACATCTACAGTTGTCGAGTATATTGTGGTATGGTTGTTCAAGGTATTGTGAAGTCCATGTCATACATCTACAGTTGTCGAGTATTTTGTGGTATGGTTGTTCAAGGTGTTGTGAAGTCAATGCCATACATCTACAGTTTTCGAGTATATTGTGGTATGGTTGTTCAAGGTATTGTGAAGTCCATGTCATACATCTACAGTTGTCGAGTATATTGCGGTATGGTTGTTCAAGGTATTGCGACGTTCATGCCTTACATCTGAAATTGTTATGTATATTGAAGTATGGATTTTCAAGGTGATGTGAAGCCCATGTCATACAGCTGCAGTTGTCGAGTATATCGTGATATGGTTGTTCAAAATGTAGTGAAGTCAATGCCATACATCTACAGTTGTCGAGTATATTGTGGTATGGTTGTTCAAGGTATAGCAAGTTACATGTTATACTGCTGCAGTTGTCGAGTATATTGTGGTATGGTTGTTCAAGGTGTTGTGAAGTCCATGTCATACATCTACAGTTGTCGAGTATATCGTGGTATGGTTGTTCAAGGTGTTGTGAAGTCCATGTCATACTGCTGCAGTTGTCGAGTATATTGTGGTATGGTTGTTCAAGGTATTGTGAAGTCCATGTCATACAGCTGCAGTTGTCGAGTATATTGTGGTATTGTTGTTCAAGGTATTGCGACGTACCTGTCATACAGCTGCAGTTGTAAAGTATATTGTGGTATAGTTGTTCAAGGTATTGTGAAGTCCATGTCATACATCTCACTTGTCGAGTATATTGTGGTATGGTTGTTCAAGGTGTTGTGAAGTCCATGTCATACATCTACAGTTGTCGAGTATATCGTGGTATGGTTGTTCAAGGTGTTGTGAAGTCCATGTCATACTGCTGCTGTTGTCGAGTATATTGTGGTATGGTTGTTCAAGGTATTGTGAAGTCCATGTCATACAGCTGCAGTTGTCGAGTATATTGTGGTATTGTTGTTCAAAGTATTGCGACGTACCTGTCATACAGCTGCAGTTGTAGAGTATATTGTGGTAGTGTTGTGCAAGGTGTCGTGAAGTCCATGTCATACATCTACAGTTGTCGAGTATATTGTGGTATGGTTGTTCAAGGTATTGTGAAGTCCATATCATACATCTACAGTTGTCGAGTATATTGTGGTATGGTTGTTCAAGGTGTTGTGAAGTCCATGTCATACATCTACAGTTGTCGAGTATATTGTGGTATGGTTGTTCAAGGTATTGTGAAGTCCATGTCATACATCTACAGTTGTCGAGTATATGGCGGTATGGTTGTTCAAGGTATAGCGAAGTCCATTTTATACATCTACAGTTGTTCAAGGTGTAGTGAAGTCCATGTCATGCATCTACAGTTGTCGAGTATATTGCGGTATGGTTGTTAAAGGTATAGCGAAGTCCATTTCATGCATCTACAGTTGTTCAAGGTATAGCGAAGTCCATGTCATACAACTACAGTTGTTTAAGGTATAGCGAAGTCCATGTCATACATCTACAGTTGTTCAAGGTGTAGTAAAGTCCATGTCATACATCTACAGTAGTTGAAGGTGCAGTGAAGTCCATGTCATACATCTACGGTCCTTCAAGGTGTAGTGAAGTCCATGTCATACAGCAGGAGTTGTTCAAGGTGTAGTGAAGTCCATGTCATACAGCTGGAGTTGTTCAAGGTGTAGTGAGGTCCATGTCATACAGCTGGAGTGGACTACTTTTCACCTTAATAAGATCTTAAGTCTCTAGTCGTATATAATGACAACAAACTACAATAAACAAATATAAATGTTTTATGTCAAGTTAAAAAAGCCAAACAATGAATCAGACTCTCACGTTGATGCTTCAGAATTCCTGTACACCTTGCCACGCTGTAGTGTGACGACACCATCAGACATCTACTGACAAATAACTATCCGTCTCAAAATAGCCATACGTCTGACACATTTTAGGGATGGTGTGCGATAATGATCTGATAACCATAGAAACCTAATGACAACGTTCTTGAAAAATATTAATTTTTATAATTGTATATAAATATCTACATGGCATTATCAATGCAACCAAGAACATGAAACAATTAATTGAAGGAGAACTTCTTTTTTATCCTTCGTTAAGTTGTTATGTTATATTCTTTTATGACAAGCATATATAGATGTTATTTATCTGGGATTTTCTATACTATAATGTAACATATATATTGTAATAAGGCATACTCTTATCCTATCTCTTTTTGTCAAAATCGGAAATGATGGCAACATGATCAGAAAAAAATTGCCCATTGAAAGGTATGCCCTTTTCACTGATTTTTCTTTTCTGATGTAAAAAAGAAATAATAATTAATAAGCCTTTGTCAAGTAACTTTGAATACACAATGTTAAACCTCCCGAGGCTAGGACAACTTATTACAATCCACGTATAACGTGACGTAAAGAAGCATGTTTACATAATGATAAAATACATTGTTGTATCTCATTTCTTTATACGTGTTAACTTCTTCACAAGTCAAAAATTACCCGAGGCCCTAGCTCTTGATCAACACTTACCTCAAATTAAAAAATGTGTAGGTTATAACAAAAATTTTGAAACATGAACTAGTTAACACAATACATATAACAATTATTTTATAATCATATCAACGTGAGCCAGAGTGTACAATTTATTGTGAACTATATTTGTGTCAATATAGCCATCTCCTTATGCATATATTGGTTACCGCTGCTGACGCTTTTGGTTCCTTCTGAGTATTAATTGCCCGCAGAGATGTCACAGCTTTGTTTTTATAATTATGGTGCTCGTTTACAGTAGGAAGTTCTGCATTAATCGTAACAGTTTTGTTTTAATGTTAATAGTATGCTCTATTTGGTTATAATACAATGATGCCTATCCAACTATAAGGTATAACTTAACTTATATATAATTTTTACTGAGCTCAACTGGCTTTGGTCATTTTCCTTTGGCCCTGTACTAGCAAATATCTGTTATGCAGATAAAGTGCTATATATAGACGATTCTTTGTAATCTAATCTTCTGAAACTATAGCTAATATACTTTAATTTATATACTAAAGTTTAAAATTTTCTCATGGGTTTTTTAAGTTTTATTTTTTGTAATGAACCAGCCAGTTGAGCATGACAGGCCTAATTTGGTCTTTTGTTAAAATTCGAATCAAAATACAGGTGTATTTTTATTATATTCAAAAATCTATTATGAAAGAATATTATGTCATATTCTTGTGTTTTAAAAACAACACTCTCATATTACATATAACATTTAATGTTTATGGAGGTTCTTGTTTCGTGGTATGTTACATGTCATTGATTACACCGTCTATTGTCAGATGCGTGTTATTTTCCTTATTAAATAGTATTGTCCAATTATATAACATTGTCCACAAAACCATACGTCAATAACTCCATAAACTGATAGACTTAAAGTAGCGCAAATGTTTAGAATTAATGAAGTATAAAGGTTTTTTAGCACTTAAGTCCACTTCTGTTTGGTTCCTTTAGTTCGTCTACATTCTGAGATGTGGCCTTTATTACAACACAAGTTGAAATCCCATCAGGCCAGAACGTAGGGTTACTGGAAAATCTGGAAATAAAAAAGGACAATTCTCTAAATGATGAGTTGATACATCAATGGACACATAGATAATTCATATTGTCACTCAAAAAATGCTTATAACAATAATTAGTCTTGATACGTTTTAGAGCATTATTAATTAAATGCTTGTTACTTTGTACATTGGTTGGTCAGTCTAAACAAAAAGGGTTATCACTTCGCATTCATTTTACTTATTTGTTGTTTTTTATCATTAACCCATGACAATATGTAAAGTTTAAGTGGTGTTTTACAATAGGTAAACAAACTGTATCATTTCACACTGTATTTAACCACACCATCTGGATATAATTTAATCAGGAATATTCGTCGTCAGTCGGTCAAAAGTAGTTTTATTCATAGAGTGTCGTTGTTGATTCCTTTTGTCTTATATTTTGTTCATATTTTGAATCTATGATTTAAGATTGATTAAAATTCAATATGACACATGTGATTCTATCGTCTTACATTAGTACGTCAATATTACACACGTGATTCTATCGTCTTACATTAGTACGTCAATATTACACACGTGATTCTATCGTCTTACATTAGTACGCCAATATTACACACGTGATTCTATCGTCTTACATTAGTACGTCAATATGACAGACAATATTACACACGTGATTCTATCATCGTCTTACATAAGTTAGACAATATGACACACGTGATTCTATCGTCTTGCATTAGTACGACAATATAAAACACGTGATTCTATTGTCTTGCATTAGTACGACAATATAACACACGTGATTCTATCGTCTTACATTAGTACGTCAATATTACACACGTGATTCTATCGTCTTACATTAGTACGTCAATATTACACGCGTGATTCTATCGCTTACATTAGTACGTCAATATGACAAACGTGATTCTATCGTCTTACATTAGTACGTCAATATGACACACGTGATTCTATCGTCTTACATAAGTACGTCAATATAACACGTGATTCTATCGTCTTACATTAATACATCAATATGACAAACGTGATTCTATCGTCTTACATTAGTAGGTCAATATTACACACGTGATTCTATCGTCTTACATTAGTACGTCAATATTACACACGTGGTTCTATCGTCTTACATTAGTACGTCAATATAACACGTGATTCTATCGTCTTACATTAGTACATAAATATTACACACGTGATTCTATCGACTTACATTAGTACGTCAATATAACCATGATTCTATCGTCTTACATTAGTACGTCAATATTACACACGTGGTTCTATCGTCTTACATTAGTACGTCAATATGACAAACGTGATTCTATCGTCTTACATTAGTACGTTTATATGACACACGTGATTCTATCGTCTTACATTAGTACGTCAATATGACAAACGTGATTCTATCGTCTTACATTAGTACGTCAATATTACACACATGATTCTATCGTCTTACATTAGTACGTCAATATGACAAACGTGATTCTATCGTCTTACATTAGTACGTCAATATGACACACATGATTCTATCGTCTTACATTAGTACGTCAATATGACAAACGTGATTCTATCGTCTTACATTAGTTCGTCAATATGACACACGTGAGTCTATCATCTTACATTAGTACGACAATATTACTCACGTGATTCTATCGTCTTACATTAGTACGTCAATATGACAAACGTGATTCTATCGTCTTACATAAGTACGTCATTATAACACACGTGATTCTATCGTCTTACATTAGTACGTCAATATTACACACGTGATTCTATCGTTTTACATTAGTACGTCAATATGACACACGTGATTCTATCGTCTTACATTAGTTCGTCAATATTACACACGTGATTCTATCGTCTTACATTAGTAGGTCAATATTACACACGTGATTATATCGTCTTACATTAGTACGTCAATATGACACACGTGATTCTATCGTCTTACATTAGTATGTCAATATGACACACGTGATTCTATCGTCTTACAGTAGTACGTCAATATTACACACGTGATTCTATCGTCTTACATTAGTATGTCAGTATGACACACGTGATTATATCGTCTTACATTAGTACGTCAATATTACACACGTGATTCTATCGTCTTACATTAGTATGTCAATATGACACATGTGATTCTATCGTCTTACAGTAGTACGTCAATATTACACACGTGATTCTATCGTCTTACATTAGTATGTCAGTATGACACACGTGATTTTATCGTCTTACATTAGTACGTCAATATTACACATGTGATTTTATCGTCTTACAGTAGCACGTCAATATGACAAACGTGATTCTATCGTCTTACATTAATACGTCAATATTACACACGTGATTCTATCGTCTTACATTAGTACGTCAATATTACACACGTGATTCTATCGTCTTACATTAGTACGTCAATATGACAAACGTGATTCTATCGTCTTACATTAGTACGTCAATATTACACACGTGATTCTATCGTCTTACATTAGTGCGTCAATATTACACACGTGATTCTATCGTCTTACATTAGTACGTCAATATTACACACGTGATTCTATCGTCTTACATTATACGTCAATATGACACACGTGAGTCTATCATCTTACATTAGTACGACAATATGACAAACGTGATTCTATCGTCTTACATTAGTACGTCAATATTACACACGTGATTCTATCGTCTTACATTATACGTCAATATGACACACGTGAGTCTATCATGTTACATTAGTACGACAATATGACAAACGTGATTCTATCGTCTTACATTAGTACGTCAATATTACACACGTGGTTCTATCGTCTTACATTAGTACGTCAATATTACACACGTGATTCTATCGTCTTACAGTAGTACGTCAATATGACAAACGTGATTCTATCGTCTTACAGTAGTACGTCAATATGACAAACGTAATCTATCGTCTTACATTAGTACGTCAATATTACACACGTGATTCTATCGTCTTACATTAGTACGTCAATATTACACACGTGATTTTATCGTCTTACTATAGTACGTCAATATTACACACGTCATTCTATCGTCTTAAATTAGTACGACAATATTACACATGTGATTCTATCGTCTTACATTAGTACGTCAATATTACACACGTGATTCTATCATCTTACTATAGTACGTCAATATTACACACGTGATTCTATCGTCTTACAGTAGTACGTCAATATGACACACGTGATTCTATCGTCTTACATTAGTACGTCAATATGACACACGTGATTCTATCGTCTTACATTAGTACGTCAATATGACACACGTGATTCTATCGTCTTACATTAGTACGTCAATATGACACACGTGATTCTATCGTCTTACATTAGTACGTCAATATGACACACGTGGTTCTATCGTCTTACATTAGTACGTCAATATTACACACGTGATTCTATCGTCTTACAGTAGTACGTCAATATGACAAACGTGATTCTATCGTCTTACAGTAGTACGTCAATATGACAAACGTAATCTATCGTCTTACATTAGTACGTCAATATTACACACGTGATTCTATCGTCTTACATTAGTACGTCAATATTACACACGTGATTTTATCGTCTTACTATAGTACGTCAATATTACACACGTCATTCTATCGTCTTACATTAGTACGTCAATATTACACATGTGATTCTATCGTCTTACATTTGTACGTCAATATTACACACGTGATTCTATCATCTTACTATAGTACGTCAATATTACACACGTGATTCTATCGTCTTACAGTAGTACGTCAATATGACACACGTGATTCTATCGTCTTACATTAGTACGTCAATATGACACACGTGATTCTATCGTCTTACATTAGTACGTCAATATGACACACGTGATTCTATCGTCTTACATTAGTACGTCAATATGACACACGTGATTCTATCGTCTTACATTAGTACGTCAATATGACACACGTGATTTTATCGTCTTACATTAGTACGTCAATATAACACACGTGATTCTATCGTCTTACATTAGTACGTCAATATGACACACGTGATTCTATCGTCTTACATTAGTACGTCAATATGACACACGTGATTTTATCGTCTTACATTAGTAAGTCAATATGACACAGGTGATTCTATCGTCTTACATTAGTACGTCAATATGACACACGAGATTTTATCGTCTTACTATAGTACGTCAATATTACACACGTGATTCTATCGTCTTACAGTAGTACGTCAATATTACACACGTGATTCTATCGTCTTACATTAGTACGTCAATATGACACACGTGATTCTATCATCTTACAGTAGTACGTCAATATGACACACGTGAGTCTATCATCTTACATTAGTACGACAATATGACAAACGTGATTCTGTCGTCTTACATTAGTACGTCAATATTACATACGTGATTCTATCGTCTTACTATAGTACGTCAATATAACACACGTGATTCTATCGTCTTACATTAGTACGTCAATATGACACACGTGAGTCTATCATCTTACATTAGTACGACAATATGACAAACGTGATTCTATCGTCTTACATTAGTACGTCAATATGACAAACGTGATTCTATCGTCTTACATTAGTACGTCAATATTACACACGTGATTCTTTCGTCTTACATTAGTACGTCAATATGACAAACGTGATTCTATCGTCTTACATAAGTACGTCATTATAACACACGTGATTCTATCGTCTTACATTAGTACGTCAATATTACACACGTGATTCTATCGTTTTACATTAGTACGTCAATATGACACACGTGATTCTATCGTCTTACATTAGTTCGTCAATATTACACACGTGATTCTATCGTCTTACATTAGTACGTCAATATTACACACGTGATTATATCGTCTTACATTATTACGTCAATATGACACACGTGATTCTATCGTCTTACATTAATATGTCAATATGACACACGTGATTCTATCGTCTTACAGTAGTACGTCAATATTACACACGTGATTCTATCGTCTTACATTAGTATGTCAGTATGACACACGTGATTTTATCGTCTTACATTAGTACGTCAATATTACACACGTGATTCTATCGTCTTACATTAGTATGTCAATATGACACACGTGATTCTATCGTCTTACAGTAGTACGCCAATATTACACACGTGATTCTATCGTTTTACATTAGTATGTCAGTATGACACACGTGATTTTATCGTCTTACATTAGTACGTCAATATTACACACGTGATTTTATCGTCTTACAGTAGTACGTCAATATGACAAACGTGATTCTATCGTCTTACATTAGTACGTCAATATTACACACGTGATTCTATCGTCTTACATTAGTACGTCAATTTTACACACGTGATTCTATCGTCTTACATTAGTACGTCAATATGACAAACGTGATTCTATCGTCTTACATTAGTACGTCAATATTACACACGTGATTCTATCGTCATACATTAGTACGTCAATATTACACACATGATTCTATCGTCTTACATTATACGTCAATATGACACACGTGAGTCTATCATCTTACATTAGTACGGACAATATTACACACGTGATTTTATCGTCTTACATTAGTATGTCAATATTACACACGTGATTCTATCGTCTTACATTAGTACGTCAATATTACACACGTGATTCTATCGTCTTACATTAGTACGTCAATATTACACACGTGATTCTATCGTCTTACATTAGTACGTCAATATTACACACGTGATTCTATCGTCTTACATTATACGTCAATATGACACACGTGAGTCTATCGTCTTACATTAGTACGACAATATGACAAAACGTGATTCTATCGTCTTACATTAGTACGTCAATATACACACGTGATTCTATCGTCTTACATTATACGTCAATATGACACACGTGAGTCTATCATCTTACATTAGTACGACAATATGACAAACGTGATTCTCTCGCGTACTTAGTTACGTCAATATTACACGTGGTTCTATCGTCTTACATTAGTACGTCAATTAACACACGTGATTCTATCATCTAGTAGTACGCAATATGACAAACGTGATTTCTCGTCTTACAGTAGTACGTCAATATTACACACGTGATTCTATCGTCTTACATTAGTACGTCAATTGACAAACGTGATTCTATCGTCTACATTAGTACATCAATATTACACACGTG
>CM056604.1:40076340-40143840 GCA_029721355.1 Tegillarca granosa
TTGACTCTCACTCCCTGGATTTGTATCCTACTTGGGCAAATTTTAGTTTGATAAAGTTTGTCAGATCACATTGACTCTCACTCCTGGATTTGTATCCTACTTGGGCAAAACTTAGTTTGATAAAGTTTGTAAGATTACATTGCCTCTCACTCACTGGATTTGTATCCTACTTGGGCATATCTTAGTTTGATCAAGTTTGTAAGATCACTGTCTCTCACTCCCTGGATTTGTAATCTTAGTTTGATAAAGTTGTAAGATCACATTGCCTCTCACTCCCTGGATTTGTAATCTTAGTTTGATAAAGTTTGTAAGATCACATTGCCTCTCACTCCCTGGATTTGTAATCTTAGTTTGATAAAGTTTGTAAGATCACATTGCCTCTCACTCCCTTGATTTGTAATCTTAGTTTGATAAAGTTTGTAAGATCACATTGCCTCTCACTCCCTTGATTTGTAATCTTAGTTTGATAAAGTTTGTAAGATCACATTGCCTCTCACTCCCTTGATTTGTAATCTTAGTTTGATAAAGTTTGTAAGATCACATTGCCTCTCACCTTGATTTGTAATCTTAGTTTGATAAAGTTTTGTAAGATCACATTGCCTCTCACTCCCTTGATTTGTAATCTTAGTTTGATAAAGTTTGTAAGATCACATTGCCTCTCACTCCTTGATTTGTAATCTTAGTTGATAAAGTTTGTAAGATCACATTGACTCTCACTCCCTGGATTTGTAATCTTAGTTTGATAAAGTTTGTAAGATCACATTGCCTCTCACTCCCTGGATTTGTATCCTACTTGGGCAAATCTTAGTTTGATAACAGTGTGTGAAATTAGCCATGGGACCGATGGCCCGAGTCTATGATAAATACTGTCGGTCTAGATTACTCAAAAATGAAGAAGACCTATAGTCTATGACAAATACTAAGTCTGTATTATATATTAATAGGGTAATGGTATATTTCTCTCGCTACTTTATGACTTTGCTACATCGATTCAAAACATAAATAATTGTAATAACTAATCGTAGTTACGTATACGCTTGCTGTGAATAAGTGAGTCGAAAACAATCAGACAAACATTTATATGATTTAGTTCTGGATGATACTAAATTGTGTCATCCAGTGAGAAAAGGTGTTGTCCAAGTTTGCTTGAAATAGTCAATCAGAAAAATATTGTATCATCTTCTTAAAACTAAAGTATATTCATAATTTTTTATGATTCCTAGTGTACATTCAAAATTTCATAAATTGGTGCTCTGTGAAACTGGCAGGAAGAAGAAGTAAAAAAAAGCTGTAACTTGGATGACACAATTTATCGCTGGACAACCGTGACAAATTAGTACCACCCTTTAATTCTACAACATGGCCTAACTGCTGTCGTTGGCATTCAGTTTCTTTAAATTTTTTGAAGGGGCAAAGCTAACTTTTTGTTGACAATTTGGAGGGAAAAAACAAATAAAAAATCTTCTTTTTTCACATCTTGCATATTGTGAATTTTACTGAAATGGGGTCTGAAATTGCTTCTGAGGCTTTTTAAATTTCAAAAATTTTCCCGGACTCCCACCTGCGGGGAGGGCACCCTCCTGCACCCTCCCCATCGTGGCCATTGGCCACACAATCGCCACTTTAATTTGTGGCGCTCACTGCTGAGTCTATAAAACACATGTCAGGTCTATGGTCACTTCATTTTCTATGGACCCATTGTCTGTGATATGCTTAAAACTAGTTTCACACACTGGATAAAGTTTGCAAGATCACATTGCCTCTCACTTCCTGGATTTTTAGCTCACCTGAGCTGAAAGCTCAGATGAGCTATTGCTATCCATCTTCGTCCGTCGTGCGTCGTCCGTCGTGCGTAAACTTTTTACATTTTAATCTTCTCCTCCAAAACCACCATGCCAAATTTAATGAAACTTGGTAACCATCATGCCTGGGTGAAGCCCTTTCAGATTTGCACAAATGAAGGAGTTATGTCCCCTTGGGGCCCCATGAGGGGGAAAATAGTGAAAAACTTTAAAAATCTTCTCCTCTGAATCTACAAGAGATAAACCTTAGTTATTTCATTTATAACATCTTTAGGTCATCTATTTTCAGATTTGCACAAATGGTAGCCATGGGGCTCAAAATGGGGAAATCGTAAGGCACTGAGTAGGGAAATTGCTAAAAATTACATAAATGTCACTACAGTATAACTTCCGAAAACCGACACCTCTAAATACCGACAACCTCCATAAACCGACATTGTCTGCCCGGGACGGATTTATTCTTATATAAATGATGTAATAAAAACTTCCAAAAACCGACACCTCCGTATTCCGAACACCGACATAATTTGTCAGCCGAAATCGGTTTCTTTAACAGTAAATAAACTTCCGAATACCGACATTACCTGTGGAACAAATAATGTTTGAATGGTCACGAATGACTGCACGTGATGAGAACTCATATTACCGCGGGCTATGTATAACACCTGTTTACCTACGGTCGATGTTTACTAAATACATTAACTTATTAATTATAATTATTATTATTATGTATCTGTATCGTATGTAATTTTAAAATAAACAAACGTGTTTAAAACGTTTTATTAAAATTTGCGTTGTTTATTTTAAAAAAACAGAAGTCGGATGCCGAAAAGCTGCGTGATGTTTTTAGATGCAAGGCAAAACAATACAACTTTTTCTTTTCCTTGTTTTTTTTAAATCTGAATGATTGATATGACCTCTTCTTCTCAGGCGAGAAAAATAAAATAGAATAACACAAACTTGAGTATTGTTAGCAGGGCCCGATCTTGGTAGACGATAAGAACTACGTATTACAACTACGATGACAATGTATGCACATTGTTTTATTGTTCAATTTGTTTAATATAAAAATAAAATATAAATAACATTTAAAATATCACTTTACACGATGTAAGTGTTAACAAACACGATCGAATCCACACACATGAATACATTATAATAGCCATATTCGGTAACTGACTAAATTCTGACCTGGTAACGGACTGGAACGAACCGGATTCGAATCCGTTTTTTCAAACTTCTGAAAACCGACACCTCTGTAAACCAACCAAAATGACCGGTCCCGTGGAGTGTCGGTTTACAGAAGTTTCACTGTATATCTTTAAAACTATTAACTTTTTGTATAGGCATGTATATTAGAATATTGTAGGTATTGCAACAATGATCATTTTGATATATGGATCAAGGTCATATGTTATAAGGTCAAGGTCACAGCTGCAGAAGGAGAATAAAATTACTAATTATCTTGAAAACTATTAACTTTTTGTATAGGCATGTATATTAGAATATTGTAGGTATTGACATGACGATCATTTTGATATATGGTACAAGGTCATATGTTGAAAGGTCAAGGTCACAGCTGCAAAAGAAGACTTAAATTACTAATTATCTTGAAAACTGTTAACTTTTTGTATAGGCATGTAAATAAAAATATTGTAGGTATTGCGACAACGAGCATTTTGATATTTGGTTCAAGGTTATATGTTCAAAGGTCAAGGTCATATCAACATAGGAATACTAAAATTATTAATTATCTTGAAAGCTATTAATTTCATGCATAGGCATGTATATTAGAATATTGTAGGTATTGACATGACAATCATTTTGATATATGGTACAAGGTCATATGTTGAAAGGTCAAGGTCACAGCTGCAAAAGAAGACTTAAATTACTAATTATCTTGAAAACTGTTAACTTTTTGTATAGGCATGTATTTTAAAATATTGTAGGTCTTGTGGCAACGATCATTTTGATATATGGTTAAAGATCATATGTTGAAAGGTCAAGGTCACAGCTGCCAAAAAAGACTTATATTGCTAATTATCTTGAAAACTATTAACTTTTTTGTATAGGCATGTAAATTAAAATATTGTAGGTATTGCAACAACGATCATTTTGATATATGGTACAAGGTCATATGTTGAAAGGTCAAGGTCACAGCTGCAAAAGAAGACATAAATTGCTAATTATCTTGAAAACTATTAACTTTTTGTATAGGCATGTATATTAGAATATTGTAGGTATTGACATGACGATCATTTTGATATATGGTACAAGGTCATATGTTGAAAGGTCAAGGTCACAGCTTCAAAAGAAAACTTAAATTGCTAATTATCTTGAAAATTATTAACTTTTTGTATAGGCATGTAAATAAAAATATTGTAGGTATTGTGACAACGAGCATTTTGATATTTGGTTCAAGGTTATATGTTCAAAGGTCAAGGTCATATTAACAAAGGAATACTAAAATTATTAATTATCTTGAAAGCTATTAATTTCATGCATAGGCATGTATATTAGAATATTGTAGGTATTGACATGACAATCATAAATGCTTCAAGGTCATATATGTTCAAAGGTTAAGGACATAGCTGCATGAGTATACTGAAATTGAATAATGATTTGGAAATTATTCATTGTTCTACAGTTACTTCATGCATATTATATAAGCTACTTATAAATGAAATGTGAGTGGATATATTTCTGATTAAGTTTTGTGGGAGTTCTTAACTTGAGAAAACTTTTAAAGTTTCTGTACTTAATATATTGTCTATTGCACTTTGCAAACAATATTTGACATATCTTCAGGTGAGCGTTAAGGCCCATGGGCCTCTTGTTATCCTACTTGGGCAAAACTTAGTTTGATAAAGTTTGTCAGATCACATGTAAAAGGTCAGTGGTTTTCTTTCGGGACTGCAGTTTTCTCCACTATTCTTGTAGAACTGACTTCCTCAATACAAGTGGAAGGATCTTGAAGACGGTGTAAAACACCAGTACACTCTACTATACTTCTTATGTATAAAGAAATACTATAATGACTGAGATAAGACATGTATTGATATGTTTTTGAATTTTTTTTTCAGCCATTCAGTAATAAAGAAGCTTAGCATGTTAAAAGAACAAAACCCAGAGTTAGGAACCTTAATTGTTGAACAGGTGAGTCATACTGCATATAAAACTTATAATGTTACAGGTGAGCATGTGGACAGGTATTTTAGGTGAGCATGTGGACAGGTATTATAGGTTAGCATGTGGACAGGTGTTACAAGTTAGCCTGTGGACAATTATTTTAGGTGAGCATGTAAACAGATGTTATAGGTGAGCATGTGGACAGGTATTACAGGTGAGCATATGGACAGGTGTTACAGGCGGGCATGTGGACAGGTACATACAAGTATAAACTTGAAGACTTATTTTACTTTTAACTCTGTATCATCTCCTGTACTATGGATATATAAATACAATACGAGTCACTTTAAAGGCATTAAAAAACCCACACTCACACAAAGTACAGTACACTCCGTCTATAAAGACTCTGAAGGGGTTTAAAAAGTACCTCGCTGTGAAATCAATAGTACCTCACTGTGAAATCAATAGTACCTCACTGTGAAATCAATAGTACCTCACTGTGAAGTCAATACCTCTTGCTGTAATCATCCAAATATGTTGGAACCTATACACAGAATGCTTTTTATTTATGTTGGAGTTATTCATATTACAAATTTTAATTATTACTGGATTTTATCCCAGTTTCTGGATTTTGGAAATAGGGTGCTTTTGAGCCACTTTATTAACAGATGAACCCAACTTGGTGAAATCAAGTCATTCTGTAGTTTTCAACCAAGAACATTGAAATATCATAGAAAATATATACAATGTATATATTAAAAATAAGCATATAATTCTATTGGATTGTTTTGGTATTTTTCTCAATTTTACACAAAATTTGGAACTTTATATTCTCCACTTTCCAGACTTTGAAACTTTATCTAGAAGGGTTCTGCTTTGTTAATTTAACCCCTAAAAATTTCAGAGAGCAAGTGCAAATCCCTGTCATAGCATAATGACTGCCCAGCAGTTGGGTCAGAGAAAATAGGATATGTACCTATTTGGTGAAATCAAATACTCTTACAGTTTAGCTAAGAACCTTGGGACTTTACAAAATGCTTCTAAATTTACTGCAGATGTGCAAATAATGACTTTGTGGAAACTTTTCCCTAATTTTCCTGACTTTGGATTTCATTTGGTATTTAACTTTTTTTTTTACAGCATCTCAACAAAAACAAATCAACCTTATTCCCATGTTTAAACTTTAGTAACAATCTCCTTTTGTAAGACATTTAGTCTTGCTTTTTTAAACTGGAGTTATCTTTCTTGCACTTTTATGAGAAAATCCATTGAAGACTGATTCTAGATATTCTTTTCTTGCACTCCAGATAGAAATTTCCATATAAAGAACGGTGCAAGATATTTCAATCTTAGTTCCCTACTTTTAATTTTTTTTATCCAGATTAAGGGTACCTACAGATGAGTTCTAGGTTAAAAATAGTCTAAACTCCTGTTGAGATTTCTTTATCTAGAACCTATTATCATTTCTATTGTCAAAAATTTATAAATTTAACCAAAAAATTAATGTCAACAAATGAAACCAATTAACTTATTGATTTAGAAAAAATTTTTTTTAAAATTACATTTTAAATTTAAACTGTAGTATTACCTGTTCCGTTTATTTGTTTGTTCAAAGGTATGCCAGATTCTTGGGTTTAAAGTAGTTCTCAAAGTATCGATATACCTCTGATTTCATTGATAAATCTTCGCGGGTAAAAGATTTTGTTATTTATTTATTTGTTATTTGTCCAGGGGTCTCAATGATCAAGCAGTCCATTACTTAGTTACTGCTCTCCATATCATTTTTAGGCACCTGGCTGACCAAGCACTCTTTTCCACATCATTTGTATAAGTCAAGCAGTCTTTTACTCCACTCTATGTTATGTGTATAGATTTCCCAATGGCCAAATGGCTTATTTCTTCACTCCACCCGATTTGTATAGAGGCTTCATTTGTATAGGGGCTTCAGTAGCAAAGCAGTCTATTTTTCAATCCCAAATCATTTGTGTAGTTTTATTTCTCAAAGAAGTGTTTGTGTCCTGAAATAATGGAAGTGAAATTTAGACCCGTTATAAGCAACTGTAGAATACTGTAAAATGACACAATGACATCTTGTTCTATTTAATTGGGGGCCTTGGTTGCTGAGTGGAATAAAGAGCAAGTTTACAGATGTTACAGTGCCTCTAACTGCCTAGAATCCAACTTCGGCAGATGCTAGTGAGTTTCTCAGTTCACTTGCCAGAGGTCCATTATTTACTACTGATTCATTCACCATCCCAGAACTGATTGCCTTGATATAAGTGAAAGAATCTTGACTGGGGCATAAAACATCATTACTCGACCCAACTCAACTAGTTCTAAGAAACATTGTTATAGTGTTTTTCCTTCATCTTTTCTTCTGTTTGCCCATTTAAGTTTTTTCAGGAGAGTTTCTCTTTTTAAAATCCTTAGATTTTCATAAAACGTAATGAAAATAATCAAAATAAAGTGATAGTGTGTATGTTATCAGACTGTGCCAGTTCAGTCATTTTCACTAAGTTATGGGCCTTTGAAGTTTAATATGCAGATTAAATTTTTGTTTCATTAGTTATGGTATTTCAAAAGTTGATATTCACATCAAATGTCTTAATCCCATTATTTGATTAAAACTTATTGGAAATATTGAGAAAAAAGGATAGTGTCCAGATAGCCATTTTGACTCATTGGTTGCTTCATTGATCTTATCTGAGTTTAGCATTGTAATTTAGTGGCTGATAATGGTGTATCTTATTTGAATTGAGCATTATAACTTAATTGCTGTTAGTTCTTTCGTATCTGAGTTGAGCATTGTGACTCAATGTATGATATTTCTGGCTTATCTGAAATGAGCATTATGACTCGATGGCTGCTAGTTCTGTCTCATTTGAGTTGAGCATGATGTCTCACTGTTTGATTGTTTTAAAAACTGGTGTGAGCATTATGTCTTACTGTTTGATTGTTTTAAAACAGTTGTGAGCATTATGTCTCACTGTTTGATTGTTTTAAAAACTGTGGTGAGCATTATGTCTCACTGTCTGCTTGTTGTAAAATCTGTGGTGAGCATTAAGTCTCACTATCTGCTTGTTCTAAAAACTGTTGAGCATTATGTCTCACTGTCTGCTTGTTCTAAAAACTGTTGGGCATTAAGTCTCACTGTCTGTTTGTTGTAAAAACTGTGGTGAGCATTAAGTCTCAGTGTCTGCTTGTTCTTAAAACTGTGGTGAGCATTAAGTCTCACTGTCTGCGTGTTCTAAAACCTGGTGAGCATTATGTCTCACTGTCTGTTTGTTGTAAAAACTGTGGTGAGCATTAAGTCTCACTGTTTGCTTGTTCTAAAAACTGTGGTGAGCATTGTGTCTCTGTGTGTTTGTTATAAAAACTGTGGTGAACATTATGTCTCACTGTTTGATTGTTTTAAAATTTGTGGTGAGGTTTAAGTCTCACTGTCTGCTTGTTCTAAAAAACTCTGTTGAGCATTAAGTCTCAGTGTCTGCTTGTTCTAAAAACTGTGGTGAGCATTAAGTCTCAGTGTCTGCTTGTTCTAAAAAACTCTGGTGAGCATTGTGTCTCACTGTCTGTTTGTTGTAAAAACTGTGGTGAGCATTAAGTCTCAGTGTCTGCTTGTTCTAAAACTGTGGTGAGCATTGTGTCTCACTGTCTGCTTGTTCTAAAAACTGTGGTGAGCATTGTGTCTCAGTGTCTGTTTGTTCTAAAAACTGTAGTGAGCATTGTTTCTCACTGTCTGCTTGTTCTAAAAACTGTGGTGAGCATTAAGTCTCACTGTCTGTTTGTTGTAAAAAACTGTGGTGAGCATTAAGTCTCAGTGTCTGCTTGTTCTAAAACTGTGGTGAGCATTATGTCTTACTGTCTGCTTGTTCTAAAAACTGTGGTGAGCATTGTGTCTCTGTGTGTTTGTTGTAAAAACTGTGGTGAGCATTATGTCTCACTGTTTGATTGTTTTAAAATCTTTGGTGAGGATTAAGTCTCACAGTATGCTTGTTGTAAAACCTGTGGTGAGCATTTATGTCTTACTGTCCGTTTGTTGTAAAAACTGTTGTGAGCATTTTGTCTCACTGTTTGATTGTTCTAAAAACTGTGGTGAGCATTAAGTCTCACTGTCTGCTTGTTCTAAAAACTGTGGTTAGCATTATGTCTCAGTGTCTGTTTGTTGTTAAAACTGTTGTGAGCATTAAGTCTCAGTGTCTGTTTGTTGTAAAAACCGTGGTGAGCATTATGTCTCACTGTCTGTTTGTTGTAAAAACCACGGTGAGCATTAAGTCTCAGTGTCGGTTTGTTGTAAAAACCATGGTGAGCATTATGTCTCATTGTCTGTTTGTTCTTAAAACTGTGTCGAGCATTAAGTCTCACTGTCTGTTTGTTGTAAAAACCATGGTGAGGATTAGGTCTCACTGTCTGCTTGTTCTAAAAACTGTGGTGAGGATTATGTCTCACTGTCTGTTTGTTGTAAAAACTGTGGTGAGCATTAAGTCTCAGTGTCTGCTTGTTCTTAAAACTGTGGTGAGCATTATGTCTCACTGTCTGCTTGTTCTAAAAACTGTGGTGAGCATTGTGTCTCTGTGTGTTTGTTATAAAAACTGTGGTGAGCATTATGTCTCACTGTTTGATTGTTTTAAAATTTGTGGTGAGGTTTAAGTCTCACTGTCTGCTTGTTCTAAAAAACTCTGGTTAGCTTATGTCTCAGTGTCTGTTTGTTGTGAACTGTTGTGAACAACATTATGTCTCACTGTCTGTTTGTTATAAAAACCATGGTGAGCATTAAGTCTAAGTGTCTGTTTGTTGTAAAAACCGTGGTGAGCATTATGTCTCACTGTCTGTTTGTTGTAAAAACCATGGTGAGGATAGGTCTCACTGTCTGCTTGTTCTAAAAACTGTAGTGAGCATTATGTCTCACTGTCTGTTTGTTGTAAAAACCATGGTGAGCATTATGTTTCACTGTCTGTTTTTGTAAAAACCATGGTGAGGATTAGGTCTCACTGTCTGCTTGTTCTAAAAACTGTAGTGAGCATTATGTCTCACTGTCTGTTTATTCTGAAAACCATGGTGAGGTTTAAGTCTCACTGTCTGCTTATTCTAAAAACTATGGTGAGCATTAAGTCTCAGTGTCTGCTTGTTCTAAAACTGTGGTGAGCATAATGTCTCACTGTCTATTCATTCTGAAAACCATGGTGAGCATTAAGTCTCACTGTCTGCTTATTCTAAAAACTGTGGTGAGCATTAAGTCTCACTGTCTGCTTATTCTAAAAACTTGTGAGCATTAAGTCTCACTGTCTGTTTGTTGTAAAAACTGTGGTGAGCATTAAGTCTCAGTGTCTGCTTGTTATAAAAAATGTGGTGAGCATTGTGTCTCAATGGCTGATTTTTCTGTTTTAAATCAGTTGAGCAATAATTCACATTGTTTTATTTTGTTTCTATATAATTTATGTGGTCTATTTACCATTGGTTATTTTGTTTCTATATAATTTATGTGGTCTATTTACCATTGGTTATTTTGTTTCTATATAATTTATGTGGTCTATTTACCATTGGTTATTTTGTTTCTATATAATTTATGTGGTCTATTTACCATTGGTTATTTTGTTTCTATATAATTTATGTGGTCTATTTACCATTGGTTATTTTGTTTCTATATAATTTATGTGGTTTATTTACCATTGGTTATTTTGTTTCTATATAATTTATGTGGTCTATTTACCATTGGTTATTTTGTTTCTATATAATTTATGTGGTCTTTTTACCATTGGTTTTTTTCTTTTTTTATAATTTATGTGGTCTTTTTACCATTGGTTTTTATCTTACTCAAGTTTTAAAATTTTGCGTTGTTGTTTTGAAATTTAAAAGATATTATAAATAGCTTGCATTACTAAAGTGAAAGAGAATTAATTTTAAGAAGTTCATGTTTAGAATGTTGTATGTATTCAAAAACATTATGTTCTGTTAAGTGATATTTTATATTTTAACCTTGAGATGTCTTTGAGCTGATGTCATGAAACTTTTAGTTTCACCATTTTTTAATTGAAAACTTGTAAAAATCGTAGATTTATATTAAAAATTGTACATTTATATTAATATTTTGTATTTTGTATTTTATATATATTAAGAGTAACTGTTAAGCAATAAGCATGTAAAATAGTTAAAATATTAGGTTATATATATTTAGTAAGAAGACACTGATTTTTATTCCTATTTATTTGTATATTAAATATGTGACTCCTTACTGTACCTGGTAGAGACTTAATAAATGATTTGGTGTCTAGCAACCGTACATCTACCAGATATTTGTTTGTTGCTCACCTATTTTATACCTAAAATTCGAAATAGATAAAAGTTTAGATATGACCTGAATTAAAATATGTTTAAATTTATGATCTGATAAAACAAAATGAAGTAGTAGTATGTTATTTCTATTTCACCGTATAAGAACTAAAAGGGAATATTTACTTAAAAATTGTTCGGCTTTGTTTGCATAAAAAATTATTGAAGTTTAAAAATTAACCTGACTTTTGTCAATTTTACATTAATATAAAGATAATAATTTTAAAAATAGAAAAAAACAAACAAATAAAAATCAGAAACCTGGTAAATTTTGTATTATGTATTATAAAAAATGATAAATTTAATATTTACTAGATACAGCACACACACACAAACACACACACACACACACACACACACACACACACACACACACACACACACTCCTGACTAAATGAACATGTGAATGTTGTTTAATAAACTAACATCAGTTTTAAAACTTTATTCATTTTTTAACCATTTTAAAAATTTAAATATTTTGTGAGAGTAAAAAGCCATAAAGCTCTAAATTAAATTTTCCTGACATACAGGTATACAGCTAATGATTTCTTTTTGTGTTAGACTACACAGGTACAAAATTATATGTCATATATAATGTAAAACATCATCGAGTGATATATATTTACCTAAGCTTGCAGGTGTCTGTAAGGTTAAAATATCTATTTTAATGTTTCTATGACAATATTTAATTAACTATGTAAAGATGGAAGTTATACTTGTAATTATTTCCTCAATTTTCTACTTAAGTTTTTGTATATATTTCCTAAACTGAGGATTTATAATTATTTGTAGTACAGATTTTAAAGTACAATTTTTAGCTGAGCTGCAATGAAGTTTTACTCTTCTATAAATTTGGTGATGTAGATTGGCAAGTGGGCGGGCAGGCATTGGGAGAGTGGGGACACGCATACAGGTGGCACCATTAGTTTTCAAGACTTTTTAGCTCACCTGAGCACAAAGTGCTCAAGTGAGCTATTGTGATCAGTCTTTGTCCGTCATCCGTCGTGCATCGTGCGTCAACTTTTGCTTGTTAACACTCTAGGGGCCACATCAAACTTGGCCACTGGGATCCTCTTGACCAAAGCCAAGTTAAGTTCGAACATGGGTCATGTTGGGTCAATAAATAGGTCACTAGGTCAAATCAAAGAAAAACCTTGTTAACACTCTAGAAGCCACAGTTTTTGATTAATCTTCTTCAAACTTGCTCAGAATAAAAACCTTGACCAAAGCTAATTCAAGTTCGAATATGGGTCATGTTGGGTCATTAAGTAGGTCACTAGGTTAAATCGTTAAAAAACCTAGTGAACACTCTAGAAGCCACAGTTTTTGATAAATTGACTTCAAACTTGTTCACACTGAATATCTTGACCAAAGCTATGTCAAGTTTAAAAATGGGTCATGTTGGGTTAAAAAGTGGGACACTAGGTCAAATCATACAAAAACATTGTTAGCACTCTAGAACACACAGTTTTTGATAAATCTTCTTTAAACTTGCCGAGATTGAACATCTTGACAAAAGCTTACTCAATTTGGATTATTGGTCATGTTGGGTCATTAAGTAGGTCACTAGGTCAAATCATAGAAAAACCTTGTTAATATTCTGAAACCAACAGATTTTGATAAATTGTCTACAAACTTGCTCACATTGTATATTTTGTGGGAGGAAAACCGGAGAACCCGGAGAAAAACCCATGTGCTCAAGCAGATGACCTCATACCTTATCACATACGACGCTGGGAATCCAACCCCGGTCGCATTGGTGATAGGCAGAAGCTTTAACCACTGTGCAACTTGAACACCCTAAATAATTCTAAATAATGCACACTTAACCTTATCCTCAAACTTTTCAGGTATTATGAAGTATAGTCTTCTGAAAAGTGACTTCAATGCACATATTAATATGTGGAATTGAACAGTAACTTAAGATTAATAGGTTTAATCATAGAACAACCTTTGTAACAATTTAGGCAAATGCTTTCAGTCCATTGTTCTTTACTTTTTACAAGAAAAAAATCCTATTTCTTGACAAAAGCCAAGTCAGATTCATACATAGGTCATGTTTGGTCTTGCACAAAATCATCATTTTTGTGTTAACTAGCCAATAAGCTGTTCATTTTGTTAAACTATTGAAGAACTGTTTTAGCCCTCTGTACATTTCATTATTGAAAAATTGCTCCAAATTCAAAATATTCTCAGGTGAGCGCCCAGGGCCTCATGGCCCTCTTGTTTTCTCAATACTCTCAAATATGGAACTCAATTTGTTGTGTGTGAGTCTACCAACATGACATATAGATCAAGTTAGAGTTTCATTACAGTTCACTGATTTTTGGCAAAATTATGGGCCTGGCCCTTTGAAAATATCTTTAAAATATTAGTTTTCCAAACTTTTTTAAATGCCTGCAGATATTGAAATCAAATTTGCTATGTGATTCTACCATCATGAGTTACAGGTCAAGCTTTAGCTTCCTTCATGTTCACTAATTTTTAATGAAATTATGGGCCTTGGACTTAAAAATTAAAAAAAAAATTTTGAACATTTAATTTAAATTATATTCTATTAAATTGTAGGATATTGAAAATGAACTTGTCACTCGGCTTGTGCATCTTGGTGCCTATAGATTTTTTGTGTTTATTTTGAGGTTCTAAACCAAAAAAAAAAAAAGAAAAGAAAAGAAAAAGAAAAAAAAGAAAGAAAGAAATTTTTAAATTGTCTTTTTCTTTTATTACAGTTTGGTCGAATTTATTGTCTGTTTAACAAAACATAAGAATCTCTGCTCATTATGTATTTAGTATTAGTTTTTCTTGTCTTAACATATCAACACTTGATCCACAGTAATATTTGTCTAAATTTATTCATTCATAACTCATTAATAAGACTTAACTTATTAACAACATCACCACTTGGATCTTCATTAAAATCTCTGTAAATTTATGTTGACAAACTTTTCTCTCCAGGGTTTGGTGTAAGCCTAGCTTGTCTAACTACATTATCATTTGATACATTTATATAGTCAAAGCTTTCCAAATTGAACATTTTCTCACATTTCCAAGCAGAACAACTGAATTCCGTAAGAATTTTCTTGCATTTTTACAGAAGTCTTTATACATTTGTATTTTTTATTTACAGCTATATGACAATGCCATGATACATGCTGGACTTATGGATGACCCACGGACAATTGTTGGAAGAATTAACAGTATTTTAGAGAAAGCTTTGGAGAAATATTGAAAATACTGACATTTATTTATACTTTATATAGAAATCATGTAGTCTGTTTTACAACTTGTCTGTTTGTGTGTGTCTTTATAAATAAAATAACAACATGTTTGAACTTATAACAAAATTTGTTTGAGCTTAATAGGTATTGAATGATCATTATATACAGCATTCATTTAGTTGTGTTTAAATGTCTGTAATTTCTAACGACAAATGAACATTTAATGTGTTTGTTTATTAACAGATGCTCTCCTTTTTTTCCTAAATTTATGATAAAGAAATATCCCATATATTTGCAAACCATCAGTGCATTTAAATATATATATATATATATATATATATATATATATATATATATATATATATATATATATATATATATATATATATATATTTATATATATACACATGTATAATGAGGGGAAATGAAACTGAAACACTATAGAATAAACTGAAATTTATGGTTATTCAAGAAATTTGCATTTGTAACAAATGTGCTAATTTACATTATTATTACACGACAGATTTATATTTGCACTTTGATTATCACACTAATACATTTTATCATTGTTTTATTTTTAAAAGTCAGTACACATATTTTATGATAGTTTAGAGACTGAGTAACAACATTCAAACTGTTATGTATACAATATTACAGAATATAAATGTAATGTCTGTGCTTGTTGATACTACAGATTAATATTTGTACTTGGTAGCAGTTGTTTATATTAAACTCATGATTTATGTAAATTTTGTTAGTTGTTAATGTAAAAATCTCTTCCCATCCCAGAGCCAAAAAACTCTTCTCATCCTGGAGCCAAAAAACTCTTTCCATCCTGGAGCCAAAAAACTCTTCCCATCCTGGAGCCAAAAAACTCTTCCCATCCCGGAGCCAAAAAACTCTCCCCATCCCAGAGCCAAAAAACTTTCCCCATCCCGGACCCAAAAAACTCTCCCCATCCCAGAGCCAAAAAACTCTTCCCATCCCGGAGCGAAAAAAACTTGTCTCATCCAAGAGCCAAAAAACTCTTCCCATCCTGGAGCCAAAAAATTCTCCCCATCCTAGAGCCAAAAAACTCTTCCCATCCTGGAACCAAAAAACTCTTCCGATCCGGAGCCAAAAAACTCTTCCGATCCGGAGCCAAACAAACTCTCCCCATCCTGGAGCCAAAAAACTCTCCCCATCCTGAAGCCAAAAAACTATTCCCAACCTGGAGCCAAAAAACTCTTCCTATCCCAGAGCCAAAAAAAAATCTCCCCATCCCGGAGCCAAAACACTCTCCCCATCCTGGAGCCAAAAAACTCTCCCCATTCCGGAGCCAAAAAACTCTTCCCATCCTGGAGCCAAAAAACTATTCCCATCCTGGAGCCAAAAAACTCTCCCTTCCTGGAGCCAAAAAACTCTTCCTATCCCAGAGCCAAAAAAAAATCTCCCCATCCCGGAGCCAAAAAACTCTCCCCATCCTGGAGCCAAAAAACTCTCCCCATCCCGGAGCCAAAAAAACTCTCCCCATCCTGGAGCCAAAAAACTATTCCCATCCTGGAGCCAAAAAACTCTCCTATCCTGGAGCCAAAAAACTCTTCCCATCCCAGAGCCAAAAAAAAATCTCCCCATCCCGGAGCCAAAAAACTCTCCCCATTCCGGAGCCAAAAAACTCTTCCGATCCTGGAGCCAAACAAACTCTCCCCATCCTGGAGCCAAAAAACTCTTCCTATCCCTAAGCCAAAAAAACTCTCCCCATCCCGGAGCCAAAAAACTCAATATGTCCATGGCTATTGGTAGAGCATGTGTCTTTGGTGGCACTCTGGTCTATTGGTAGAACATAAGCCTTTGGTGGCACTCTGGTCCAATGTGTCATTGGTTTGTTGCTGTTTAACATAGCATAAGTAATTTTTGTAATACATGTATCTACAAAGAGACGCAATAAATTCATCTAACATATATAAATCTGGAGTATGCTGTTAATCTTCATATATCTACAAGATTTTTTAAGTGTTGCAGAAGTTTGCAATGTAACTAATGTTTACTTGTTTGTATTTACCAAGCAAACAAGCATCAGCCTATCAGGAAAAGGGATCAATAAGCATTGAACCTTTAGTTGTATGACCTGTATGATTTGAAGTCGTAACCTTTGAACTTTGCCATCCTGCACTTTCTGTCCAAAGTCTACAAAGTTTTAAAGTAAGTGTCAGTTGTCAACTGATATTATGCTAGTTTATTTATATTTGTATAACAAATCCAGGTGACAATTACAGGTAAGAAAAACGAAATCATTTCTAAATACGGTAAACAAACAAAAAATCTTCCTTATGTGACTTATAACAGAGTGCAGAATTAAGATTGAGAAGTACTTTACACAAATAAAATTTAAAAACAGTTTAACATCTCTGGTTTTATTGGAGATGTCCATCTAGTCAACCATTATGATACACGGTATAACCATTTCTAGTTTTATTGGAGATGTTCATTTGTTCAATCATTATGATACACAGTAAAACTATTTCTAGTTTTATTGGAGATGTTCATCTGGTCAATCATTATGATATACAGGATCTCTGGTTTTATTCGAGATGTTCATCTAGTCAATCATTATGATATACAGAATCTTTGGTTTTATTGGAGATGTTCATCTAGTTAATCATGATTGAATTACAATATAACCATCTCTGGTTTTATTGGAAATGTTCATCTAGTCAATCATTATGATATACAGAATCTTTGGTTTTATTGGAGATGTTCATCTAGTCAATCATTATAATACACATTATAACTATCTCTAGTTTTATTGGAGATGTTTATTTGTTCAATCATTATGATACACAGTATAACCATCTCTAGTTTTATTGGAAATGTTCATGTGGTCAGTCATTATGATATACAGAATCTCTGGTTTTATTGGAGATGTTCATCTACTTGGCCGTCTTAAATTTTCATTGCACATAAAAACATAAAATTGAGTTCAGAGGTCAGTTTTCTGAAAGGTACAATACAGACCACTGAGTTATTGGAAATCTTTGTCACTTGAATCTTCACAATTTAATCTATATAAACTTAGGTGCAGTTAAGATATTTATCTAAACTGTAAAAGTACAATTATTGTGATTTCAAGACAAATAAAAGATTAGTATTTTATAAACAAAAAGTGTTTAAATTTATAGATCAAGATTGCAGCCATTCATTTTATTGTTCTTTACATCCTGGTTAAATTATTTACTTATGCACAAAAAGACAAATTATATTGTACATATCATAGCAATAAAAATTACGTCACATTAAACTTTCATTTGAATTGTTTTAAAACTACTGACTTTTGTAGTGAGATATACTTAACAGGTTAAATACGGATTTGTTAAAGTGCTCAATAACTTTTCTTAATCATTGAATCACATGACTCGTGGCCAAATCACATGACTCTTGGTCTTGAGGTATGTTGAGAAAAGCCTGGAATAGGTATCTTACCACTAAAAATGAAGAGACATGGACATTTGAGATTATTTATAGGACTACCAGTTATTGGCATCCAAAGCAGATTGTCAAAGAAGAATCCAAGTCTATTGAATGTAGTTACAAGATATTATTTTTTCCTTTGCATTAAATTACATGGTTCTGTAATATCCCAACATATATATAAAGTATATATATATTTTATATATATATATATATATATATATATATATATATAAGTATGTATGTATGTATGTATGTATGTATGTATATATACATACATTTTGTATATATATAATGTATAAATAATATTGTTACAATATACTAAGTGTGGTCTTGTCATCTTGTCATGGTCCCCAACCTTCCGACTTGTCAAGGTTCAGCACCTTCCTGGCCAGGATTTAAACCCATGGCCACCAGCTCTTAAATCAGACATTTTACCACTGAGCCACCAGGGCAGTCACACACTTGGAAATTATTTATCAAGGTGTCAAACACTCCACATAAAGTATTCTATGTGATAAGGAGATGTGGAAATAAGGAGACATTCATAAGTATGTTCCAAAGAATGTGGAAGGTATGTGATCTTCACAAAACTGTTTTGTAGGAATATGGATGGTTCAAGTGTATGCAGAAGGTTTTGAACATTGTGTTTTGGGTATATATAGGGCTTAAGAACTTCCCAAGATGTTTCAAAAGGAATTATGAGATTGGTGAACCTTAAAATTATGTTTTCAGGTTACATTGAAGTGGTAAGACCTTTAAAGAACCATTTTATAGAAGATGTAAAATCTCGACAAGTGTTTTCCAAGGTTGGGACCTCAACAAGTAGGGTTTGTTGAAGGTTAAGGAATGAGACCTTAAAAACTGAATTCCTTTGTCACAGTTAAAAGATCAGCATGATCCATTTGCAAGTCTAACATTTGTCCATCAAAAACACTGAACAATGGTAACGGATATCAACAATTAAACAAGTTGTAATATGGTCATTTAAACAGAGTTTTATGTCCCAGTCAAGAATATTTCACTTATATTGAGATGTCACCAGCTATATGTGAAGTGGCAGAAATTTTTACCTTAGCAGTGCACTTAGGGCAATGTGCAGGGAGGGTTCTTTAACATGATGAGTCTGTTGTGACACAGGGCATTACTTTTTAAGGTCTCCTCCAAAGGACCGTGTGACTTTCATTCCTTTATGCTGGGTGATTGGCAAAAGAACAGTCACTACCAATTTTCAAGACTTTGTCAGACCCTTCCAGAGTTCGAATCCCAACCTCCTACACATGAAGTGAGCACTTTACCAACTGAGCTACTGTAGTGGCCTATACAATGTAAAGTACAGATTTCTAATATGCTCAATGTTAAAGTCTACTGTGAAATAAGAACCAAATATAAAACTGATCATGATTGGTCTTTATTGCCAAGACACACCAAATAACTTTAAACATACAATATACTTTGTTATATTTATAATGATGTTTATAGTACACAAAATGAAAAAAAAAAAACAATCGCTGTTCATTTCTATTACATAATATCATTATCAAATTCACAGCTAGAAGTTTATACATCACGACCAGCACTCCACAATGATCACATGACAACTACCTCTCTGTTCATTGGTATATAAATAAGAATCTTGTTTATTAGTGTAAAAAAGCAGAAACAAAGCTTAAACTACATGTCTGTACAGATATATATATAAATAAGGTAAGCCTAAAGAACCTAACGAATTTAACAGGTGAGAAATATACACAATATAATATATAACACTGATGTTATGTTGTTTGTAAAATACAGATTAAGGGCCAAAATAATTAAGGGATTTCTTCAAAAAGTTTAAAATACTGCATCATAAAAGAATTGATTTTTTTTTAGTTTTGACAAATATGTTACACAAAGTAGTTACCACAATTTGAATTCTTATTACAATTACGTGATGAAAAAGGTTCCAGTGATTTTTCAACATACATAATTTTTCCTTAAAACAAATGCAATACTGTATATAATTTCTACAATTTTAAGTGTAATAAAATTTAAAAAGTATAGCTTTTTTGAAAATTGACATTTTTAAAATCTGAATCATCATGATAAGCATTCTGTATACACATGTATATATTTATATTTGGAACCTTCATTTTTACATCAAAACAAACTAAAAGCAATGAAACAATTTGTACACTTCCGACTGATGTTTATACATGTACATATATCAATTTATTTATAGCTGACTGTACAAGAAAGCAACCCAATATCTGTTTAATGATGGATTGTCTGTTATTTTCAGATTAATGGTAGGTAAATTACAATGTTACAGTACTTTTTTAAAATGCCATTAAATTTTTTTTTTGTATGTTTTTGCATGGCTCTACACAATCAATCCATAATGCTGAATTATTCACAAATTGGATATATCATGAGGTGTTACAACTGTTATCTATTCAATATTTCTTAATGATGTGTTACTCTTCTATTCATCAAAACGTCTTACCGTAATTCTAACCAGTTTGAGTTGATTGGATAGAAGAAATGGTGTTTAACACCACAGGGAAGAGAATTTCATTCATGGTAAAAAGAGACTTCAGTACCTGGAGAATACTGCCAAGATTCAGCAATCAAACTGACAAACCCGGGTTAGTGGTAAAGAAACACAACTATTAAGATTTTCATCTCAGATCTGACTGTAACAATCAAAAATAATTAATACTGGCCCTACATCTCAGATACAACATTACAAGGTTACATATATAAACTGATATATAGAAATTACAGGTAATTCCTAATCAGACAGGTAATACTAGCAGGTATCATCTGCACAGGGGGAAATGAAAGAATCAATGGAATGTTTCAAAACAACACCATCAATGGTAATGATTTGTTTAAAAACAAACATAAATATCAAACTCAAAATTAGAAAATAAATTAAACAAAAAAATGTTTGTTTATATCTGGTCTGATATAAATATTCAGATTGTGAAATGTAAAAGTAAGACCAATTTCCTCAATTATTTTTCATTTTCCAAAAACAATTAACACCAGGTGAATTTCATTGAGCACTTATAAATATAAAATATTAAATAAATACCAAAGATTGAATTTATAATTTCTTAGCTTCATCATAATAACTTGCACCTTTAATGCCTTTTAATACCTTCCATATTCCATATTTACAAGTTAAATACTCTCAACTAATACTTACTGGTCTATCCAATTTCTGTAATAGAATCAAATATTTTTTGTTGTTCAAGGATCGTGCATAAACATGAAATCAATATTTCTTGGAGAAAAAAATTTCTTATCTTTTGAAAAAATTACATGCCAACATGGAACAATATTTTGTTAAATGATTGTATAATGATGGATCATGTAAAAACCACATATGTACATACTATGACATACAGACAATCAAACAGCATTCATCAAATAAATGTATTAGCTCTTACTGAAACTTTTGATCTGACAAAGCAAGTATCAAATATGGTTCTATTAACAAATAACACAAAAAATCTATCAGAAATTACATAACACTCAAAATTATCACAATTTAAATGAGAAAAAAAAAAAAATAAAATCAACAATTATATATATATATTTTAATATGTTTATGATATTATGTATTAAAATTGAATTTATATCTACAACGTACCCCCTTGACCAATGAGAATTTGATATTTTACACAGAAATCTAGAAAATCTTAATCCACACATGCTTTATTTGTTAGATTAATTTTTGGATTATTTTTTATGTCATTTTAGTGTTAACTGTTGTCACAATGAGAAGAAAAACAAGTAACATATTGACCGACTATTGTAAAATAATGGTGATAACATTTTCAAAACAATTTGTTCATTTTAACAGAATGATGTTACATTAACCAAAGAAAAATTTCATTATCCTTGTGATTTGTAAAAGATTTTCAGTTTCACAAAAGTGGTGTTTTCAAATTACCTCTATTATTTCACATCTGTCATCATATGTGTTGTAGAATTGATTTATAAACAATAATAAAAACTTCAAGAGGGATATGTGTTAAATTTAAAAACACAAATCTCTGATGTCACATAGGGAGGTTGTCTACACTGAACACACAAATCCCCGATGTCACATAGAGAGGTTGTGTACACTGAACACACAAATCTCTGATGTCACATAGAGAGGTTGTGTACACTGAACACACAAATCCCCAATGTCACATAGGGAGGTTGTGTACATTGAACACACAAATCCCCGATGTCACATAGGGAGGTTGTGTACACTGAACACACAAATCTCTGATGTCACATTGAGAGGTTGTGTACACTGAACACACAAATCTCTGATGTCACACAGGGAGGTTGTGTACACTGAACACACAAATCCCCAATGTCACATAGGGAGGTTGTGTACACTGAACACACAAATCCCCGACGTCACATAGGGAGGTTGTGTACACTGAACACACAAATCTCTGATGTCACATAGAGAGGTTGTGTACACTGAACACACAAATCTCTGATGTCACACAGGGAGGTTGTGTACATTGAACACAAAATCCCTGATGTCACAACATACTCTGGAAGAATCTATGTATAACAATAAAGGACAATCTACACATTCAGGATTTTGTTCATTAGAACAACTTGGCTTTCTCAACAATATATTAATTAACTTCTACAGTGTTTAGCAGGTACAAAAATCAGAAAAATTATCACAAATAAATACAAATTCTTCTGATTTTAGTACAATTTTGTAATGTTTCTATTGGATTATATCTTACAGTCTACCGCGTTGCCAAAATTAAAGCAACAATAAGTCCATATAAACCCAATACTTCAGCAAAAATAAGAATCAAAATCATTCCCACGAATAACCGAGGCTGTTGTGCTGTTCCTCTGACTCCGGCATCTCCTACAATACCTATCGCAAATCCTGCAGCTAATCCACTCAGACCTACACTGAGACCAGCTCCTAGATGTGTAAAACTTCTACAAACAGAAAAATAAAAACAGTTTATAATATAATCATTTTACAACAATATGTATGTTACGTTTTCAACTTTATCACTTATAATCAGGGCTTCGCAAATGCTGGTAAGGTCAATCAGTGGAAAGGCAAAGGGTACTTATTCTAGTAGAAATGGTGTGAACAGGTGAAGAAGCCACTAGTAATCATTTAACTTGTAATGTATTAGGTAATTAATTACCTGTGAATAGGGAAGTTCAGTGAATTGTGACACTGTCCTGAGTTCTATTGATTGTTAACAAGCTGACATAAAGATTTTTTAATCAAATTTTGTCTTACCGGTACTCTTTATGGGGAAAAAAGCTGATTGGGATATTTTTCAATTGGCTTTTTAGCATCTTTTGCCAAAAATCAGCATTTGTGAAGGCCTGCTTATAATGTGTGTAAACACAAAATTAAGTTGACATACAAGTCTCTTTTGCATAGACAACTGCAAGATATCATGTTAGAGATTTTCATGCTGTAATCTAGTTGATTGCTAAACATAAAATTAGGGAAAATGAGACTTTTAAACATGCAGTTCAAATCAAGATTAATTCTTTAACTCATTTGTTTACAAAGCCAAATTAATTGATGAGCAAAATTACTTTTAATAGGAGTTTTATTTCAAGTTCTTAAATATTTTACTTGCATATAAAATTATTTTTGTAGATAAAATTAACAGGAATGATTCTAAATTTGTATGTAGTTTATTTTTAGCATGTACATGATTTATAAATGACCTCAGATGACACTTTTAACAAAAATCTAAAGACAACTTCAAGAAACTTGCAACTCTAAAAACCTTTGTAGAAACATGGAATTTTACATCAAGCATTCAATATCATTTTATCAAACTTACTTGAATAATGTATAAGTTTCATCGATAGTGTTAGCAATAAGAGCAGCTACTACCAGACCATAGATAGCAATAATACCAGCCATGACAACTGGAATGACTGATTTCATGATCAATTCTGGTCTCATCACTGACATGGCAGCAATACCAGTTCCTGATTTAGCTGTGCCATAAGCAGCTCCAAGGGCTACAAAATATAAATAGAAAAAATATTACTCAGTTAGCCACGTGTTGTAAAAATTTCCAAGATAAAAGGAATCATGTTTGACTGTGTGTAACTATTTTTATAGTAAATGAATAACTCATACACATTAGTTTATGTTTTTGGAATATAAATTTATCTTTCCATGAAATAACATAACAGCAGTGTCCCATTTATAGATAAACATACTGCTTTATTCATCAAGACAATAACATATGCAATTTCTTAAATTAATGTCTTACAAAATACCTTTGAATTCTTTACAGACAAGTTGTAAAGCAATTCAGTTAAATAAAATGACAGAAAAAACAAACATTTAAATATCAATTATGTTAAAAATCTTGTCTATCTCAAACATGTCACGTGCACCAAGTGTATTCCACTGAGCAAATGTCTAGTAAGCTCTCTCTCTCTCTTTCTCTCTACAAAGCAGAAAAGATAACCTATATATTCCCTCTACAGCATTGTTTATGTTTGTATGTGTGCAAACTTGTACATGTATACAAATTTTCATCAATGATTCCAATCAGAATAAGAAGGAAAATGTTGAAAGTTGCCTTTGAGAAAGATATCTGTGGTGTAACCGTGTTGCAAACTCTTATTTTGATGATGTGACTTTATAATAAAGCTCTAAAAAACAATGAAGATAATTTAATATGGAGCAATTTAACAACAGAATCAAAAACTTAAAAGACAAATCAGTGACAAGAATAATTGTGATTCAAGATATCGTCATAACTAAATTATGTCAACTTTATCTAATTTCAATGATCTCAAACTTGAAGTTGATGATGATTTTTCTACCAAGAATGCCTTTACTAATCATGACTGAAATATATGAAGCAACATTTTTCAATATGGTCAAGCCACACAGTATTTTTATAACCATTTATTACATAAAATCCTAGCATTTCATCAGTAAATCAGTAGATCCATTCAGAGATTTCACCGTCCCAGCTAGCAGCTTATAGCACCTATACTGTTTATTTTGACTGTATCTTTAACTAGTAATAGAAGCCATTGATTTACAAGAACAGATCAATATCCTTACACAATGCAGGGCTTCATACTTCATGTAAAGACATCTTGTTACTATGGCGACAATTTCTAGTAGGAGGAAGGTACTTGATACAAGAAAATCAATTATGTTCCTGAATTGGAATATGTTTATAATCAATGCAGCATTTTATTTCTATATTCGATGGCCTTCATGAATGATTGGTTAGGATACATGACTGATTCCAATCAATGTTTACGACACTTTTTATCATGCAATCAATTGTAAATCAATGGAGTAAATCTAACCATGATTACGATAAATAGTGAACAAAAACAGAATGATTTTATAAAAATAGTTTAAACATCTATATATAGACTGAATCGCTGTTAACCTCAAAATGTAATGACCTTGAGAAATGTTTTGTTTTATCCTATTGAATCACACTTTTTAAATTACTCTGATTCAGATTTTTAATATAAAATCTTATGATTTTAACCCAACAAAATACAAAAAGAAAATAAGCATTACTAAACTGACTTACTCATACAATAATGATGATAATTCTGTAGTTCTGAATTATCAATTACATTATAGATTCCTTTACCCAAAACAAGTTACCGTATGTTAACTTGTACCATGTATTTTGCCTGTATCAATCAAGTCTATTTACACACAAACACTGAGCTGAGATATGAGTGTCAGGTGACTTGTTGTCATCACCTTACACCAGGTTAGTGTCACATCAAGAGAGTGAGGATGGGAACATTTCCTATTTTAACACCTGTATTCATATGAAAGAGCATTACAAGTCATTCTTTGTAATTAGCAAAGATGGGGATTAACAATAGAACCCTAAAAGATATTATTTTCCATTTTGATTTACAATATAATGTGTATAGATGTGACACTAAAATTCCATGGGAAGGTTTTGCTAAATATCATTTATATAAGCTTTTTGTCTGGACAAATGATCTTTATCTTTTGCAGATCATGGGGAAAAAACACTTCATTAGGTCTTTTTTATGAGGTAATTCAGGTCACAAAACTGTTTAATCCCCATTTGAATTCCAAAATTGACATTTTTGTTTCTTTTCCGTAATGACCACACACACAAGATGTTATTAATGAGTTTTTTCCTGCCCTTGTTCTTTTGTTTATCATTTGGTGATAGTACTATTAAGTACACAAACTATATAGCCCACTCACACATTAGGAAGGAAAAGGATGCTTAGTTAGAAGGATTTCTCTATCCACTAATAGTTGTATGGCAGATTTAACAGTACTTAAAATTATAACATTATCATATATTTAAACAATTAACTTTTCTAATAAATTGCAATAGCTATTTCCAAAAAATATCAAAAAATTGGGTTTTTTGTGAATTCTTGTGACTGGATGATTAATCATCGTATTCAAATTAGTGCATACTTATCACAGGACACGAGATGGTGCCAGCATGAGTTAAAATCAGGACACAGTTTATCAAAGATGTTAGGTGCGCAGTATTTTCAATGTAATATCAATAAGAAAATTAGCTTTATTAAAGAATAAGAATTTTAAAATTATTTTGGCATCATTCATCCATTGAAGTGATGTGCTTTTGCTTAAGCAAATTGGAGTGGGAAGGTACATGCAAATATGCATTGTTACCTGATAATAGATCATGTGCAGCTTTGTAGGACAGGAATTACAAGGTTTCTTGTCATCAACCAAACTGATACAATTTAAACATATTGAGATTATACAGACACATAAAACTGTATTGAAATTATAACACATTTACAAATTTCTGTTTAATAACCTTATATAATGTATCCTGTAAATGTTATATAGATAAATCGAATCATCCTATATATAAAGATCTTAGTAAGTCAAAGGTAAATAGTGGCACATATACATACACAAATGAATGGTAAATAATTCATTTAAATCTACCTGAATTATAGTAAGGGCATTTCTATTGATCTTACATAACACCTACACAAATGCTAATAAATTTATTCCAATTTAAGAATTTATATGTGTCTGTAGAACTTATAAGGTTTGTCTGTTAAATCTGCATTAATTTTAATAAACATGCCTCTTAACAACAAACCAGTGTCAACTGTCAGATATTATTACACAACAGCTGTATATATCAATGTTTTTTCCTTTTTACATTATTTTAAAAAGAAATAAGTTTTACTTGTCATGTGATCACGTACATACACAAGTTTATTAATTATGGTATCTTTATTTTATACAGCAATAATTTGTTTACTGGTCATTTCTTCATAGATTCAATATACCAATGTAAAACTGAAGTTATCAAGTCTGTTCATTTTTAGACAGATGATCCTTTTTAAACTTAATTGTTTTCACAAAGTGATCTTTATTGACAATTTTTAATTTATCTGTAGAAAAAAACAAGAGCATAATAATAAACACCTGTTTCCCATCTCTTTAATGCAGTACTCAAGTTTCAATAACATCAATTATTCCTTTCTAAATTGGGATAACAGACAAATAAATCAATAAATAAAGCTGGATATTTCTTTGTAGCAATTCACAGCATTGGCTTTCAAGGGAAATGTGTCCAAGTTACTTTTATTATAACATAGTAAAGTGATCTTAGTACCTATGTACATGTACTTTGGTTTATTCATGGAAATTTTTTTTGTATATTTAATACTTGATGGAGTGAAGAATTTTTTTTTTATTTCAGCAAGACTGTCCTAAAATTTCAATGCAAGGTTGTTGCTGTAATTTCTAATAAACTTATGAACCCATCTTCATGTATAATAAAGTTTATCATTAAGCCTAATGAGCAATTATACACAAGAAAAGAAGTATTAACTGGAGGAAGAAGAAAACCAGGAAGTTATATATAATAGGAAGTCTACTACGGTAGAGCCATTGTGTAAAATTTATGACAGTTGCCTACTGGCTGTTTATGGTTTGTCGCCAGATTAACAGTTTTGGTAAAACAAATCTGCACCCTAGGCAACATTTACATTTTAGAATCTGGTTCCTATGCTATATAACAATGTATATGTACATGTATTTGAAGTTTTTACTTTCACTTTTAATTTCAATGACATTAATACTTTCACATTATATTATTGATAAGTATTGTCAGTAAGAGAGAGAAAACTAAAATTTTACCATAAAAAGCCCCTAGCACCATTATTACTTATATCTGAATACTAGTATATTGTTTTGTGTGTTAAGGTTATTTTGAAACTTAATTATTTTTTGTATACATTGATGCAACTACATAGGTAAGTTTTAACTCCTACACCTTAGACACACATAAGCCATTGTGACCTTGATCAATGTCATCAGTGTATTGACAAAGCAATACTTGAAAATTGATCAGTTTCTATCCCGCTGATAATTGTGTCAGCATGTGATGTCAAAAGATTTGATAAATTTATGAATATCATACAAAAAATAACTGTAAATTTAATTATGAAGATTCATGATCTATCAAATGTTTGATAAAATGGGTTACATAAAAAATCAAAATAAATGTGAAGATTATCTTGTGACCTCTTTTATTTATACAACAACAGAGGTATGAAGTCTGTAATCATTAGATTATCACAGTAAAGTTATACTTGTCAAATATATTACATGCCTATCTTTGACCTAGTATCTACCCAACCCTGATCATCATACTGAAAGTTAAAACGAATAAACTGATAAACTAAATCACAGTTGTTCACAAATTTATCCAACTTCTTAATTTGTAAGGCAGTCAACTTAACAATTATTTTCTCATAATAATATTAAGTGCCCTATTTTTAATTTCATTTCTAACATTTCGTATTTCCAGTTTCATTTTTAACATCTATTCAAAATTAATTTTTCTTATTTATTTTTTAAAGGTTTAGGAATTTTTGGGGAACATTACCATAACCTTTACAATATCAAAGTAAATTCAAGGTCACATGCACTGTTACTACTTTTTTAGTTTTATATTCTTTTTGCATGTTAACCAAACTTTCCCATTTTCATCATTAGGCAACAAATAAAACAGGTGTTAAAATACTTAGGAAATTAATTTGTTAAAATTCAATAATAATTTTAAATGTATTTTAAAAGACAATGATGTAATTATTTAATTTCAATAAACAGGGGTATTTTACATGAATCAAAATGAATTTAATCTGCTATGAATCATTGAAATATAATTAATATTTCAAAAAATAAGTTAAGGTGTAGCAATGAACAAAATAAGGGTAGGTACCGTAGAAATATTGTACCCTTTGGCTTCCTGTTTGTATACGGTACCTTAATGTATGTATATACCAGTAGTAGACAAGTAACTAGGGTGACCTGTTTCAGTAATGCCATGAGTCAGTAGGAACAAATCAATCACATATCCATTAGCCACAGGGTACACATGGAAATTAACTGATTAAGAAATATTAATATCTACTATCAGTTTTTGGGGGGGAAGAAATGACACTAAAATAACATACTTAATCCAATAATATTAAAAAGGAAAACATAATGCAAATTAACTTTTTTTGCTTTTTCAAACCTTTTTTGTCATATTTTTTTTCTGTAATTTTCAGATAGTCATACAATTAATCAGTAAAGCATTGTATTTATGTATATTGAAAAAATAAACAATCTGGAACCAAATCTGGAAAAACCTTCTATATTAAGCAAATTGCACAAAATCAGTTATCACTTTTTGACCCAAAATAATAGTAATGCCCTAAATGTTATTCTTCAGTTAATTATCTGAAGCATTTTAAACTAATATTTTACATAATCTCTCAAAAATATTTTGTGACATATCAACTGATAAATACTGCATTGAAAATGAAAGGACAACAAATTTAAATATTAACTTCAGCATTCTCAAGTTGGCACTGCTTGTAAATGGAATATACAAGAACCTTCCACTTGAAAAACCAAGTAGTGGATACAAATATTAGGTATAAATGTATACCGTAGGTAGTAAGCTAACCAAGTTAATTTGATCCTCCCACCTGCCTACAGTACTTGACATGCGATAGCTAAATTACAACGTCACAGAGCACAAGAATACAATTAAACAATACAAGAATAACGTTATATAAAAGGTACTAATTTAACTGCGATAGTAAAAAAAAAAAAAAAAAAAACATTTAGGATTTATCTAAACGTGACAACTAGTATAAAAGACTGGAAAATTCTCATCGATTTTTTTTCTGAATGAAAATGGCATGTAGCCGGTAATCTTACCACTGAAGGCCATGGCTGCTGTAGCACCCATAGCACCAAAAAATGGCGTGTAAATTGGTTCTTCTGATGCCATTGTTTTCTGTAAATGTAATTCTGTTTCTAAAGCGGTTCCTAAATTTCTTTCTCACACTTCAGTCCTGATTTCCGCACTGTACACGCAATATGGCGTATGACGATGAAATCATGTGATCACGAGATATCGACAGAAATTCACGTAGATTACAATTGGTCCAAAGAAAAACCGTCGTCCAATCCAATGTACCGTTGTATCAGTATTCGGAAAGTGATCACATGGATTACACTGGAGCACATGAGGTTTACAAAACAAAATGTTTATAAAGTTTAGTTATGAAAGATAGTGCTATTATATAACGATGAAGTTCGCCTTTAGGGTGAGGAAAGCCTTTAATATCCGTCTGTAGATAATTGGCCAGTCTCCTTTAGTTCTTAGTTGTTAACCATCCACAAATTTTTGCAGATTTCAAAACTGTTACAAGCACAGGTACTTTAGGACAGGAGTGATTTTTTCATTAATTTTGAACAATCTTCATGTATGAGAATACAAATAATCAGCAAAATAAATAAATAAAACAATACCCTTTACCGATGTATTAAATTGCTTAATACATCGGTAAAGGGTACGATGTAAAGGGTATTTTTAAAATATTGTTTTTTGATTCTGCTGATTATTTGCATTCTCATAAAGATTGTTCAAAATTAATGACAAAAATCACTCCTGTCCCCATGTACCTGTGTTAACAAACTGACAATTGATTCACAAATATAATATGACCATAAGCTTTAAATCCCCATTCGAATTTTAAAGAAAGTAAATAAACAAGAACCTGCAGAATTTCTTTAAAGACGTTTTTACAAGTGTAGTGATCTTGGTAGTTCAGTTGGTAGAACACTTGCCTATAGTGTGGAGGTTCTGGGCTCGATCCCTGGTCTGGCCCTGCATTTTTTTCCTTCTTGTTACACAAGTATTGTTGTAACTTCCTAACATGAACCTAAATAGTTTCATCTTATTCAGATATAGAACCGACACTTCACAATTTAACTAGTCTTCTGATATATTACCATTGTCTTGTCTTTAGTCTTTAAATACATTAACAATACCTGTTGAAGATACAATAATATTTACTGTTTTACTCCCAAAACAAAGGCAAAAATTGGATAAGATCATTTAGATCAAAAGGACTTGATTATTCTCAACATTTTTCCTTCTGCAAATTTCAAACATGATTGTTAAAATCACTGTTAATGAACACTTACCAAAAACAATGTGTACAGAAAGAAGGGGTGTATAGACAAAGGAAAAAAAAACTATTTTCTTTGAAAACAGATATCGATTTTTGGACCATTTGTAAAAAAAAATTCTTAATACCTGGATTTCACAGAAAAATCCTTTGGTACTTGTTATATTTTAGGGTGAGAAGTCATAAATGAATAGTTATATTTTAAGGTGAGAATTCATAAATGAATAAACTACATTTAAACAAACAATTTTTGGTATATATAACATCCTTTTAAAATTCCAATAAATTGTGTTAAATGTAAGAAGAAATGGTGCTATTCAAAGTAACCATTTACCTTATGTCTATGTGTGCAGTCTGACACTATGAGAATACTAAGATTCAAACTTCATACAAAGCTTTAAGATCTATATAATCTGAATTTGGTTTTTACATAAAATTTTCTGACTCTTTGAGGAGATGTTTTGGGATGTTGAAGAATTGTTGCCAATATAGCTGCACAAAATAGAAATTTGTTTTGTATTTTAATAGCTTGGGATTGAAGACATCTTCTATTGTTAGACCCAGAGGTCTTTTTACAGTGGTTTGTCCCTTATTTACAAAACCTCTTCAGAAGTAATCAGAACAGGAGAAAAATGTTCATAAATATAAGATTTTTGTTTATTAACTAACTATAAATATTTTCTCTTTCAGTTTTCAAATTTACTTGGATCTGTTTATAGGAAGGGAAATGTCACCTTTACACCAGACGGGAACTGTGTGGTTAGTCCAGTCGGTAACCGAGTCACAGTGTTTGATCTTAAAAAGTAAGTTTTTGTCAGAATTATAAATGTTGTGTCTTACCACACAAATACACAGATCCATGTCCAAATTGCAATTCCAAAAGCAAAGTAGAAACTGTAAAAACTAGCAAATAAGTTGAACATGTGAACTCTCAACAAGGAAATGAGGCTATATGTATTTGAAGAAATGTTCATAAGCAATAAGTGGTTAGTCATGAATTAGCATTCCTAGCAAAGATATGCAACTGTATGCAAACACTTGCAAGTAGCATCACACTTATTTACACACAATCAAATATGACAGCCAGTTAAAACACATGCTTTAAAAAAAGGAAGATGCAGAATCCTAATATATCAATAGTAAACTGCTAACATTTATATATGTACTATAAAACCATGGAACTTGTATTCCTCCATAATGAATTTATTTTCAATTTTTTCGGCCTCTACTTGTACAATGTATTTTCGTTTATTTACAACTGGTTCTTTGCTTAAATGTATTATTATCAACAGTAATATATTGTTCATTTTACTGTGGCCAAAGACTTTAAACCTGTGTAAAAGTTTTAACTCATTTACATGTATATATTCTTTTGTAGCAATAAGTCTGAAACTCTTCCAATGGAGAGTACAAGAAACATCACCTGTGTTGCCATAGCACCAGATGGATACACTATGATCCTTGTAAATGAAGGTATATATAGTATTGTTATTTGCTGAAAAAGTAATAAGTTACTATAAACTTTCTTAAATCGAACTTTCCTGGATTTTTCTGGTCACTCAAAAGGACCATGAAAAGGACCCATTCCCAAAAAATTGCTACATTTTCCCCAATTTTGTAGGTGAAATATTCTAGTAGAAATGATACAGGTGATTAAGATAATATGCTTAGAAATGCTCTCTTTGTGATTTACTTTTCCTAGATTGATGATTTTCAGATGTTCTTTCTTTTTCTCGGACACATCATATGATTTTATTTTATTTCAATATTTTGGAAGAAGGCATTGCATGATCTGCAGGACATCAAATTTAAACATGTCATGAAAACATGTTATATGCATATGTACCTTAAAATGTATAAATTTTTATATATATATTTACAGATGGTGAAGCCTACCTGTGTTCTCTCATCAGTAAAACAGTACTTCATACTTACCATTTCCACAGACCTGTTCACCAGATTAAGTTTAGTCCTGATGGCAGGTAAGTTACATGAAGTTATCGGGGTTAAATCTAAAATATAAAAGACCATGTGAGAAAAGAGCCCTTTTTTTTTCTTCACACTATCTCTGACAAAATTTTGGAAGAGCAGGTGATTTATGTTGTTTTTATTGTTGTTGTTGTTGTTGTTTTTGTATAATGTAACACCAGCAATTTTTCAGATATTTGCAATTAGAGAGCAAAGTTATTAAGGGCTGTACTATTAAAACATATGAGGTACCCAGGGAAGGCACTTTTGATTTTGGGTAACGACCCATAGAAGAGATTTACAAAATCTTATGACCACCCATATATTAAATTTTCTGCAATTTACAGCCCCCCATAGAATTTATTTATTTATTTATTTTTTTAATCACAAGATTTTATTTATCCCAAAACTCTTACATCCTCATATGGCATAAATGGATATATTAACTTGAAACTTCGTCTGCAGACATTCGCACCATCTTTATGCAAGTTCCTCGGATGTTTTCTTTTGATACAGCTTAATATCCGAATGTTATTGCACAAAATACCATTAGTCGTTATCGGTGTCAGTCACGAATGCAGAACAAAACTGAAAACAAGGGCAGCTACTCGTACTTTCGTTTATCGGGTCTATTCATCCTAAAATATACTTTGCCCCTGTTCACGTTTCGTCCTGGATTCATTCGCCCTACTTTTAATATGGTTTTATTCCGTTATCAATAAGGTGGTTTTTTTTTTTTCAAGACGTATCTTATTTTAAAATGCAGAGATGACTTCAAACTATTATCCTTTACAATCAGTTATTTTATGATGGAAAATCTCTTGGGTTGAACAGACCTTAGAACGAAAGGATCTAGGGTGAACATACTCGGGGCCAGTGAAAGTGTATCCAGGGCAAATTGACACGGATTTCGTCCATTCGGAAATGACTGTTTTACTATGATATGGAACACTAGAAATTATCAAAATTTTAACGATAAAAACTACCGGCAAACCCATAGACTTATATTTAACATTTTTGGAGAGCTTACATTAGACCAACCACCCATAGATGTGTTTTATGTCCAACACAACGTACGATAGCTATGTTTTTCCATTCTGGCATATATTTTTATTAAATTGCCGTCCCGGGTGCCTTATATGTTTTAATGGAACAGCCCTAATAACTATGGATAAATCTAAGAGCAAGTTCATGGATGTGTGAGTGTGTATCATGGCCTGCCATGTACTAGCACACACTCAGGGTGACTTCTAGCTCACAGAGTCAGTATACCATAGGCAAAGATACTACTTCCAGAGTGCAGTATTCTGGCACTTGGCGAACCAGTCAATATGCTGTCCTTCTGATGCTAAGTGCCAGATGAGGAAGAAGTATGTATGACCTATCCTGGGTTTGAAACCACCCCTCCCCTTCCCCACTTTTGAGTCTAATAAATTTTGTGAAGTCATTAATTTATAAGTGACATCTCTACAGTATATATAAACACATGTAGTTATATAGATACCGGTAGACTTATATTTTTGTGTTACTCATAGATTATTATCTTAACAAATTTTTTAAAACTGTCTGAGTAAGAGAGTACGTCCTTAACAATAAAGACTCCACCTTCAGTTTTTCATTGACCTTTCTAAAACTTTTGCACATTTGTAGATGTGCATATGACTTTTTGAACTTGTTTGATGAATTTTTCCCAGTTTAACTAGATATTGGACTTTGTTATGAGCTATTGCGATCTATCTATGACTGCTAGCGGTCCACTTTCTGACTGATGTCAAATTTTAGCTAATTTTGCAATACACTGTTGGGGTATTTTTTCAGAAAATTTGCTGTTACCAAAGAGAAAACTGTACAAATATTTCACACACCTGGTAAAAATAGAGAGTTCAATCCATTTGTTTTATACAAGACATTCTCTGGAGCCTATGATTCCACAGTTTGTATTGACTGGACTTCTGATTCGCAGTAAGTATGACTATTTACTGAACAATAATATGTCAGATTTAATATTAGACGATTGTACAGTTGAAATTGTAGCAAAAGCTCAAAGTCAAAAACAAGGTCATGACCTTGAACTTGACTCAATTCCAGAAAACATTGAAACTTAATTATAACTATATATATTTAAAATGGTTGCCAAGAAATAGGTAAATTACAAAATATGATTGATATATAGCTAATTTTACCTTTAAATTTGGATATGAAACCGGTTTTGGTGGAAAATATCATTCGCTTATTTAAGACACTGTAATTTTATACTGGATTCTCAAATCTTCAAAGAATATGATCAATATCTGTTACTTGATCACGATAAATACTGTTGTTAAATAAAACACCACATGGTGTAACAGTGGATTTGTTACATCAGAGTAAATGTGTAAATAGAATGTATCACTAGTTTAATAGGTGATTTGGAGTTTTTTTTAATGAGTGGAATTGTTTCATACAGAATAAAGTTCATAATGAATAGGGAGTATAGTGTTGATCTTTGACCTTATGCTTGGACTGGAGTGAAGAGGATAGGTAGGTAGGTAGGTATAGTGTTGTCCAAAACTAAATTACACTTACAACAGGGGCATTCCTATGTCTTATAAAAACTCTTGTTTACACTGTAGAGCATTTTGCGTTGGGTCTAAGGACATGAATACTCGGGTGTATGGTACACAGAGGTTCACTAATCTTACAGTATACTCTGTCGGAGGACACACTGATGCCATTGTGGGTTCATTTTTTGAAGCAGATTCACTGGATGTATCCTTTTGTAAAACAAACTGAATTTAAATCTGTAATTGATAAAAAATTAGTTGTAAGAAATAAGCAAGCGAGAATGATTTATTAAAAAGAAGACTATTTTACTCATATCAAGATGTCACCAGTTATATCAGTAAGATTTATAACTGTGCAGTTTACATATTGCATGGTGGGTTGTTCTTCATGATTATTCTTTCAATAATTGTTTATTAAAATACTGACTACTGTCTGAAAGTCTTGATAACTGAGTAGGGTAAAATGACAATCCTCTCATAACCAAGGTATAAATACTAAAGTTCAAAGATCCTTGTGTGGAAAAGTTTGTCCGTTTCCTTTCCATAGGCCGACAGTTTATTCCAGTTAATCTGGATTTTTTAGTAATTTGAAAACTTGACTTCCTTGATATAAATGATATCTTGGCTGGAGAAAAAAATTCACTCAGTTACTTGATTTAACCTTCTAGTCTTTGATCAGAATTTCTTGTTAAGATTTCAGATACCTAACTTAAAGATTAAAACTCAGTATAAATGAAAGCAAGACTGGCTATGATACAGTACTAACGAATAATATAAAAGCTAAGGTATAAGCATTGCTTAATTGATGTACATTTACTCAGTACTTTGCACTAACAAAGACTGTAAACTGACAGTAAACTGATGTCTGCATTGTGTTTACTTATGTGTATTCACTCACAGTATAGATACACTTTAAACATTTGAGTATTACTTTTGAAACATTGAAATTAATAGCTCTTTCATTAATTATTCTGTTACTTTTAGTTTTGATATCTTTAACTTTCTGATTTGTAAAAAAACAAAAAAATTAACTATATTGTAATGAATTTTCTAAAATTGCACCAACACTAAATGCTGTGGTTGCTTAATGATGGAAATGGATATGTATGAGAAATCAGAGACATGTTCAAGATGCTGGTTAATTTCCACTGCGTTCGCGAATACAATTTCTATGTCTATTGAACGGGCATGAGTAAAGTTGAAAGTAAGTCATCATAATCATCTAGATGTTTTAAATATAACCTCCCTTAGATTTGGACACCGACACTCGACTAGAGAGAAAATGTCAAAAATTGAAAATATAAATTAAATCAGGCAACTGTACATAAGTTTTAACTTATCCTATCATTCAAATCCCTTCTAGAAAGAAACCATACCCTTTTTACAAAATTTGTATGAAGGAAGCCATCTTGAATCTAAGGCGAACAGCCTTAAAATATTGATAGCAGTTGCCTGGGCGAACATAGATTCCTGAATGACTTGAAGTCAGTGTGCAAGCATGCATACACTATTTTGAACAGGCCTCAGGTATAGTTCAAGAGAGATAACTCTTGACAACCATTTACAAAAAATTAAGTTGGATTGGGTTAATGGTGTTTTACATCCAAGTCAGGATTCTCTCATTTATATCATGACAGTCAGTTCTGGGTTGGTGAAGGAATCCAGCTTGCCTGGAGAAAAACACTGACTTTTGGCAAACAAACTGGTTTTGAACCAAGGCATGAGATGCACTATGCTTGTTTTTGACATTTTGTCCACCAAGGTCTAGTTGACAAAAGACATTTTATATACTGTATATACCATAATTCATTTTCTTCTCCAAACATCCATCCTTTTTATTTGATGAAATTCCCAGTCATTAGTCAAACTGAGTATTTAAAAAATGGAAGTGACAGTAAAAGGATGGTAATGGGAAAAGAGCAGTGGAAAAGATAAGTCTAAAATTGGATTTTAACTGCATATGACTGTGTTGCAAGCTACACAACCTATCTTTAAAAATGAATCTTAATGTAAATGTACTGTAGATATTGATTCATTTTAATTACATGTACCAGTAGATATTGTTTTAGATTTCATCCAATTATCATTTCATGTATTGTTTTTTACTGTTAAGATTAATTATGATAAAATTCAGTGCCAAAGAATTAATCCAATAATTTTCATTTATCAATATTGTTGTATCTATATGTTGAATATTTGAATAAATATGTTTCCTTGACAACCGTATAAAGTTATACACATTAAGTCAGAATGGTCATGTTTGTGTATTTGAGTGTGATACTGATTTAGATGAACTGGAACCTTATAAACCAAAAGATGTACCTATAGAAGATAAAACAGATGATGATATGGAAACTGAAGATACAAAAAACTTAAAACAAGGTGAGTAGTACTTACAGCCATTTTCAAGGTACTATTACTTGAGATAATATTGAATAAAGTTCAAATTCGTAGTCCAACTTCTCAAATTCTAATATACCTAAAACTATCATGAAAAGACGGTACAATTAAAAAAGTGCATTTATTAAATCATTAATTTAATGTTGCCAATTTCTATAAATTACTAAATTAGTTGTTGATCAATTGATGAACTTATTAAAATTAAAAATGTTAGTGTGAAATTAGAACCTATTGTTATAAAACAATTTAATGAAACTAATTTTTGGACAAGTAAAATGTTTATCAATACTGTATCAGTATTGATATTAGTATGCAATGTATATGGCGCTCCCAAGGGTCTCAAACATTTAGCGTGTATTAATATTGGTGCTGTCATTGTTTCCCCTTAGACAGGTGAGTTAAAATTAATTTTGAAGTGTATTAATATTAGTGGAAATTAATTTAACGCTGAAAGTGCAAATAATAATACACAGCCAAAATAAATACTTATACAGTAATTCAACAACTTTTTTTAAAAACAGATGATACAACAAAAGCTGAAGAAGTTATAGAAAGCAACAAGATATTATACAAAAGAGTAGCAAAGTAAGTTATTTCAATTATGATATATTTAAATTATTTTAGAATTATTTCAATAATGGTAAAATCTCCTGTACTTACTTGTTCAGTTAATTTTTATATCATAACTTACATAAACATGACATTGTCATGTTTATAAGTCTTTTCATTATTTACACATTAGTTTTAGCAGTTAGTGGTAGTTTTAATACATGTTTATGAAAATTCCCTCAAAATCGTAATTATTTTGCTTTTTATGGAATTATTTTATTGATGTAACATATGTGGCAGCTGGAAGATAATATTGTTAAAGAGGTCAATTGATTGGCTAGTATTTTATGCCTTGTAAAAATTATTTCCATTTGAAGGTAGTGGTCATTTCTGGAATGGTGGAGAAAACTAATGCAAACTAAGAAAACAACCCCCATTAGCAATGCAAAATTAAAAGAGGGGTTGTATATGGACATAATTGTTTTTATTTCTTATTTGTTATCGGTAAAACGGAGGGGGGTATCTTACATATCACATTGCCTCTCACCTCCTTTGTTTAAATCCTGTTCAAACAGCTCTCATTGTGTGAAAGTTGGTCAGTTTGTTGGTTTTCTCCAGGTACTCTGATTTCCCCCACCATCTCACTGACACCTCAGTATAAGTGAAAGAAACTTGACATGGGCGTTGAACACTTCTGTTTAACTGTATAAAACAGAATTGTAGTAAGTTCTAGAAAAATTTTCTAGATATACACGTGTATGTCATTTTGTACCCACTGAACCATTTTATTTACTTTCACAGTTAAAGAGCAGGTAACTAAAGAATACAATTGTTATATATCTTAGTTAGTAACCTTGTGGTTGTAATTTACATGTAACTTTTACTTCTTCAGACATTCCTTTAAGGAAGCTCGAGGTGAGGGTGCTGCCTATGCCAAATTAACCAGTACAGCATATCATAAAAGTACACATATACTAGTCACAGGGTTTGAAGATGGTGCCTTCTTCCTTCATGAAATGCCAGATTTTAACTTAATTCATTCACTTAGGTATGAGTGTCATTATTCACTGTAAAGATTTCAAGATATTTTAAAAGTGTATTTTATATCAGTATGTTGATGTGTAATAAAGTGATATAAACATGGTTATTTAAGCAGGGAAATTATGTGCATGCGTCCGTAAGCTTTAAAAACTGGAAGTACATGGCCTTTTTAAAGGATTTATTTTTCTTGAAACATTTGAAAATAAGGATATTGCTAGTGAGGTTGTTTACATTTAAATAATTGGTTAAATTTTAAAAATAAAAAGCCAAATACAAAATTAAAGGTGTTCCAGGTGAGTGATACAGGCCCTTTTGGGCCTCTTGTTCAAAATAACAATGTTAAAGCTTAAAAAATATATGAATGACATGAACACTTTTATTATTTTCATTTTAGTTTTTGATAGTAAAGTAGAATACAGGAATCTGCTGACTAGGAAGATTAATAATACATATACCTACATTTATCTACAATGTATACATTTATCTAGTGTTGTGAAATGGAAAAAATCAGTAATATGAAAGACTTTTGGCACTGTATTATAGCAATATAAAATTAGTACAGATTCAAGTACTGCAGTTTATGATGCAACTTTTATAATTAACATTTCTGAATTAAGGATGGTCTTGATATGGTCATCAATTTTCCACCAAATAAAAAAAAATGTTCAAACTGAACAGCTTTTACACTTAAGATAATGTTAGGATTAGACAGTTTTTCTGTTCTCAAAAGTTAATTTAAAAAAAAAACAATAGTTTGTCCTGATAAAGTATTGGAGTTTTTAGACAGGTTTATGTTTCATATAGGGTTCCACTGTACAGTACAGGTAATCTAATAATTCTCTTATATATTTCAGTATATCAGACCAGGTGATAGCTTCAGTAGCTTTTAATAACACAGGTGACTGGATAGCATTAGCTTGCTCTGGTCTAGGACAGCTACTAGTCTGGGAGTGGCAGAGTGAGACCTATGTATTAAAACAACAAGGCCATTTTAACAACATGAATTGTTTGTGTTACTCACCAGATGGACAGTATATTGTTACAGGAGGGGATGATGGGAAGGTATAGAATTCTACATGAAGTTAAAAGTTTTAATCATCATTTTCTAATTGCATCATGAGTTGTTGGTTTTTTTTTTTTTTTTTTTTTTTTTTTTTTTTTTTGTGGATTGTGGATAATTCAGACTTGAAAACTATATCTTCTTGATAACTTAATCTCAAATAAAGTCATTTATATTGTTTCCATTGTGTTTCTTTATTCATTATACATCTGATGAATGTTTGACTTTTTGTTTGCCATCACACACATTTAATTGACACTTCTTGCAACTTTTAATTTTGCAGATGTTCTTTTTATTTGAGTTAATAATGAAAAAAAAAGTCAGATATAAAAGCTGTTTCATGTGACAAACAATGTACATGTATTTTATTATAATAATTATGAGGCAGTTCTGTAAAAAAAAAAATCAGTTCACACCAATGAACCAGAATTTTACTGCTTGTTTATATTGAAAAAAACATGTATAACATCACTGCAGATGTTTTTATACAGCTCAAATGTTATAATGTCCAAATGCAAAAAAAAAAAACAAAAAAAAAAAAAACCCAAAAGCACAATGAACCATAAATGTTTATTTGATAGTCAGATTTGGACTGGCTAAAGCAAAGAATACAAATTTCAATTTTAATTGAGTATAATGTGTAAGTACCATTTTGTTGAGATTTGTGCTATCGGTTTAACATTGAAATTTTCTTAATTTTTCAGGTTAAAGTATGGAATACTAGCAGTGGTTTTTGTTTTGTAACTTTTAATGAACATATGGGTGGTATTACTGGTGTTGCGTTTACACAGAATGGACAGGTTGTCTTATCTTCCTCATTAGATGGCACTGTTAGAGCTTTTGATTTAAACAGGCAAGTTAATACTGCCAATTATCAATTTTATGAACAGTTGGACCTGACACATTTTCTTTTCATTAAGTGGCACACCAAACAAAAACTTCTTTCTAAACAAATGATTGTCATGTAGATTGAGACAGGATGTTAGATAAAAAGTCAAGTTTTCAAGAAACAACCAACTATTAGAAATCCTTCTTGTTAGAAATACATTTGTTTGTGGTTATAATTGTAAAATATATACCATTATAATTGCATTTTGTTTTATTTTCCTGTCTTACTTCATGTAGATGAACATCTTCAATAGAAATGCAGAATACAAGCTTTAAGCCACATAGTAGTGGCATGGGTTTGAAACATCAAGTACCCCAGATTTGAGGGTATTTTTTAAAATGTCTTTTATTGGCGATGCAGAAGGCTTTTGAAACAAAAACTCCTGATGTCATAAATTTAAAATTAAAAATAATTTAATGAGCTGCTTTGGCTAAAACTTACAGTAGACATTTTAGCATGCTTTATTATAAAAAAACAGAAAAGTTAAGTTATACCAATAATTATAGCATTTAACACCATATACAGCTGTTTTATTTAAGTGATTCTACTAAAAAAAAATCACATGTAGTTTTCCTGGGAAAAACATTATATTTCCTAGATTTGACCATTAAAGTTTAGAAAAAAAAGTAATACACTTGAAAATAGATATACCCGGTACTAGTATGATTAAGGCATTTTATTTTCATATTCAAAATTTTCTTGAAGATTCATTTTAAAAAAATTAATTTTCATATCTTTACATTAGCATTGGTAATGAACAATTCAAGAATTTGATCCTTTTTTGAATTTGTGATTTAGTCAGATCAGTAATTAATGGGGAAAAACTTGATCTGTTGAAATCTAAATCGTGATTGGCAAGTTTACATGAACCCTAAACCTAAAATTATTTATTTTGAATTTATTTTTCTAGACATAATTTTACTTAGTACTTCAACCCTTTTCTGTTATTACTTTCAGATATCGTAACTTTAGAACTTTTACTTCTCCGAGGCCAGTACAGTTTTCTTGTATAACTGTGGATCACAGTGGAGAAGTAGTATGTGCTGGGGGTAGAGATACATTTGAAATTTTTGTATGGTCTATGAAGACAGGAAGATTATTGGAGGTCAGTATATCAGTCTTTTAATGAAGGTGTTTAGGTCTGAAAGTTGTAGAAACAAATTCTTTAGTTGTAAAACTATTTATTAAACATGTTTAGTACAGTTGTTCAGATCTAATAGTTTTTTAAAACAAATCCTTCATTTGTAAGACTGTTCTTTAGGACCAGTTCATTTGCTGTTTCTTTAGCCTAGTCAGTAAGACTGTTCTTTAGGACCAGTTCATTTGCTGTTTCTTTAGCCTACTTAGTAAGACTGTTCTTTAGGACCAGTTCATTTGCTGTTTCTTTAGCCGAGTCAGTAAGACTGTTCTTTAGGACCAGTTCATTTGCTGTTTCTTTAGCCTAGTCAGTAAGACTGTTCTTTAGGACCAGTTCATTTGCTGTTTCTTTAGCCTAGTCAGTTAGACTGTTCTTTAGGACCAGTTCATTTGCTGTTTCTTTAGCCTAGTCAGTAAGACTGTTCTTTAGGACCAGTTCATTTGCTGTTTCTTTAGCCTAGTCAGTAAGACTGTTCTTTAGGACCAGTTCATTTGCTGTTTCTTTAGCCGAGTCAGTTAGACTGTTCTTTAGGACCAGTTCATTTGCTGTTTCTTTAGCCTAGTCAGTAAGACTGTTGTTTAGGACCAGTTCATTTGCTGTTTCTTTAGCCTAGTCAGTAAGACTGTTCTTTAGGACCAGTTCATTTGCTGTTTCTTTAGCCTAGTCAGTTAGACTGTTCTTTAGGACCAGTTCATTTGCTGTTTCTTTAGCCTAGTCAGTAAGACTGTTCTTTAGGACCAGTTCATTTGCTGTTTCTTTAGCCTAGTCAGTAAGACTGTTCTTTAGGACCAGTTCATTTGCTGTTTCTTTAGCCCAGTCAGTAAGACTGTTCTTTAGGACCAGTTCATTTGCTGTTTCTTTAGCCTAGTCAGTAAGACTGTTCTTAAGGACCAGTTCATTTGCTGTTTCCTTAGCCCAGTCAGTAAGACTGTTCTTTAGGACCAGTTCATTTGCTGTTTCTTTAGCCTAGTCATTAAGACTGTTCTTTAGGACCAGTTCATTTGCTGTTTCTTTAGCCTAGTCAGTAAGACTGTTCTTTAGGACCAGTTCATTTGCTGTTTCTTTAGCCCAGTCAGTAAGACTGTTCTTTAGGACCAGTTCATTTGCTGTTTCTTTAGCCTAGTCAGTAAGACTGTTCTTTAGGACCAGTTCATTTGTTGTTTCTTTAGCCTAGTCAGTAAGACTGTTCTTTAGGACCAGTTCATTTGCTGTTTCTTTAGCCCAGTCAGTAAGACTGTTCTTTAGGACCAGTTCATTTGCTGTTTCTTTAGCCTAGTCAGTAAGACTGTTCTTTAGGACCAGTTCATTTACTGTCTCTTTAGCCTAGTCAGTAAGACTGTTCTTTAGGACCAGTTAATTTGTTGTTTCTTTAGCCTAGTCAGTAAGACTGTTCTTAAGAACCAGTTCATTTACTGTCTCTTTAGCCTAGTCAGTAAGACTGTTCTTTAGGACCAGTTCATTTGTTGTTTCTTTAGCCTAGTCAGTAAGACTGTTCTTTAGGACCAGTTCATTTGCTGTTTCTTTAGCCCAGTCAGTAAGACTGTTCTTTAGGACCAGTTCATTTGCTGTTTCTTTAGCCTAGTCAGTAAGACTGTTCTTTAGGACCAGTTCATTTGCTGTTTCTTTAGCCCAGTCAGTAAGACTGTTCTTAAGGACCAGTTCATTTGCTGTTTCTTTAGCCTAGTCAGTAAGACTGTTCTTTAGGACCAGTTCATTTGCTGTTTCTTTAGCTAGTCAAACACATACTATAATAAGTATTTCATGAATGAACAATATTTTTAAAATGCGGTCACAATATTATGGCCGCTACAAACAATATTAGAAGACAAACAAATGAATAGGCATGTATTTTCACTTACTATTATTAGAGGGGATCTCTTTTTCCTTTCTGAGAAACATAGACATACCCACATTTGGAATTTACCATGGAACTTTTGAGGCTCAACTTCCAAGATCCCAAAAAAACTGTGATATTAAGCATCTAGGTCTGCATCCCATATATTGTGAGAAGGTTTGTCAGTTATCTTGCTAAACATTGGTGTTTTTTTCTGAATACTCTGATATCTTCCAATGTCCTAGAACCGACCACCTTAATAAAAGTGTTTAAAACATTACTACACTTTTTACTCCATGTTATTTTGTGTTATTCAGATGTTTAATATAATATATATTATAGGTACTGTCAGGACATGAAGGACCAATCAGCTGTGTGAGTTTTAGTATGACTAAATCATTACTTGCTAGTGCATCATGGGACAAATCAGTTAAATTATGGGATGTATTTGAGAACAAAGGAGCTAAAGAAACCATACAGCTAACAACTGATGGTAAATTATTTAAAATACTATTTACATGTACTCTCTAGCTGCTAGTTATATTTATATTAATAGATAAAAGTTTTATCATCTTTGTCTGTACTGTTATATCCCTTTCTGTGCCATCATAATATCGATTGACCCTTTTAACAATATCTTTGGTATTTTATCCCAGTGCTGTGTTGATCAATGAAAGGTCATTGCCTTTGTGAAGAAGCAGCAGTTCTGTTTCATTTCCATACGTTTGCATAAATTTTCCTGTTTTTAAACTTGAAATTTAAATATGGAATTAATAAGTTTTATGTCTTCTTACTTGAATAATTCTTCTGGGTTACAAGGCCTCAGGGGGCATGTGGTCTAAAGCAAAGAATTACTCTCGCCACCTGTTCAAATCTTACTCTAGCAGATCCCAGTGTTAAAATTTTGTCAGTTCACTTGCCCAAAGATAAGTGGTTTTCTCCAGGTACTTCGGTCTCCTCTACCATCCCAGAACTGATCACCTTGATATAGATTAAAAAGAACTTTACTAGAACATTAAACACTATTTCTCTACTCTACTTCTATTGATACTCTCCAGAACAAATGTCCCCTATAACAATCTTCCAGCAGTCCCTATATTCACTACTCTTGATTTCCTCTGGCCTGAAGGTCATGTGGCCTTGTGTCATGTGATTCCTGCCTTGTGTCATGTGATCTGCAGTACATGTGCATGCTTAACCTATTTTGAACCATACCTGCTCAGATCCTAGAGTATGAATGTTAGTCAGGTTGCTTGTTGAATGTTGGTTTTTATTTCCTCTGGTTACTATGGTTTCCTCCCCTTTCAGAACTTTCTACCTTGAAAAGAAGTGACAAATTGTAAAATTTTATTTTGTGCTTTATAGTTTTATCTGTGACGTTCAGACCTGATGGTGAGGAATTAGCCATATCAACATTAAATGCTCAGATATCATTCTGGAATCCTACCACAGCAGTACAGAAAGGCTCTATAGAAGGACGACATGATTTGGGATATTCCAGGAAAGATAGTGATAAAGTCACAGCTAAAACACTTGCTGCAGGAAAGTAAGTGATAAACATTTGAACTGCAGTAACTCCCAGTATTGTTTGTCTTTACATATCATTGTTAAATCTGAGGTTATTTTTTATTAACTGGTTTAATTATTGTTTTTGTTAATTTCCATCTTTTTGCTACCTCAAAATTCAAAATCAAAGTCCCTTTTAGATTTCACTTTTGTACTTTTAGAATTTTGGATTGTTTAATATATTTTTATGTAAATTTCAAAAGTACTGTCATATACATGTAGTTGTACAAATCTCTAGATCTCACATGTTTGTTGTCACTGAAATCTTGCTAACAAACTTCAAAATAAAAATGTATATACAGTAATATTACAGTAAACAATGAAATTTCTGAGTAATAAAATAAAATGGAAATAAAAGAAACCAAAAATCCTTAGAAAATCATTGACTGTCAATTAAACAAAATCGAATTGAAATATGTTTAGTTAAATGTCTCTGGATTTATTCTGACGGACCGTATAAGGTAATCAACATAATTAATGCTTCTTATGTTGTTGCAGCATTAATTAACAATTAAAATTAATTAATCTTTTAGAGCTTTTACCACAGTCTGTTACTCGGCAGATGGCAGGTGCATTTTGGCTGCAGGACAGTCTAAAAATGTCTGTATATATTCTGTAGCTGATCAGATTCTAATGAAGAAGTTTGAAATATCTCATAATATGTCATTCGATGGCATGGAGGTAAGATATATTGTATTATACCTTTTCATTAACGCAGGGGCAATTTTTTTTCACTTTTACCTATTCAAAATCTGAAATAACAGAAGGTGCAATCTACCAAGGAAATATTGTTCATGCTTTTCTGCAGAAATTTATCATCACGAATAGCTGAAAAATGCTGATGCTACATATAACCACATTACAACAAACCCAATCAACCCAATAAATTAATCAGAAGTAGGTTGTATAAATAATCAAATTTAAATGATGTAAGGTCATTAGGTCAGGAACAAGGATTGTATTGCAGTGTTGTGCACTATATTACAGTGTATTAAAAGTTTCACAGTTTTTAAATAAGTATTTTAGTGACGTATAGTTTAATATTACCAAAATAGAACAAATAAAATGCTAGGTTACCTAAACATGTCGGCGAGCTTCTTAGTTGTTTATTTAACCATGACTCATTTGGTTGATATACATGTACTACATATAGCATTAGTATTACCCAATCAAAATGAATGTTTCAAAGAAGTTTTGTCAGGTCATCATAACAGAAAACTTACTGTCAGCAATCTCGTACATATATATATAGATCTAAATTTTCTGAATATCTTTTGTTAGATTTGATGAGTCAATAGAAAGACACATTACAAAATTAAATGTTGATAAAGTTGATTTATTGGCACATAACTAAAAGGGACATCGAGCAGGCATCTGAAATCTCTCAACAAACATTTTGTACTAGTATGAGTATTCTTTTAGATGAGAGAGAACACTGACGGTTAAAAATATGCCATATAATTCTGTTCATTTTTAGGAATATTTAGACAAGAAGAAAATGACAGAATGGGGTAGTCTAGCATTAGTTGACCAAGGAGAGGGAGAAAGTGATGGTAAAAATATAAGCTTACCCGGTGTAAAGAAAGGTGACATGAGTTCAAGACACTGGAAGCCAGAAGTGAGAGTAACAAGTATACAGTTCTCACCTACAGGTAAATGTCTCACCTACAGGTAAATATCTTACCTACAGGTAAATATCTCACCTACAGGTAAATATCTTACCTACAGGTTAATGTCTCACCTACAGGTAAATTCTCAACTACAGGTAAATGTCTCACCTACAGGTAAATGTCTCACCCACAGGTAAATGTCTTACCTACAGGTAAATGTCTCACCTACAGGTAAATTCTTAACTACAGGTAAATGTCTCAACTACAGGTAAATGTCTCACCTACAGGTAAATGTCTCATATACAGGTAAATGTCTCACCTACAGGTAAATGTCTCAACTACAGGTAAATGTCTCATATACAGGTAAATGTCTCACCTACAGGTAAATGTCTCACCTACAGGTTATTGTCTCGCCTACAGGTAAATGTCTCACCTACAGGTAAATGTCTCATATACAGGCAAATGTCTCACCTACAGGTAAATGTCCCATATACAGGCAAATGTCTCACCTACAAATAAATGTCTTACCTAGAGGTAAATGTCTCATATACAGGCAAATGTCTCATATACAGGCAAATGTCTCACCTACAGGTAAATGTCCCATATACAGGCAAATGTCTCACCTACAGGTAAATGTCCCATATACAGGCAAATGTCTCACCTACAAATAAATGTCTTACCTAGAGGTAAATGTCTCACCTACAGGTAAATGTCTCATATACAGGCAAATGTCTCACCTACAGGTAAATGTCCCATATACAGGCAAATGTCTCACCTACAAATAAATGTCTTACCTAGAGGTAAATGTCTCATATACAGGCAAATGTCTCACCTACAAATAAATGTCTTACCTAGAGGTAAATGTCTCATATACAGGCAAATGTCTCACCTACAAATAAATGTCTTACCTAGAGGTAAATGTCTTGCCTACAGGTAAATGCATCATACACAGGTACATGTTACATAGAAAACTGAAACAGAATAACTCGTTTTTTAGGCAATTAATCTTTCTTTTCTCTCTAGTAAATGAGAAATAAACAAAATAGATGCTTTTTCACTACTTATACTGGGTAATTAAAATTAAAATTTTGATAAAAGATAAGAGCACATTTATCATTTTTACAACTTATCCTTTATTTTGAATTTGAAAAACAAATAGATACATAATAATAAATTTATGCATCAACTACCAATGCAAACAACACAATAGCATCCTGATGATGTTACAATTAACAAACAACCTATATCATATGAGTGGATGTTATTATTCAGTTTTTAGGTCCTTATGAAAAACTGGTAAATAATTTTTTTCACAGTTCAACCAACAAGTCCTGAAACATTGAACAAATTTAATCATTTGTGAATAACCAGAACCACCAAGAACATTTTCTAACAAAAACAAAAGATGAGATGTGTATATTTACATCAACTGAAGATTTAAGTTTTTACATAAAAAACATTAAGGTTTTTGTTTTTATAAGTTCTGGAGTAATGAAAATCTTTTATAGTAATATTGTGAATAATAATTTCCAATCTATCCTTCAAAAGAAGAAGATCATGATGGTTATTGCTTTTACATTCCTGTTGTACATTACCGGTATTTCATGGATATTATTGTTTCATTATTTTAGGTCGAGCATGGGCAGCAACTTCAACAGAGGGTTTACTCATTTATTCAATTGACCAGAACCTTGTGTTTGACCCCTTTGATCTTGAGATAGAAATAACACCTTCAAATGTAAAGAAAACATTGACAAGGGAAGACTACTCTACAGCATTAATGCTAAGTTTTAGACTAAATGAATCTAAACTAATACAGGAAGTGGTGGAATCTATTCCAATCAGCAGTGGTAAGTTCCTGAAAAAGATAGTAATATATGTCAGACAGACCAGGCAATTACTTGTTTTTAATCTCTGCTCTTCCTTTTGGCATTTCAATATTTTTAGGTCCACTTTTATCATTACAGGGCTCAGATAAAGTACTTGACCACTCCTGACCAAGTTAAAACAGCTAAGGGACGAGTGAATAGCTTATTCACAGTTGGCACAGTACCAACACAAATAATCTGTAAAATGTCATCCATAACCTTTATTAAATGTTTAAATAAAAATGTACTTGGCATATATAGTTTAGTTTTATCCATCCTGTAATATTACAATCCTTTAAGTGCTTGTAACATGACCATGTTATTTTAAGTCAAAGACATATTCAGTTGTTTAACAGTCAGTGCACATGTTGACTGTGCTTTTTCACAATGAAACATAATGACTAGTCAACAGTCCATTATAATTCCAAAAAGATTTGCTTATTACCATAAAAAATCTTCAAATCATATGGAGTTTGAGAGCCATTGCATTCATGTAGATTACAAATCACAAAAACCATGTGACTCCATGTATGAATATATAGTAATAATAATAATTTGAATATCAACAAATACATGTGTTGTTATTTGTGAACTATATATCTGTCAAAAATCATGTTCTTTGTCTAAAATGCATGTGTACATTCTTCATGTCTGTTGTGTCTACTGGACTGCTCTTGATGTGTACATGTTATAGAAGGGATTTTTTGAGTCTCAAAATCAATGAATTTTTTTTTTTTAATATTTAACAAAAAAAATAACAATTGAACTGTTTTAAAATGATATTCATTGTCAATATGAATGCCAAAACTTTGCAAGACAACTAATCATAACACGCTAAAGCACATTGTTCAGTTTGCTTGCAAAGTTTTGGCATTCATATTGACAATGAACATCATTTTAAAACAGTTCAGTTGTTAAATCTGAGCCCTGCATCATATAATTCAGTGCTCTTTTTTTCTCCGACTGAGACTAGAGTCATAAAAATCAGAAATTAATTCCATTTTGCTTCAGTTTTAGATAAAGCTTAAGCTCAAACTGTATTGGATGAAAAGCAAATAATTTTAGAAAAAATGTCTTTTGACATTGGTAATGGGGCAAACTAGTATGGTCCATTTAAAATCTTGCAAGTTCTAGATAAAAAACCCATCAGAACCATACAGTTAGTTTTAAACAATTGTTTTAGGATTTTCAGAATCTGCATTATTGTATTTTCACTCTATAGACAATGAAATTGTAAAATGAAAAAAGAGAAATTCTATCATACAGTATGCTGTCTTGAATAGCTGTTGATGTATTATTAAACAGTATGCATGCAACAATTATGTTTATTCCTAGTAACTATCCTCATCATAATTTGTTAAACCTTATATTTCCAGTTGAAGTGATATGTGAGAATCTCCCAGATACATATGTAGACAAGCTGTTAGATTTCCTAGCCAGACAGATAGAATCTACTGCACATATAGAGTTTTATATGACCTGGATCAACAGATTACTGATGCATCATGGTCCTAAATTAAAACAGCGGTCACAAAAAATAATGGCTATTCTTAGATCTTTACAGAAAGGTTTAACAAGAAAGCATGAAGATATCGGGAAAATGTAAGTAGCTTTGTTTGTTTTAATGCCTGAATCTGAAAGCAGTTTGAAGCAAATCTATTTATATGAAGAACCACTATGCGACTCCATCACTGATATGTAGTTCTAAAGTTATTACTTATCATCCTTTATGGGAACTCAAAATAAACGAGGTCCTGTGTCATGGTAGGTGTGGCACAATAAAGAGCCCTGCTGTATAATGCCATCAGCACAATGCACAGGCAAAATTTCTGCACTTTCAGCTATAGCTGGCAACAACTAAATATAAGTGAAATATTCTTGACTTGGATGTTAAACACAATTACTGAACTCATCTTTCTTTAAAAATCCATTTTACTGGATCATCCTGAAAAAATGTCTCAATTGGTGTATTGATAGAACTTTTCAACTACAATATTTGTTGGCTGAGAATGATAATTTTAATCAATTTACACTTTAATAGAAAAGGAAAATATTTTATTTGTGGTATGATTTAATTGAGTTTACATAAAATAAGATATATAGGCCATACAAACTTGTCTATAAAATGAGGACAGTCACATTACACATACAGAACATAACATACACACAAAAAGACAGAATTTTTATGTAAAATAATAAAACATCAGTGTTTCTTTTTGAAACTGAATTGAAGTTCAAACAAAATCATGTTCAGATTAAAACTTTTTGGTTTGAATATAAAACAAAGGGACTTAAATCACATAATCTTTAAAAGACTGGTGGTCTTTGTATGGAAGGTTTTAACTATAGATGTTGTTTCTGACAGTAACTGTTACTTTTCTATTTGTGTATTACAGATGCGATCAGAACAAGTATAGTATGGACTATTTACTGGCCTTATCTAAAGCTAAGAGGAAGTTTTTATCTGTGGATACGCAGTCAGAATCTGATGGAGAACATGAATCTCTGGACTCTGAAGATGAAAATTTTATGTCAGAACTGATGAAAACTTAAATAAATTAAATTTTTTATTTGTTGTGAAAGTTTCATTTTGTTATTCATTTGTCTAATTGATAAGTCAGTACTTAAGACTATACATTTGATACTTGTACAGCTGCTCAGTTAGTGGAGTGCTCAACCCATTTATATATTGATCAAATTCCAGTCGGCCTAGATTTGGCACTTAAAAATTAGTTATGGCTGACTTTTGTGCCATGCACTTGACATTTTTAGAATGCCAATGTGTTCTTAGGATGATTTCTTAAATATGGATGTCTTGGCTCATAGTGGATAAGTTTACTTTTTTAAAGCATTGCAAGTTTCTACAACCTTCACCTATAACTGTTAATGTAGTCGATAATAGTGAAATGTCATGTGGTGCCGCTCACTTTCAAAGTCATAAAAAGGGAAATAACTCCTGCAATAGAACATTTGCCAGTTCCAATGGATTGTGTTATTCACTTTGTATTTTAAGGAGAAAAGTGAAACATGTCCAATGATCAATTTAAGTGACATTATTTGACAGATTTTTTGATCACACCTGTTATTTCTTGAATCCAAAAATTACGATTTCACTGGTCACGTGTAGAGACTTGCACATCCTATGCCTGCATAATGTGATAATTTAAACTTTTAACTGATAAAGAATACATAGATCACCTTCATTTCTATTTGTGTACATGTTTTTGGTGGACTATACGCTAACAGCTGAATTCACTTACCGTTATTTAAGTGTTATATTGTTTCATATTACTCGTGATACAGTGCCATCGTGGTCCCTTTATGTAGTATAGATATTTTACTTACACGTTAACTCTGCTAAGGGATGTCTTCTAAGTTGCTTATATGTTTAGGGTCTGATCCGTTTTGCCTTAAGCCAGCAGGCATTGTTAAGTGTTTGATCTCTGCTTTTGTCATGTATAAATATGACAGATAACGAAAGAGTTTTTATATAGCTAGGAAAAAGCTGCTATCTAAATGGCTAACTTTTGTACTTATTTGATATTCTTCTAGAGGCATTACGAAGTACTTTTTATGTACGATGTACAAAGTTTTACTTGGATATACATGTATTGCAAGCATGTCATGTCGTTAGGTAATGCCTATTTTTACTTGAGTTCAGGGGTACTTTACTAGATCGATGAGGCAGAGGACTCTGTAAAAAATCTCTATATATTGTTGATATATCTTACATGTCTTATGTGTACTGTCTACACAGTTTTTTTAAAATTTGTAAAATGTAAAACGTAAACGAGTACCTGAACCATATATACCAATATTCTAAGTTTATGGTGTTAAAACTGGAGGTGGTAGAACTTCTACAGAAATACGCATGAACTTAACACGAAAAATGGCTGTTACTCAAAAGGACTATCTCAGTTCCTATAGCGATAAATGGTTCTAAAGCCGTTACACGGTTAAAATGTATGCGATTTTCCAGTATACGCGTTTGTCCGTCTACTGAAGTCTTTAATGTTTTGCGGTTACCAAGTCGAGATAAAATTCAAAAAATACAATTATCATAATGATCTTTTATCCTCTAAAGAATGTACAACGTTATACAAAAATACCTAAGAATGCACTATTTAATATATTAGTCCAACCACTCTCCCTGCATATAAAATCGCTCATTTCTTATGTATAATTTTTTGTCTTGGTTTTATGACTAACTGTTAAAATTTCCGAACCGTAGATAGTGAAAAAAAAAACGAAATTATCGGAAATGTAAGAGTTATTCCTCCTTGCTCGTGCTATTCTATTAGAAACAAGATATTGACAAACACGTTATAGATAACTACAGATATGGTATAGATAACTATTGATGTAGACGAACACGGTATTGATAACTCTAGATGTTGACAGACATGGTATAGATAACTACAGATGTGGATGGATACGGTATAAATAATTACAGATGTAGATGGATACGGTATAGATAATTACAGATGTGGATGGATACGGTATAGATAATTACAGATGTGGATGGATACGGTATGGATAATTACAGATGATGCCGGACACGGTATAGATAACTACAGATGTGGTATAGATAACTATTGATGTAGACGAACACGGTATTGATAACTCTAGATGTTGACAGACACGGTATAGATAACTATAGATGTGGATGGATACGGTATAGATAATTACAGATGTCGATGGACACGGTATAGATAACTACAGATAATGCCAGACACGTTATAGATAACTACAGATGATGCCAGACACGTTATAGATAACTACAGACGATGTTGGACACGGTATAGATAACTATAGATGTAAACGAAGACGGTATATATAACTATAGATGTTGACAGACATATTGATAATTACAGATGTGGATGGATACGGTATAGATAATTAAATGATGTGGTTGGACACGGTATAGATAATTACAGATGATGCCGGACACGTTATAGATAACTACAGATGTAGACGGACACGGTATAGATAACTACAGATATGGACGGACACGGTATAGATAACTACAGATAATGCCAGACACGTTATAGATAACTACAGATGATGCCAGACACGTTATAGATAACTACAGACGATGTTGGACACGGTATAGATAACTATAGATGTAAACGAAGACGGTATATATAACTATAGATGTTGACAGACATATTGATAATTACAGATGTGGATGGATACGGTATAGATAATTAAATGATGTGGTTGGACACGGTATAGATAATTACAGATGATGCCGGACACGTTATAGATAACTACAGATATGGACGGACACGGTATAGATAACTACAGATGTAGATGGACACGGTATAGATAACTACAGATGTGGACGGACACGGTATAGATAACTACAGATATGGACGGACACGGTATAGATAACTACAGATGTAGATGGACACGGTATAGATAACTACAGATGTGGACGGACACGGTATGGATAACTACAGATGTAGACGGACACGGTATGGATAACTACAGATGTGGACGGGCACCGTTTGGAAAATAACGATAACTACAGATGTGGACGGACACGATATGGATAACTACAGATGTGGACGGACACGGTATGGATAATTACAGATGTCGATGGACACGGTATGGATAATTACAGATGTCGATGGACACGGTATAGATAACTACAGATGTAGACGGACACGGTATAGATAACTACAGATGTGGACGGACACGTTATAGATAACTACAGATTTAGACGGACACGGTATAGATAACTACAGATGTGGACGGACACGGTATGGATAACTACAGATGTAGACGGACACGGTATAGATAACTACAGATTTGAACGGGCACGGTATGGATAACTACAGATGTGGACGGAAACCGTTTGGAAAATTACGATAACTACAAATGTCGATGGACACGGTATGGATAACTACAGATGTAGACGCACACGGTATAGATAACTACAGATGTGGACGGACACCGTTTGGAAAATTACGATAACTACAGATGTGGACGGACACGGTATGGATAACTACAGATGTAGACGGACACGGTATAGATAACTACAGATTTGAACGGGCACGGTATAAATAACTACAGATGTGGACGGACACGGTATGGATAACTACAGATGTGGACGGACACGGTATGGATAACTACAGATGTAGACGCACACGGTATAGATAACTACAGATGTGGACGGACACCGTTTGGAAAATTACGATAACTACAGATGTGGACGGACACGGTATAGATAACTACAGATGTGGACGGACACGGTATGGATAATTACAGATGTAGACGGACACGGTATAGATAACTACAGATTTGGACGGGCACGGTATAGATAACTACAGATGTGGACAGACACCGTTTGGAAAATTACGATAAATACAGATGTGGACGGACACGGTATGGATAACTACAGATGTAGATGCACACGGTATGGATAACTACATATGGAGACGCACACGGTATGGATAACTACAGATGTGGACGGACACCGTTTGGAAAATACGATAACTACAGATGTGGACGGACACGGTATGGATAACTACAGATGTAGACGGACATGGTATAGATAACTACAGATGTGGATGGACACGGTATGGATAACTACAGATGTGGACGGACACGGTATGGATAATTACAGATGTGGATGGACACGGTATGGATAACTACAGATGTAGATGGACACGGTATAAATAACTACAGATGTGGACGGACACGGTATGGATAACTACAGATGTAGATGGACACGGTATGGATAACTATAGATGTAGACGGACACGGTATGGATAACTACAGATGTGGACGGACACCGTTTTGAAAATTACGATAACTACAGATGTAGACGGACACGGTATGGATAACTACAGATGTAGATGCACACGTTATAGATAACTACAGGTGTGGACGGACACGGTATGGATAATTACAGATGTCGATGGACACGGTATAGATAATTACAGATGTAGACGCACACGGTATAGATAACTACAGGTGTGGACGGACACGGTATGGATAATTACAGATGTCGATGGATACGGTATAGATAACTACAGATGTAGACGGATACGGTATAGATAACTACAGATGATGCCGGACACGTTATAGATAACTACAGATGTAGACGGACACGGTATGGATAACTAAAGATGTGGACGGACACCGTTTGGAAAATTACGATAACTACAGATGTGGACGGACACGGTATGGATAACTACAGATGTAGACGGACACGGTATAGATAACTACAGATGTGGACGGACACGGTATAAATAACTACAGATGTGGAAGGACACGGTATGGATAACTACAGATGTGGACGGACACGGTATGGATAACTACAGGTGTGGACGGACACGGTATAGATAACTACAGATGTGGACGGACACGGTATGGATAACTACAGATGTGGACGGACACGGTATGGATAACTACAGGTGTGGACGGACAAGGTATAGATAACTACAGGTGTGGACGGACACGGTATAGATAACTACAGATGTGGACGGACACGGTATAAATAACTACAGATGTGGACGGACACGGTATGGATGACTACAGATGTGGACGGACACGGTATGGATAACTACAGGTGTGGACGGACACGGTATAGATAACTACAGGTGTGGACGGACACGGTATGGATAACTACAGATGTGGACGGACACGGTATAAATAACTACAGATGTGGAAGGACACGGTATGGATAACTACAGATGTAGATGCACACGTTATAGATAACTACAGATGTGGACGGACACGGTATAAATAACTACAGATGTAGACGAACACGGTATAGATAACTACAGATGTGGAAGGACACGGTATAAATAACTACAGATGTAGACGAACACGGTATAGATAACTACAGATGTGGACGGACACGGTATAAATAACTACAGATGTAGACGGACACGGTATAGATAACTACAGATGTGGAAGGACACGGTATAGATAACTACAGATGTGGACGGACACGGTATAGATAACTACAGATGTGGACGGACACGGTATAAATAACTACAGATGTAGACGGACACGGTATAGATAACTACAGATGTGGAAGGACACGGTATGGATAACTACAGATGTGGACGGACACGGTATAAATAACTACAGATGTGGACGGACACGGTATGGATAACTACAGATGTGGACGGACACGGTATAAATAACTACAGATGTGGACGGACACGGTATGGATAACTACAGATGTAGACGGACACGTTATAGATAACTACAGATGTGGACGGACACGGTATAAATAACTACAGATGTAGACGAACACGGTATAGATAACTACAGATGTGGAAGGACACGGTATGGATAACTACAGATGTAGACGGACACGGTATAGATAACTACAGATGTGGAAGGACACGGTATGGATAACTACAGATGTAGACGAACACGGTATAGATAACTACAGATGTGGAAGGACACGGTATAGATAACTACAGATGTAGACGAACACGGTATAGATAACTACAGATGTGGAAGGACACGGTATGGATAATTACAGATGTAGACGGACACGTTATAGATAACTACAGATGTGGACGGACACGGTATGGATAACTACAGATGTGGACGGACACGGTATAAATAACTACAGATGTGGACGGACACGGTATAAATAACTACAGATGTGGACGGACACGGTATGGATAACTACAGATGTGGACGGACACGGTATGGATAACTACAGATGTGGACGGACACGGTATGGATAACTACAGATGTGGACGGACACGGTATGGATAACTACAGATGTGGACGGACACGGTATAAATAACTACAGATGTGGAAGGACACGGTATGGATAACTACAGATGTGGACGGACACGGTATAAATAACTACAGATGTGGACGGACACGGTATGGATAACTACAGATGTAGACGGACACGTTATAGATAACTACAGATGTGGACGGACACGGTATAAATAACTACAGATGTAGACGAACACGGTATAGATAACTACAGATGTGGAAGGACACGGTATGGATAACTACAGATGTAGACGGACACGGTATAGATAACTACAGATGTGGAAGGACACGGTATGGATAACTACAGATGTAGACGGACACGTTATAGATAACTACAGATGTGGACGGACACGGTATAAATAACTACAGATGTAGACGGACACGGTATAGATAACTACAGATGTGGAAGGACACGGTATGGATAACTACAGATGTAGACGGACACGGTATAGATAACTACAGATGTGGAAGGACACGGTATGGATAACTACAGATGTAGACGGACACGGTATAGATAACTACAGATGTGGAAGGACACGGTATGGATAACTACAGATGTAGACGGACACGTTATAGATAACTACAGATGTGGAAGGACACGGTATGGATAACTACAGATGTAGACGGACACGGTATAGATAACTACAGATGTGGAAGGACACGGTATGGATAACTACAGATGTAGACGGACACGTTATAGATAACTACAGATGTGGAAGGACACGGTATGGATAACTACAGATGTAGACGAACACGGTATAGATAACTACAGATGTGGAAGGACACGGTATGGATAACTACAGATGTAGACGGACACGGTATAGATAACTACAGATGTGGAAGGACACGGTATGGATAACTACAGATGTAGACGGACACGTTATAGATAACTACAGATGTGGACGGACACGGTATGGATAACTACAGATGTGGAAGGACACGGTATAGATAACTACAGGTGTGGACGGACACGGTATAAATAACTACAGATGTAGACGAACACGTTATAGATAACTACAGATGTGGACGGACACGGTATGGATAACTACAGATGTGGACGGACACGGTATAAATAACTACAGATGTGGACGGACACGGTATGGATAACTACAGATGTGGACGGACACGGTATGGATAACTACAGATGTGGACGGACACGGTATGGATAACTACAGATGTGGACGGACACGGTATGGATAACTACAGATGTGGACGGACACGGTATAAATAACTACAGATGTGGACGGACACGGTATGGATAACTACAGATGTGGACGGACACGGTATGGATAACTACAGATGTGGACGGACACGGTATGGATAACTACAGATGTAGACGCACACGGTATAGATAACTACAGATGTGGACGGACACCGTTTGGAAAATTACGATAACTACAGATGTGGACGGACACGATATATTTATTATAATTTACATGATATGAAACTCAAATGAAATTTTGCGTAAACAAAATTCAGTTGCGTAACATTATAAGTTTTAAGCAGAGGCATTCACGTAAATAACATGTCTAGCCATACATAAAGAGTGAGGCGGAAGTCGAAGATTATACGAATCTGATTTCAATTCTTATTAATCTTTTTACTAAAATTTATAAAAGTATGATTTTATCTCTTTCCAATATTTATCCTTATTATTTATTTGTCGCTTAATATGGTCTAGATTACGAACAAATTATATATAAATGATATTTTATATAACCAATACACAATACTATCGGATCTGTTTATTTGTAGGGAAAAACATATAATTATAGAGGTGGTATTATCCATAAATATCTTAATGAAATGGAATCATTATGTCACGAATTGATAATAAAAGAATTTAATATACATAGAAAATCGGAATCATTTTAATGAAAACTGGTAAATTTGATTTTCGCTTCATTTGATAAGGTTTTTGTTATAACATGGAGAAAATTGGTTACTGTCACGCAATAACATAGTCTGGAGGGAGTACAAACAGTATGTTTAATATTTTAAAAAATTATTGTAGTTTAACATTAACTTGATACTAACCCATTCTCGTAATGCGGCAATTATTGAAATTCAGAAAGATTCATATATCTTTCATACCACCACCCACGGTAGCTCAGTGGGTAGAGTGCTCGTTCGAACACCCGGACGGGCCCGACATTGACTTGAAAAAAAGTAGCGCTTGTTTTTTCGCCAAGCAGTCGGCATTTAGGTATGAAACTCACGGGGTCCTTTAAAGGAAACCTTAAAAATAAAAAAACCCGTGTTGCAGCAGGTGTGACACGCTAAAAAAAACTCTCCCTATACATTGCTCTAACTGACTGTAAAGATCAAAATTTCTGCCTTTTTGCCTTTAGCTGGTGACCGCGCAAAATAAGTGAAATATTCTTGCCTGGGACGCAAAAACCCATGCAATCAATCAATCATGATATCTTTCACTATACTCTATAAGCCTTTGTGCTATTTTTATAGTCTGTTTTATTTTCTGTTTCAAAGCGACACCAAGGGTTTGCAAAAAAATAAGATGCATTTCTACATGCTTAATTTTAGCAACTTTGAGTTTATTTTACCATTGTGTAATTTGGTAATTTTGGATACACTGAACAATAAATACACACGGGGAGTAATCACGTGACTTGTAATGATCACGCTTTCACCAGAAGCGGCTCGCCTCGGAGGTAAGTTGACCTTAGTTTGATATGATAGCTTGTGAATTTGAAAATAAGACATAGCTCACGGAAGATGTACATATTCCTTTAGTTTTTTCCCCAAAGGACAGCATTCAAACACGTGTAGTTTCTGCAAACACTTCGACAAAGTGTCGAGCGAGTTATAATTTTGTGTTGATCACACCTACACTTTTATCCTATCGCTGGCGAATTTGAACGAAATCACAAAATTAACATGTTTCATATGCAAATTTCCATCGTCCAATTGATGTTGTTTGCAAAAGATTATCAATCCAACAGTGAATATGTCTGTAAAACCTGTAAATTGACGGATCTGGTCAAATTACGTAAAATGATCACGCTTACACTATGTCTGTTGGTTGATCACGCTAACACAAAAAAGTAAAGTTTCACTTTGTGCCTTTGTACTTTTGCCAAAAACCTCGAATGTATACTATTAAATGTGATCCCTTAAATGGGGGAATGACGGATTGACGGTTAAAATAATATTAATTTACCAGCATTAATGAAACTTGCATGAATCAGTTAAGTTGTTGGACGGGGTTGTTGGAACAAAATTTACGTATAGACCACAAGTTACTGATCACAGTATTAGGAGTTACATAATGTTATCAGATTAAACGTCATATGTTATCGATACAGAGATTCAGTATTCTACCCACTTACACTGCTCTCTCTCTCTCTCTCTCTCTCTCTCCTCTCTCTCTCTCTCTCTCCTCTCTCATTTACATTAAATTTCTTCTTTTTCAGTTGTAAATATGTCCGACGGATCACCCCATGTTTGCAAATATTGTGGAGAGGTTTTAAGAGGTAGAAGTTCCTTGAGGCAGCATGAGTTACGCCATCGATCAGAGGGGCCATATAAATGTGAGGACTGCGAAATGCCTTTCTATAGCAAGAGTGTTTTTGTAACACACATGGAAAAATTACATGAACATAAACGAGAATTTGTGTGTGATGTTTGCAATAATGCTTATTATAGCAAACAAGATTTACAGCGCCATAAAATGCGCGAAGAGGGGCAATTAAAATTTCAATGTAAAGACTGTAATAAGAAATTTGAAAGAAGTTCCGATTTAAAAGAACATTCTGGTATACATACAGGCGAAAAAAAGTTTAGATGTAAAAACTGTGGAAAAATGCTCAGATTCAGAACAAACTACCACAGACACTTAAAATCCCACGAGATTGAAAAAAGAATACCATGTACAAAATGCAATAAGGACTTCAAATCAAAGCAAACTCTTAAAGTTCATATGGGCAGTCATACCAAAAGAAGTTTTAAATGCGACATCTGTCAGAAAGTGTTTAGCTCAAAGGCATATTTATGTCGTCATATTAAGAATAAGCATAAAGGAAAAGATGACCCAAGTAAATTGTAATAATACAGAGTATTGACCATTCACGCACATTTGATATTACCAAGATCTGGTACATTCCTGACTGAAAGTTTGGTCTTATGACCTAGTCTGACAATGTGAGAAAGTTGATTTATTGTTTACTTTGTCAGCCTTTCATGCCTTTTCATGAATATTTTTACTAGTCAAGTAATAGCTATAGCTTTTCTGGTTGCTCAGAATCAGGTAGATTATGTTTGTTATCTCATTTTTATTGTCTCGCCTGGTTTTGTCATAGGCGAGACTTGTGTCTTACTTTTTTTGGACAAAACCAGGCGAGACAATAAAAATGAGATAACAAACATAATCTACCTGATTCTGAGCAACCAGAAAAGCTATAGCTATTACTTGAATCTGAGCATTTTTCCACAGTTTTTACATCTAAACTTTTTTTCGCCTGTATGTATACCAGAATGTTCTTTTAAATCGGAACTTCTTTCAAATTTTTTATTACAGTCTTTACATTGAAATTTTAATTGCCCCTCTTCGCGCATTTTATGGCGCTGTAAATCTTGTTTGCTATAATAAGCATTATTGCAAACATCACACACAAATTCTCGTTTATGTTCATGTAATTTTTCCATGTGTGTTACAAAAACACTCTTGCTATAGAAAGGCATTTCGCAGTCCTCACATTTATATGGCCCCTCTGATCGATGGCGTAACTCATGCTGCCTCAAGGAACTTCTACCTCTTAAAACCTCTCCACAATATTTGCAAACATGGGGTGATCCGTCGGACATATTTACAACTGAAAAAGAAGAAATTTAATGTAAATGAGAGAGAGAGAGAGAGAGAGAGAGAGAGAGAGAGAGAGCAGTGTAAGTGGGTAGAATACTGAATCTCTGTATCGATAACATATGACGTTTAATCTGATAACATTATGTAACTCCTAATACTGTGATCAGTAACTTGTGGTCTATACGTAAATTTTGTTCCAACAACCCCGTCCAACAACTTAACTGATTAATGCAAGTTTCATTAATGCTGGTAAATTAATATTATTTTAACCGTCAATCCGTCATTCCCCCATTTAAGGGATCACATTTAATAGTATACATTCGAGGTTTTTGGCAAAAGTACAAAGGCACAAAGTGAAACTTTACTTTTTTGTGTTAGCGTGATCAACCAACAGACATAGTGTAAGCGTGATCATTTTACGTAATTTGACCAGATCCGTCAATTTACAGGTTTTACAGACATATTCACTGTTGGATTGATAATCTTTTGCAAACAACATCAATTGGACGATGGAAATTTGCATATGAAACATGTTAATTTTGTGATTTCGTTCAAATTCGCCAGCGATAGGATAAAAGTGTAGGTGTGATCAACACAAAATTATAACTCGCTCGACACTTTGTCGAAGTGTTTGCAGAAACTACACGTGTTTGAATGCTGTCCTTTGGGGAAAAAACTAAAGGAATATGTACATCTTCCGTGAGCTGTGTCTTATTTTCAAATTCACAAGCTATCATATCAAACTAAGGTCAACTTACCTCCGAGGCGAGCCGCTTCTGGTGAAAGCGTGATCATTACAAGTCACTCCCCGTGAATACAAATTGTTCAGCTTTTACATTTTTTACAATTTAACTTAATCAGCAGAAACAAAATTTTTCAAATTTAAAACTTTTAAGAAACAAGTCTATCGTGAAAATTGTAACGGCTGTTCACTACCAACCAACCAAATCGAGAGTTGTATTTAAATTAAGTTTTCACACGTATTGCGGTTGTTATTTAATATTAAGTTAAAATCACAAATGTTGTGAAATCATGCAACATTGTCATTCATTAATTCATTAAAAATTAACCTGACTTAATGTTTTTTAAAAGGGGTGTGTGTGTGTGTGTGTGTGTGTGTGTGTGTGTGTGTACATCATGTTTTATGAAAGATTTGAACTCGTGTCTTTTCCTTCCTGTTGTGCCATTGTCAATGAGGTTTTTTTTAATATTAAAACTTAATTCAGATTTTCCAAATGTTCCGTTGTTACTGATGATAAAACTATAGATACTATTTTCTTGAGCAGCTTTTTATTGAATATATAGCTGTATTTAATACTGCGGAAGTAAACTATACCTCTTGTAAATTGTTTCCATAGTTTATTCGCTGAAGTTTGTTTAGTTAATCAGTTCTACCACTGATATATCTCCATGATAGTGACCAACTTGATGGACATTTCTGGTTATGGTAATGTTATGGACATCAGACATTATGACAGAGATTCTATGGGTGGGTGGGGGATGGTTACACTGAAAATGGTTATAATTGTGTTTCCGGACAACGGCTCTGTAAACTAGTTTCTAGCTTGTGTTGTAGTGCAGTGAAGAGGTCGCGACAGCGATCATTGGCAAATTTGGGGTCTTCACATTTTAATTCTCAACCTATTCACTCGGACGATTTAAAAAAAAAATCGTAATGTTAGCCTTTCTCTCGTAAACACGATCCAAAGTAAAAGTATTATTGGGCCATCGTAAGTTTTGATTTTCATCAGAAATGACAAATCCTTAACTATTAATCATCTTAAAGTCAAAAACACCAAACTAATACATTACAACTGTTAAAGTTTAAATAAAGACATTTATCTTTAAATCTATCTAAAAATCAACTTACAAAATTGCAATTTAAAATTTTTTTAAAAAGGTTTTTTTTTTCAAAGGTACTAGTAAACATTTTATTAAGCGTTTTTAAATGCGTTCAATAAGTTTATTAAGACACTATTTCAAATCAGATCGGTTTTTATTATATGTCCTTTCAACAAATCAGAATTTAAATTGCATGTTTAAATTTTAATCATTCTTTGTTAAATGAAAACGGATATCTTAAAGAAAAACAAACAACAATTGTCACATTATATGTCAGTTTTCACATAGACATCTTACATCATTAAACAGATATATTATGTCTTTATAATTATAACTAGTTATTAGGATGTCAAACTATTATAGTGGCAAGGCAATTAAAAAAGATTTTTATGTTATGACAATAATAATAATTTGTTGTCGTTATCAGGAGATTAATCATCATCATTATTATACCACAACTACCACCGCCACCATATAAATAACTATCAACAACAGCAACAACATCAACAACATCATCGTCATCATCATCATCATTATCATCATCAACAACAACAACAACAAGTGAAAACCATCAGCAATATAACAACGACAGAACCATCATCATCATGAGTAGCAGATGTACACCAACATAAACAATTGGCAATAAAAAAAAACGCAAGCAACATCGACGACACAAATCAATACTATTATTACATTATCTTATAATGCAGCTTTCAACAAGCAAGAAAAGCATAAAATAAACAAAGATAACAACAAATAAATATTATAATTATCATTATTTTATAATGCAGCGACAACAAGCAAAGATAGTATAAAATAAACGAAGACAACAACAAATTCATCACCATCATCATGATCAGAAGCAGCAGAAGAACAACAAAAGGACGACAGTGAAATAGCATACTATAGTGTCATGTGCAAAATTTTTTAATATTTCTTTTTGTAAAAATTCAAAATTTTGCACATGACAATACCATCAGCATTACCGACAATATCAACAACAAGCAAGAAGGAAACCTAGACGTATCAACAAGCTTCTAAATAGCAAACTAGTATTATTTTCAGCTACAGGAAAAAGCAAGCAACAGCAAATAATTATCTCGACAACATCTCTCTCTCTCTCTCTCTCTCTCTCTCTCTCTCTCTCTCTCTCTCTCTCTCTCAAATACAGCTGCACAAGAACGCTCAATTATTCGAACAATTCCGGAGAACGTCCCTAATTACCAGTGCTCTGCCAGAAACCAACAAAAAAGTAGCCAATATCAACATGTAACAGTTAGAAACGTGCTGGTTTTAAAAGTTTTCAAAATTTAGATACAATTATATATTCAGTTGACATGAAGGGGATATGAAGTTTGATAAATTTATCGGTCTAGACGATTCTCTTGCTGGGATTACCCAGGCATTGTATGACCTTTGACCTTGAATCAGGTGAAGTAATTCGGAGACGTAATCCTACATAACTTATATGTCCTCTATGTATCGATTTTATGTCGCAGATTTTATAAATGACGGAAATTTCATTCATTCTTTAATATCTATTTTACGGCGATTACATAGCAGTTATTGTTATTTAATTTTTAACGATCGATTGATTCTCGGCCGTTGTGCAACTGAAGAGACCAACGCATGCACCACATATAAAGCCCAAAACAATCGATACAATACACGCAGATGTAAAACTCATTTTTTGAAATATTTATTTTTACTTAAATTTAAAATAAGATAATATATTTCCATACATGTATAGCCAATCAAAAAAAAAAGAAAGAAAGAAAACGACCATATCCGAAATTAAAACTTTAAATGACATTCGAAATGAGTTACGACGCATAATCATTGTTAGATTAACAACATTAATATTTAATAACGTGTGTTTTAATTACATGTGTATATAAAATAGAACAATTTATAAAACATGATTTAGGCAATAAGTTGATTAATTGTTTTACGTCACATCATCAATTTTTCATCTGTTCGTTACGAAACAGTTTTCATTTATCTCGAGAAATTGGTACTATTGCACACTTAAGGTGACCTTTAGCGAGCTTGTACGTTCGAACCTCGACCGGGTCTGACTTAAGACTTGAATGTAGGTAGTGACTGTTCTTTCGCCAAGCAATCGGCATTACGAAATGAAAGTCACGGTTCTTTCCGATAGGATTT